>VWZK01022235.1:0-64361 GCA_013396935.1 Baryphthengus martii
TATGTGGTATTTCAAGTGTAAGTTACTGCATGGTCCTAATATTGCAGTAGCACTACGCACAACTCCATGTTATACATAGGTGGAAAAAACAAAAAGCTAAGTCCCAAGATTGCCTACCACAATTAATATTAGAAAGTCTTACAGAATCATAGAATTGTTCTGGTTGGAAGAGACCTTTGAGATCATCAAGTCCAGCCATTAAACCAGTGCAGCCAGGTCACCACTAAACCATGTCCCTCAGCACCACATCTACACAGCTTTGAAACATCTCCAGGGATAGGGACTCCATTACTGCCTTGGGCGGCCTAATCCAGGCCCTGACAACCCTTTCAGGGAAGACATTTTTTCTAATGTCCAACCTAAATCTCCCCTGGTGCAACCTGAGGCTGTTTCGTCTCGTCCTTTGGCTTGTTCTTTGGGAAAAGAGACCAAACCCCACCTGGCTCCAACCTCCCTTCAGAGAGCTGTCAAGAGCAAGAAGGTCTTCCCTGATCCTTGCAAGACCTTTCAGCAGCTTTGTTGCCCTTCTCTGGACATGTTACAGCACCTCAGTGTTCTTCTTTGAGTGAGGGGTCCAAAACTGAACCCAGGATTCAAGGTGTAGCAATGAACATACTTGCTAAAGGTGCAGGGTAAAGGAAATAAAAATAAACCAGTCAACCAAACAAAAACCCCACCATTCACAGCCTAAGCCATGATTCCTCAATAACTGATGTTGGCATAGTCATAAAACGTGAAGTGACAATACATATTATTAGTAAACCACACTTCCTACATAAAAGCATTTGCTCACCTAAGAAGTTTAGAGCTGGCAACACAAGAGCGTATTGGGCTAAATTCTGCACTTATACATGGGTGTAATTTGAGAAATAGCAGTTGGATCCCATCGGAAAACAGAAGATTTTCTCACACACCTTGAAACCAGCTTCCCACTAATGACTGATTACTGTATTTCAGGTTTTAATGTGAGCAAGTGATCGGTGTTAAGTAAAGGGGACCTATCCAAAAGATGGGGACAGACTTTTGAGCAGAGCCTGCTGCGACAGGACAACGGGTGATGGTCTTAAACTAAAACAGGCGGGGATTTAGACTAGAGAGAAGGAAGACATTTTTGATGCTGAGGGTGGTGAAACACTGGCCCAGGTTGCCCAGAGAGGTGGTAGATGCCCCATCCCTGGAAACATACCAGGTGAGGTTGGACATGGCCTGAGCAACCCGCTCTGGTTGCAGATGTCCCTGCTCAGTGCAGGGCGGTTGGACCAGATGAGCTTTAAAGGTCCCTTCCAACCCAAACCAGTCTATGATTCTGTGATTCACTCCTCTGCTATTCACACCCTTATTGCTTCTGCCAGGGCCCTCAGCTCCGGCTGTGGTTGGTGCCCTGCCTCCCGTGGATAGGGTAGAACACCCACAAGTGAGTCAGCGGGCATGGGACAAGCTCACAGTTTTGCTCATGCTTGTGAGACCACAGGAAAGAAGAAACGCTCTTGACTCACGCCACAGGCACAGAGCTGGGTGGGAGCAACGGTTCCTGCATCCAGCTCTTACTGTCCTGAGCTCTTCTGCTCTCACATTCATTCAGCAAGCAGACAGGTCAGCCGTGAGCTGACACTCCATGTGTCTTTCCTTGTCATTTCCTCCTTTCCCAATTCCTCCAGAATACAGCAAAGGCAAGGCAATGATGTACAGACACAGAGCTCCTTCTACCAAAAGGACTCAGCCTCCACCACCAGTTTAGGCAGAACAAGTAAGCCATGCCCAAGGTGAATCATTGATCACTCCCTTGGTGAACAACTGCTCACTGTGAATGCCGAGAATAGAAAAGAGCTTTCCAAGAAAAGCAGGACTGCAAGAGGTGAAAAGGCACCACAACAGCTTTTCAAGTCTACAAAAAGCCACTGCAAAGAGGAAATTACAAAGAACTGTTTTAACTGAAGCAAGAGAGGAATAAGGTGCTAAAGGAAGCAGGTTTTAGTAGTGCCAGAAGATGTACAATGAATGGTTTATGCGATTTTTGGAGTCCCCATGACAAAAAATTTCAAGAACAAGTCCAATACACCTCTTGCAAGCACTTCTAGTCCTGCTATCTGAAATTAGGCAAGACAGACAGACATTCAAACATGGACACTTCTTCCGTTGGGTAAGCATGCTCCATTACTCTGCAGGGTCGCTCCTTGCTTCCTTGTCACAACATCTCATTTAACCAGAGCAAAATGCACAGAAATAAAGTAGGAGCCAAGGTCTGGGGTTAGCAATGACTCCAGGGAGCTAAACAAATTTTAAGAGAACTTAAAAAGTACTGCAGATACAAGGTCCTTCAGTAACAACCTCAAAACTTATGCCCTGTGTCCCGTCAAATACAATACTGGAGAATTTACCAGACAGGGTTTGTGGCGTGCTAAAGATTTATTAACGCATAAAACTGAACAGATGAAAGTGGCAAAATATTTCATGGCTAGATTGTTTCCCAATGGAAATGCATTCCCTTTTCATCCAGTTAAAACAAATGCCCATACCTATCTTTTTACTTTTAATGAAACTAGTGGTGGCTTAAAATGTCCAAAAATTTGCCCATACAAAATATGTTCTGCTCCAGTAAATTCTGAATGAGCTTGTGGGGATATAATAAATCTAAATGCAGACTCGTCTGACAAAACAAGTCAACGCAGTAAGCTCCCCTCCACCAGCTGGTAAAGTAACACAGGCAGCATTACACAAACTCCAGCTCCTCATTCCAAAACATTATTTATTTTACGATGCAGGTAGACAGTCAGATGATTTCACTGGGAAGGGCACAGATGAAACCATGCTTCAGCCAGTGCCATGGCAACAGAGGAACTCCTTGAGATACCAAAAAGCCAGCAGAATGGTTTCTGTTGGACTCGGCATGCGAAGAGGAAGGAAAGCTGTGAAGAGCATCCTCTGAGAGATCCCTACAGCACACAGAATCACAGAATGGTGAGGGTTGGAAGGGATCTCTGGAGATCATCTCATCTAACTGTCCTGCTCCAGCAGGGTCACCCAGAGCAGAGTGCTCAGGATCTCATTGTACAGGCAGCTTTGGAATCTCTCCAGAGAAGGAGACTCCACAACCTCTCTGGGCAGCCTGGTCCAGGCTCTGGCACCCTCACAGAAGTTCCTCCTGTTCAGATGGAACCTCCTGGTTTCCAGTTTGTGCTCGTTGCCCCTTGTCCTGTCACCGGGCACCACTGAAAAGAGTCTGGCCCCATCCTCTTGCCCTCCACCCTTTAGCTGTTGATCATCATTGATCAGATCCCTTCTCAGTCTTCTCTTCTCCAGGCTAAACAGCTCCAGGTCTCTCACCCTTTCCTCAGCACAGAGATGCTCCAGTCCCCTCAGCTTATCCATAGCCTCCACTGGACTCACTCCAGTAGTTCCCTGCCAGACACAGCTATACACATTTTTAACCTTTTACCAAGACGTGCCTCAGTCCCACAACTACACTACTCTATTAGGGCAAAGGAGAGAAGACTCAAGGGCAAGGCAAGGAGACAAAAGATAACGTTATGCAACTGATTTTATGTGGGTGCAGCTCACCGGTTTGATTAGTTTACTCATTTGCATTACGAAGGCAGTCAGAGGCCCTGTTGGAGCTTCTGTGCATTAAACTCTACGTAAAATCATAGACTGGTTTGGGTTGGAAGGGACCCTAAAAATCATCTAGTTCCAACCCCCCTGCCACAGGCAGGGGCACCTCCCACTAGACCAGCCTGCTCAAAGCCCCATCCAACTCAGTTTTGGACATATCCAGTGATGGAGCACCTACAGCTTCCCTGGGCAATCTGTGCCAGTGTCTCACCACCCTCAGAGTGAAGTGCAATGAAAGTTTTCCTCACCCCTGCCCATTGATCCCCCTCCCCAGACAAACTGGCACAAGCTGAAAGTGGAAGAGATAGAACTGCCAACATCCAAGCCAGCACCAGAGTGGGGTTCAGACCACAGCCCCCCAGCTCCCACTGTGGCTCTTGGTCAGAGCGTGCTGCACTTCAACAGCATCAGAGCCGAAATGGCCCACCTCAGGATGAGGGCAAAATGCTGAGGTCAGCAAAGGAAGCCACTGCAGCTGGAAAAACGACTACCTGCTGCAACCTTCCAGAGACATCCACGAGAGGGCAGCATGTGCCAGCATGTGGAACAAAAAAAAAACCAATCTCTTTCTGGAAGGAAAAATTACTGCCGACATGGGACAACTGCAAACCTGTGGAAGGTGGGGTACCACAGGCTCCTTTCTACTCGGGCATCGAAAAAGTGAAGAAAGCATCAGCTTTAACGTTCATGAACCAGCACCCAAGTCTGGCATTTGATGCTCTGCAACGCAGTTCCAACCCTGAAGGCTAGCAGGAGAGTCCCAGCAGTGTTTGGCTGGTCCTTAAGCACTTGTCCTCTGCCTGGCATGGAGCCTGACACGCTTTCAGAAATGAGTCTGTGCAAGCTGTGACAGGAGATTCACTGTCTTGCACTTCTAGAGTTAACATGAGGTGAAATTATGTCCAAACCTACAGATTTTGATAAATTGAAAAGGTGCTTTTCCCAGGCGGCCCAACATACTGCCCGTGATCTCCTCATCCAGCTGAGCAAGGCACAAGCATAACATCGGCACAAGACCTGTTGTGGCACATTTGACCAATGCCCTAATATCCCAGCATCAAAGAGAATCAAAACAAACACTGAGCATGGTCATCAGATGCCTAAATATGAGCGATATTTTGACACTGCCATTCTGAAGGCAAGGGGAAGTAGCTCAACTCAAACCACAAGAACATTCCAACTGGCAGATTGTTGCATTGCAACACCTTAAAACAGTCACATGTTGCCAACAGAAGAAATAATTTTGCATTACCTACAATGCCAAGGGCCTGATACAGGAGACTCTCTCACCCTCCCCCAGGGTTCAACGACAAATCGAGTCCTTAAAGGCAACTTACCCCTTCTCCAGCTGCGAGGAGTAATTTTTGTACAATACTTCCACACACCGCTCTTTAATTGTATGCTTTCCTTAACTCCCTCCTACACTCTGCAATTAACAATCCCTTCTTAACACTTGTACTAGTGTGAAGCTATAGGAAAACAAGCAGCTGAACTTTATTTTCTCATTCAAAAGAAATCCGATTTTGATAGTTCTGCAGGGTCTAACTTACCAGATGCTATAATTCAATTACTACACAAAAAAACCTCCTCTAAAAGGGCACTCCAATTATGTCTTGTTTCTCTTCGACACAGCTCACCACTGTGATCTGTCTTTAGCCCTTGACAGAAAGGCCATAGAAAAGGACCATTATCTCTAATTTTAGGAGGTATTTGAAGCGACAGCACAGAAAAGTAAAAGTCAAAGCGTATCAGGAGCCTGCAAAAAAGTTTAACTTACAACTCCAATGCCTGTCACAATAAAGACAGAAATTCAGAGGCAGATATTCATTTTTTAAAAAAAAATCTCTGCGTGAAAAGAATATAATTCTTAAGTTTTGTTTTAAAAATGAAGTGACTATACGGCACTTGCTATCTGCACATCCAGCCTAAAGAAGAAGTCCAAACTGTTTGAAAATAGAATTCCTTTTACAAACTAGATTTTTGTTGGTCAGAGCATGAATTTGGAACGAGCATTTCAGAATTCTTTGTGGCGTCCTGTTTGCTCTTGGAAGCTTTGCAGTTTCCTGTAATTCCCATGGGTCTTTTTTCAGTAAAATATGTGTAAGGAATGTTAATAAACAATGAAGCTTAGCAGAGCAAGTTATCTTCTTCACATAAACACTAAATTTAATGCTGCCATACCACTTTATCAGGAGAATAGTCTATAATGTGTTAGACAGAGCAAGACTTATTATCAGTCCTTATAGTGGCAGGACAACAATTTCAAACTGAAAGAGGGTAGGTAGAGACTGAATAGCAGGAAGAAATTTTTTTCATGAGGGTGGTGAGATACAAGTTGCCCAGTAAAGAGGTGGATGCCCCATCAATGGGAATGTTGAAAGTCACGTTTGACCTGGCTCTGAGCAACCTGCTCTAATGCAAAGATGTCCCTGCCCATGGCTGGGAGGGTGGACTAGACAATCTCAAAAGTTCTCTTCCAACCCAAACCATTCTACGATTGCTGGAAATTGGGAAGCCTGTCTCGCTTCAGTGCAAGGTTCTCTTCACTCATAGTCTAACAAGTGTAGATATATCCTTTATACGGAGTTCTATTCAGGGAGTATTTTGTTCATCAGCACGACTTCAGAGCAACGCTCCTGATGTAACTGTAACAGCCGAATAAATGTGTAGGTCAGTCTGACCTCACTTCTTTACGTGTATAACAATGGGTTTGGTTCAACACAGTTTGGAGGGCTACGTCTCTTCTCAGCACTGCTCTGGGGACATGTGCAGCCCCACCAGTAGCGCTTCGCAGCTGAACTGAAGGGACGATAATCATGGGACGCTTGAGAGGAATTATCATGAAATGTGATTCTATTCCAGTCAGGCGCTTTCCAGTAGCTGAGTTTGATCTTTTCATATCCAACTAGAGAGACAGGGATCTCTAAGAAAAACCCCAACAGAACACCACCCTTAACAAGGGGGATTGTCAAGTGCAGTGGTTTATTACAGAGAATGAACAACAGAACTGAAATACTTTGTTCTGTAAATTAAGATTAAAGCTTCTATTTAGGATTATTTACTGGGAGTCAGGGGAAATGAGGAAAAAAAGGATTTATTGAGCAAAGAATCCCAGCATGGTAGGGGCGGGAAGAGACCTCCAGAGATCATCTCATCCAACCCCCCTGCTTCAGCAGGGTCACCCAGAGCAGGTTGCCCAGGATCACGTTGTCCAGGTGGGTTTGGAATCTCTCCGGAAAAGGAGATTCCACAACCCTTCTGGGTAGCCCAAATTTGTTTATTTGCCTCCTCCCCACCCTCCACTATGTTCAGTCATGTTCTTGACTGCTGGAAAGATATTAAAAAACACACAACATAAGAAATTAGTCTAGTGTTAGAAAAAAAATACTCTACTGCAGCCAATCCAAACAGTACCAGATACAAAACTTGCTACAAGCTCTTTCAAGAAGCTTTAAGGATGTCGTGGCACCAGGACAGCAGCAAAACCACCACACCAACTGCATAAAAACTGTTTCAAAACAAAATGCTTTTCTGTGATCACCCAGGAACAGAAAGGCTCATAAAAATACTTTCTTAAAGGCCGCAGGTCACAGCACTTGGGAAATGCCTGGAGAGTTCTTGTGCTTCATTAATGGAATGGGATCTGTTGGCTTGGAGTCTCTCGTCTAATCAATTAGCAGCAGCAGCAAAATGCCACATCAGGTTACAGTGCCAAAATATTACAAAAGCCTGCTATCACAGCTGTCTTTTGACAAAAAAAAACAAGTCAGAGTGCAAATATAAATGTATTTTGAAAAACTGAAGGCTTTAACCATTTTTCCTAAGATCTGATGGTAAGTCACAGCCAGTTACTGGAAGACATCATACTTACTAAAGTCGCAAATGATGGAAAGAAACATCATCCTGCTCCAGCCATGGCCCCTTGTCAAACTTCAGGTACTCAATGTCTTCAATCACCTGGAATCAGAAGATAAAAATCACACTAGGAGGTGGTCTGATCAGAATATCGGAAAAAAAAAAATAAAAATCAATGAACACACCCCTCCGAGTCAATGAAACAAACAAAACATATTATTGAACAAGTCACCCAGCAAAAAAAACTTCACTGCTAAAGTTGTATCAACAATGCAAATGTTTAGAGCTAAACAGATCATCTCTCAGTCCTATTTCTGGAGGTCGTGGCCCTGCCATAAGAACTGGGCAGACACGTGGAGGCCAGCTCTGAAGTCCCTGGTGCCTTCAGCCTTGGTGAGCAGAGGATGGCAGGGGATAAACTGGCTGAGAGGTGCCTTATTTCCAAATTCTTAGCTGATCCAAGACATTCTTCCTCAATCTGTCATTGGGAAGCAAAGAAGGTGCAACCCCACCTCTAAAGTAGAATGAGGAGGACATGGAACCAAGTCTAAATTTAATCCCCTTCTGTTACAAACAAAACACATTATACTACATAGGAAGCCTGGTTTGTTTGGTTTGTTTTTTTTTTAAAAAAAGGTTCAGTGACATAGTAATCAAGGCATGTTGAGGAGCAATTGTGGCAACAGCCTCTCGGTGTTGCTGCGTATGGTTCACATCACAGAAACCGAAGCGCATTTCAGGCTGGAAAACCCAAACCCCCTTAAAGTAGCCGTCCTGACAGAAGTTCAAAGGCGTACGATTTCATCAGCGATCAGGCCCTACCCATGCGTGGAGCATCTTCAGCAGAAAGGAAAGGTAAAAACCACAGCTCAGCCCCCGGAAGCATTCAAACAAGTAACGCCAGCTCAGCAAATCATTCAGCATCCCCCAACTTATCAATCCTGTATTTGAGCTTCATTTACAGCCCGACTCCACCAGACAACAGATCTTTGCTGGGCCACTGGGTAATTGCTTAACACGAGCCTGAGGTTATCACACACGACTGACTGGATCTGAAGGAAAACCGAACTACTGTCAGGAGGATGCACATAAGGTGCACGATGAGGTGGAGACAGTACCTTGAAGCAACTTGGGATTGTTACAATTCCAAATGTCAATTTTCAGGGGTCTTTTCCAGAAGCAAAGCATAAAGCTGTGAGATCAGGACTGAAATCCTGATGCCACGTTGTTGATCCATTAGCAAGTAAGCAGATATCAGTGATAGAATAATAAATGAAAAAATGCTTCTATTCTTTACTCTACATTAAACCCACTATAATTATTCCCTGAAATCACAGCAAACACTAAATCCCATCTATTAGTACCTAAAATAACAAAGTGCTATTACAAAGTAGTTTTGACTATAAAGGTTTGTTCTATTACCAGCATTATGTTTTCTACAGTAAGAAATAATAGCTTGGAGATACGACTGCAGGATCATTTTCCTTCAGGCATTTGCATTTCTTAAAGACTAGTTTCACTGACAAAGACTTAAAAAACACAGATGACATGACATTACCAAAGCGTATTTAAAACTTCAAATAAGTTTAGATGCTCTCAAACCATTTTTGATGTCTTAAAGAGGCAAAGTTGGCAAGTGAGATACTGTGGCTGAGTGCACAGGAAACCTTTTCACATAAAGCTGCCAATAAATCACCTGTTCACAGAAAAATGTCTCAGCCTTCCTTCAAAAAACACTACAGAAAACAGCACCGCAGCCATTTAGAAGAGTTTTCAAAGTTGTGTTTAGAAACTGCTTCTTCTGGCCAAACTGCTGTAATATAAGCAAAGATAAGCAAGGATGTAAAGAGAGAGAAAAGGTGTAGGGTAAATTGGTCCAAATATCCATTATTGCTTCTAAAAGCTCAATCTCCACCACATTTCCCATTCGTTATGCAAAAGCAATTTCTTCTCTCCTCCACAGCAAAACTTTGGAAAGTTCCCTGCTACAGCTGACGACAGGACTAAGAGTTGTTAAAAATAAGGCTCTGAAAAAGAAATCAGTATCCAAATGGGTTTTGCACACTCTCAGCGTATCAGCAGATCTCTCCCAGCAGCTCGCCAACAGTAGCATCAGCCTCCCAGGCTGACAAACAGCCAGAACAGCTCCCCATATTAAAAGGAATGAATGTCCTGTCACCCCATGGGAATTAGCAGCAAATGAGTAATTTAAACCTGATTGCAGCACAACTTGTAATAATGTCCAGGAGATATAAGGTCGTAAGAAACTGCACAGCACAGGAGGATTTAGAAAAAAACGTTCCACTAACGAGACCCCTTTCCATAATCTTTGCAACGAAGCCAATACAAATGGCTTACAACCTCTGTTTCCCAGCGATCTGACGAGTGCTGCTGCTGCTGGAAGAGCTGGGGGGGTGGCGGGTGGAAGGTGCCACTTTTAGTCATGTAATTTCTGGAGACAAAGACACCAAATCCCAGCACGCTGCTCTGGCAGCTGACTTCTGTCCAAACTCCTGCCTCACAGGTTGTTTCTTTAAGCAGGAGATGGACACAAGGAGCAACAGCCTACAACTGAACGGAGTTCAGCCCGTACATGGCACCTACAATGAGAAAATGGGTTCAGGCAAGCTCTGGAGCCTTGCGCTGGCAAAGGGCATGGCACTGGTCTGCCAGCAGCCTCCCATCCTCGCCATCTTCACCAGTTTATGCAATCTGGTGACACTGAATAAAACCGATATATAATGCAAAACACTATGCACAGGCACATGGGAATTGAAACAACTGTGGTTAAGTTCTGAAGTTATTTCTTCTCTACTTCCACCTCTTTTTTTAATATTCAGGGCTTTAAAAATAAATTTAAGCAAACATATTAGCTAACTTTTCATTCCCAGTTTTATCCTCGTGTAACAGCAGTCTGAAACACCCTAACGAAGCGCACTCCAGCACTTATCACCCCTTTAGCCTCCACAACCAATGTTGATTATAATACGAAGCCCCAACCAATCTTTTTAAGAATTGCAGAAACTAAAGTCATTTCTAAGTTGTATATGCCTGCTATCAGGAAATCAAAAGCAATTAAATGGTAAGGTCTTAAAAAACTTAAACTCCCAAATCACACCGCAAATACTTGGTAGATTGAAGCCAGGTATCAGTTAAACATGGCAATCTATCAGCAGGACATATCTGTGAGCAGCAGATTGAGGGAGGTTCTCCCACCCCTCTACTCTGCCCTAGGGAGGTCCAGTTATGGGCTCCCCTGTTCAAGAGAGACAGGGAGCTACTGGAGAGAGTCACATAGGCTACGAGGATGCTGAGGGGACTGGAGCATCTCTGTGACAAAGAAAGGCTGAGAGCCCTGGGGCTGTCCAGCCTGGAGAAGACTGAGAAGGGATCTAATCACTGCTGATCAATAATTAAAGGGCAGGGGGCAGGAGGATGGGGCCAGGATCTTTTCACTGGTGCCCAGCGACAGGACAAGGGGCAACAGCCACAAACTGAAACCCAGGAGGTTCCGTCTGAACAGGAGGAAAATCTTCTTTCTTGTGAGGGTGCCAGAGCCTGGATCAGGCAGCCCAGAGAGGTTGTAGATTCTCCATTTCTGGAGAGATTCCAAACTCACCTGGATAACGTGATCCTGGGCACCCCTCTCTGGGTGATCTTGCTGGAGCTGCAGGGTTGGATGAGATAAATTCCAGAGGCACCTTTCAGTACCTACCATGCTGTGATTCTGTGTAAACAATCGCTCTACAAGCCAAAGCTAAAATCCCATCCTCCAACTCCTAGTTCCAAATTCCAACTATTTCATTCCAAAGTTAAACTGAATCTGAATAAATGGAAAAAAATCCCAACTTTCTTCTTTGAAGTGGAAAGAGTACTGATCTCCATAGTTAACAAACTAACATCTAACATGGCAAATGATACCATCCTGTACTTAGACTTCAAAATAATAATCCTTCCTCTAGTCTGGATTGGTCCAACCCAATTAAGAACCACATTAGTGCACACTGACGACGTGGCGTATAGGGATGACAAAGTTGCTCAGCTTGGTAGACTTTACATAAGAAATAAGAGCTTTAGACTCACTTTACATCCTGATTTAAAGGATTAAAATAAAATCTCTAGCAATGGAATTCACTACAACAAAAACCTAGGGAGGAAATAAACTGTATTATTCTGACCACTTCAAGACAAGCTCAGAGAGAAGGAAGGGGAGCAAACAAGCAAATAATCCCTCGTTCCAACCTTATTTCTGCTACGGAACATCTCTGGCTACCTTCTTGAAACATCATGGTTCTCAAGTCTTACCCTTCTTTTATGGTATACTGAAAAAAATAACCAGAATTGCCCAATCTTCTCAGTCACACCCTGACCGCAGATTTTTATTCATTTCCACTTCCTCCCATTTCATTATTTTTGCCTCTCAAATGAAAAATAAATCTAAAAACATGCCAGAGAGCGTACAATTCCTGGGCTGCTGAGCCTTCTTGCTGCAGAGGATGCTTAGCACTGCAAGGCTGACTCTTCACTGCAGTTACAGGTGTGTGAACTGGATAAGAACTCCCTTCCAGCCGCTATGTGCCTTTCATCCCTAGAACTGAAACAGGCCCACTGCAGATCTGTCCAGAATTACAGAAAACTTGTTACTCTTCGCAGCAGGGTACAGCAGCTACAGAGAAGAGTTAAGAAGGGGGAAGTAAAATGTTTCTCATCCCACCAGTAGCCTTCCATGAGCATGAATGTTTGCTGAAATAAGGCAAATGTAGGACACCTACTCCAAAAAGTAACACAGTGGAGTAGGTGGAAGCAGTGATCTCATGTTAATCCCGGCACACAGTAAGAAATGGTTTATTTCTAGCGACGAGAGGCAATTTATCTGGCTTGGGCCAGGGCTACTGTGTTTGGCAAAACCATTTGGAGAAAAAAATGCAGTTTAAGTACCACGTGCTAGCTCAGACAGATGAATAACCCAGAGTTACAATGCTTACAACAGCTCTGGTTATCCAGCTCTTTGCTATAATAACTAACGACTGGCTCTTAGAAAACAGCAGCTATTTTATCACATAGGAACCTGCTCAACAACCTTGACCAGAGGAAGCTGCACCACAGCAAAAACCAACAGACAGACCTTACAGTGGCAGGCAAAGTCTCAGCTGAATGCTGGGTGTAACTTACCACTTGGTTAATACTGTTAGTTCTCAAAGTGAGCTACGGAGCAGATCACTGTGAGTGCCATCACGAGACACGTACAGGACAACCAACGGTTCAGGTCCAGTCAGCACAGGTTTCTGAAAGGCAAGTCCAGCCTAACCTGATCTCTTTCTATGACAAGGTGACCCATCTAGTAGATGAGGGAAAGGCTGTGATGTTGCTACTCTGGACTTCAGTAAAGCTTTTGACGCCATTTCCCACAGGATTCTCCTGGAGAAACTGGCTGCCCGTGGGTTGCGTGGGCAAACACTTCACTGGGTAAAAAAACTATCTGGATGGCTGAGCCCAAAGAGTAGTGGTGAAAGGAGTTAAATCCAGTTGGTAACCAGTCACAAGCAGGGTTCCCAAGGCTCAATATGGTGGCCTGTTCTCTTTAATACCTTTGTCAATAACCTGGACAAGGGTATCAAGGCACCCTCAGTACGTGTGCTGACAAGATGAAGCTGGGTGGAAGTATAAATATGCTTGAGGGTAGAAAAGCTCTTCAGAAGGATCTGGCCAGGCTGAATTGATGGGCTGAGGATACTGGTATGAGGTGCAACACAGCCAAGGCCCAGGTCCTGCACTTGGGTCACAACAACTCCATGCAACACTTCAGGCTNAGTTGCTGAGTCCTGGCCCAGGCTGCCCAGGGCAGAGGTGGAATCCCCATAACCAAAAGGCTTGAAAAGTCGTGTAGATGTGGTGCTGAGGGACATGGTTTAGTGGTGACCTGGCAGTGCTGGGTTAACGGTTGGACTTGATGATCACAAAGGTCTTTTCCAACTGAAACAATTATATGATTCTATGCAGAGCTCCACCCATCCCATCAGTCACTTCAAACAGGGATGCTGACCGAACAGCCAAGCACTGCACAGCCCAGCAAGGACTCAGGGAAATGCTATTTCCACCTCCCTCACGGGATTTGCTCAGAAAAGCAAACTAAGTTTGGAGACACTGGGCATAAGCTACATCAGGCAAAAGACACTGCAAAAATTCTTAGCAATAATCCTGTGATCATTAAGGGCCTTTGCTTGCTCAGTCAGCCAGGTATCTTGGCAAAACGGAAGGGGTGGGTGGTGACATTTCCACTCTCCTGACAAAGTGACACTTGCTCATCGAAATATTCTAGCATGCACCCAACCCAGATCTTCGTCACAGCAACAAACATCACGAGCACTAAGTAGTTAGCTGAGTTTGTTATCTAGGACAGCACGTTCTCTTTACATTTTGTTCTTGAAAGTTTAAAACAAACCAAAAAAAATGAATATATGAAGCAAACTCTTACCTTCTCCACATCCTCTGCCTCACTGGCTGTGTACTGCAGAATTTCACTGGTCTCGCTGCAAAGAGAAAAAAAAAAAATTTCCCTGATACGATTGATCTATCCATCCTCTCCCCCCTGCTCCAAAATCAAGCAGAAATGAAGTTAAAAGGCACAGATACAGCAACAGAATCATTAGAATTTTTTAGAATGCTGACAGAGTTTTTGCAATAGACTGTAGACTTGTTTCTCTCCTGGCAGAAAACTGTTTTTAAAGAGCACATGGCCTGTGGTACCTAGTTTCGGTTCAATAAAATCAATTTTTGAAAAATCCTACCTATGAATTTGTTTCTGTTCTCTAGTGTGGATACTTTCCCCAATTACAACTGCCAAATCTATTTGAAGCCAAGTGCAATTTTCCGCCAGTCTAACCCAAAACTGCAGTAGGCCTCAGCAAAGAAGAGACATGGACCTTTGGAACAAGACCAGAGGAGGCCACAGCAATGATGCAAGGGCTGGAACCCCTCTGCTGTGAGGACAGGATAAAATTGTTGGGTTTGTTCAGCCTGGAGAAGAGAAGGCTGATGGGGACCGACTTTTCAGCAGAGCCTGTTGTGATAGACAAGGGATAATGATTTTAAACTAAACAGGGGAGACTTAGACTAGAGAGAAAGAAGACATTTTTTTACACTGAGGGTGGTGAGACCCTGGCCCAGGTTGGCCAAAGAGGTGGTCAATGCCCCATCCCTGGAAACATTCCAAGTGAGGTTGGAGGGGGCTCTGAGCAACCTGCTCCAGTTGCAGATGTCCCTGCTCCCTGCAGGGGGGGTGGACTAGATGACCTGTAAATCACAGCCCAAACGTGTCTATGATTCTGTGCTCTTCCTTTTTACAATTACACTAATACCTGTGGGTCATTTTAAGAGAATACATTCATCCATCATCATTTACTGAAACTGAGTTAATGGAACCAATACACCACAGGCAGCAGGGCCTGTAAGTATAAAACCATTTAGAACAGGTAACAGCTTCCTGGTGACAAGATTGTTTTGGTATTCATACAGCAGCCTTCATAGAAAAGCCCCTTGCAGAGCAGGGCCACGAGAGAAGTTCCTCTAGAAACACCTTTCACCACTACACACGCACAGCTGCCCTCAGGAACAGCTGTTCCCAAATCTGCTCCAGTTGCCCTGGAAGATATTTCCTTTAGCTAATACAAATCTCAGAGGAAATAAAACAGAAGCACAAAGTAGGTGGTACATCGAGCAAGACACGGCAAAGCCAAAGAGCATGAAGAAACATTTGCAGACTTTCAATGGCACAACCCCTTTCAAGCTTAATCAGGATTAAGGCTGGCAAGCTAAATTATTCTCAATTGTCACATATCAAAATAATTTCTAAGTTCAGCAGTCCAAACTAGTTCATTTGCATTAACACTGAATAGTCAAAACAGCTCTGTTAAAAAAGTTCAGTTATAAAACGTCTTTTATTCCTTCGAAGCCCAAGCTTTTACACTCAGCCATTCAACTGGTGCTCCTAGAACTACTTAGAGAGTTTGCTCTCCACTTGAGAACAAAGCAGAAAGCCTCACGTGACTCTCTGAAGAAAACAGACAGCCTCCTTTGAAAGGGAGCTGCTGTGAGAGCACAGCACATCCTGACATCTTCAATCAAAGGGAGCGCTCAGACTTCACCAGGGTCTTACGTTGGCAATTGCGTTAACGACGCAGACTGAATCACTTGATACTCTGCAGATTATTAGGGCTTTCATTCAGAAAACAGCTGCTCTGTGGAAGCAGTACTGGATAGGAAAAAGAACATTTACCAGTCTTAGGGCTTTGGTCCAAGAAAAGAAAAATCAAATGAAAACCAAAAGCTGTCTGCTCAAAATCACAAGAACCTGCCACAGCACTCAGCTCCCAAATCACTATCAAAAGAAACATTAAAAGACATTCATAAACACGCCAGACTAGAAAGGAAGCACCAATTTTTGAGACAGCCATGTATTCTCTATAAAACACGTCACTTCAAGCAACATCAAGCAAGAAAAGCAATAGAAGCAGTAAAGGTAAGCTTGAATGTGGAAGGTACACAGGAGTGTGTTCAACAGCCTGTAAAAACTTTTTAACCTATCTGAAACAGATTTTGATCATCCTTGAGAGTTAGGGAACCAAACACTTCTTAGTCTGCCTAGAGACTGACAGCTAGGCATGAACATAGTTCACTGCATCACCCCGCAACCAGCAAACAAGCAGTTAAAGACAGCTGAAGTCTCTGCATATTTACCAGACCAGCGAGGTCTGGAGATACCCTGAGCTGAGGTGAGGTGTCATACATGCACAGCTCCCCCACACCAAGGGGACAGAGATGTCCTCCTTCAGCCCCGAGCGCAGAGATTGATCTGACAAGCTGCCGTAAGCCCATCCGCCGATGAGGATGCCGACCGGAGGGTGTCTGCTTAACGAGTCTACTGACCGTGCAGGGACAGAGGGGAAAGAGTTGAAATCACAGCAGGACCGGGTCAAGGATTTAGCCTCACTAAACACCACGGTGTATTTCTGGGGCTCGATTTGATCCAAAGATCAAGCAGCATTTTTCTCCTCACCAGTAAATACAAAACAGTTCTGCCCTCGGGGGGATGCCAATCCCAAGGCTTCCCATCCTCCCTCTCCATCCTTGACTCCCATTTCCATCTGGGAGCCCTGTGCTGATCACTAACCCATGTGGGATGCACTGGGAGGCATCTGATCATACACTGCACCAACAACTTCTGCCCTGTATGAATGACAAGCTTAACATGAAGTCATTCAGTTCAATCGCCAGCAGCACAATTACACTGATTTACTCTGGGAGATGAAGCAAGAAAAATCCAAGGGGAAACAAGGAGGTGACAATACACGTGAAGATCTGCTTCAACTTAAATAGTCACCTTCTTACACACAACAAGCCTTGTGCAATCAGAGATTGTTTTGATGTAAAGAAATAGAAATAGTGTGGTATTAGAAACAGCGTAGTCAGCAGGATTAGGGCAGGGACTGTCCCTCTGTACCCAGCACTGGGGAGGCTGCACCTCAAATCCTCGGTTCAGTTTTGTGCCCCTCACTCCAAAAATGACATGGAGGGGCTGGAGCGTGTCCAGAGAAGGGCAACAAGACCGGTGAAGGGTCTAGAGCAGAAGTCTTATGAGGAGCAGATTAGGGACCTGGGGCTGTTCAGCCTGGAGAAAAAGAAGCTAAGAGACCTTCTCGCCCTCCACAAGTCCCTGAAAGGAGGCCGAAGCCCTTACCTTAAAACCTCTTTCTCCTCTTACTCTGTATCACTATCAAGAAACTAGTCAAAGCTATGACAACTGAGAGGTGGTTATAGGAGACAAAAAACCCAAAACTTTTCAAAACGGCCAGAAAAAGCAGCTTACATTGCACCACAGACTCCTCAAATCATGCAAAGAAACACGCTGCTGTAACTGTAGTGTTCTGGTCATCGCTCCAAGAAAGCACTCCAATGGCTGCTGCAAACAAGCAGGAAGAGAAGCAAAGGTGTCTACACCAACCACGTACAGAATACTGTCAGAAAAGGAGACAGAGCTTGTTTTCACAGAGCAAACAGAGCAGATTCCTGGCTTTGCTCTTCAAGTGCTCTTAACTATGAAGAAATTTATGCTTCTCTGTATCTAAATCCATGACAGTGGAGCTGCAACACCCCAAGAGAGGAGGATGCAGAAACATTGCACAGACCAGGGCTCAATAACCAAAGGGTCAATAACAACAAGAGTCAATAACCAAATCCAATTAACTTACTGCTGAAAAACACTTCACCTGCTCACAATCCAGAGCCAAAAAAACATTGTTTATAACGCTCACACCTAAAAACACTTCACCAGGCTTCTCATGTGCCAGAGGTAATTACACACACGAGTACACAGTTGTTATGCCCTGGATGCAATACCCCATCATTAGGCATTAATATTGTACCATGTAGCACGAGGAGGATTTGGTCGTCCTCGAGAGTAAGGGAAACACACTAGAAGGTTGTGCGGCCATTCAGTGAGACCTGGACAGCCTGGAGAACTGGGCAGAGAAGAATTCTGTGATGTTCAACAAGGCTAAGTGTAGAGTCCTGCACATGCAGAGGAATAATCCCCTGCATCAGTACAGGTCAAGGGGTGACCTGCTGAAAAGCAGCTCCACAGAGTAGGACCTGGGAGTGCAGGGGGACGAGTTTACCACGAGCCATCCATGGGCCCTTGGGCCAAGAAGGTCAATGGTCTCCTTGGTTGCATGAAGAAGAGTACGGTCAGCAGGTCAAAGGAGGATCTCCTCCTTGTCTACTCTGCCCTAGATGTAGATGTGATCTGGAGTATTGTGTCCAGTTCTGGGATCCCCTGTTCAAGAGAGACAAGGAACTACTGGAGAGTCATGTACAGGGCTACAAAGATGCTGAGGGGACTGGAGCATCTCTGCTGTGAGGAAAGGCTGAGACACCTGGTGCTGTTTAGCCTGCAGAAGAGAAGACTGAGAGGGGATCTGATCAACGCTCATCAATAGCTAAAGGGCGGGGGTCAAGAGGCAAGAAGATGGGGCCAGACTCTTGTCAGTGGTGCCCAGTGATAGGACAAGGGGCAATGGGCACAAACTTGAGGAAAAGCTTCTTTCCTCTGAGGGTGCCAGAGCCTGGCCCAGGCTCCTCAGAGAGGTTGTGGAGTCTCCTTCTCTGGAGAGATTCCAAACCCGTTTCTGGGCAACCTGCTCCGGGTGACGCTGCTGGAACAGGAGGGTTGAACAAAATGATCTCCAGAGGTCCTTTCCAACCGCTAGTATTCTGTGATTTCTCATATGACATGATTTTACCTGCTTATATTGGTGGGGCTTTTAAGATTTACCCATTGTCACCAAAGACTCAGACAAAACAGTTTGATTTGCTAACCTGATCTCTGGCAAGAAGGTTTTCTTGTAAGCATCCTCAATATTCTGGAGATATGAAGGAGACACCTTCTTCTCATATGGCTAAAACATAAACAGAAAAAAACAACGTTGTGAAATTAGTTTTCTTTCTTTTCGCACCAGCACAGATTCCAGTCTAAGCAGAAGGCGCTTACACCATCCGTGTAAGCAGCCAAATGTCCAGTGAACCACACACGTTCACAAAAATCTTAAGAATTAAGACATTTGGGATGTTTAGAATTTCTTAGGTGTCACTAACTATCTGGGGTACCCCAAGGCACAAGCCAGTCATCATTATTTGCTGCTTTACCATGTTATTATTATGTCCAGTTTTTCAGTAACTAGCCATACGAATGACATTCCTCTGATACACTAGTGAATTTGGAAAGGAAAAAGCAAGCTCAACAGAAACATGTAAAAGCAAAATAAACTTTCTTGTCTCAGTCTGTAATAGTAATCACCTCCTTTTCCCCTGAGCTCACATAAAAGTACCCTATCTCAACAGCCCCAAAAAGTTTAACTCTTCAGGGACTGATCAATCCCAGCTACTTTGCACATCCAAATTATACATAATCATCCAGGAAAAAAAAAAAAAAAAAAAAAGGAGAATCATAGAATAGATAGTCCAAATCTGCCTTTTCAACCACGGGGACAATGTGTATCTGCTTCTCCAGTGTCAGACAAGTGCAGAGGCAATCATCCACTCCAAAACCTGTGAAGATTTCATGGCTACTCTACCTGCTGTTAAGCAGTTCAGCTCCATCCACCGCATGGGGGACTTCAATGCCACATGTGCAAAATGCCGTGAATTTCTCCAATGTACTAATTCTAAAATTAAATTACATTTCCTGCTTGAATGGTCATCCAAGATGCACATTCTATTGAAGGATCAATGTCTCTGCCAGTTGGGCCCACTGGAGGGCTTTTCTTTTTCCACTGCGAATCAAACACTCCATCCGTCAAGAAGGTAGAACTCCCAAAACCACCAGCACTGGTGTCCAGCGGTGCCACTGCCCCAAGAAGGTCACAAGTTACAGCAGAAATTTCTGCCTGAAGGTCTTAAAAATGCCACCAACTTCTATTCTCACAAGGGCAAAGAACTTGCAGGTTCCCATGATCTATTGGGAGACTTCTAATTCTGTCACTGAAGTCGCTAAAACAAAAAAAAAAAGCTGGATTTTCTATACAAAAGCGTCTTGTTGGGTAAAGCACAGAGGCACACTCAGTCAGGGCCTAAACTGCTGGAGGGCAGAAGGGGAAAAAAAATCACTCGACCAGCAGAGGAAGCAGCTCACAAAGCAGCAAGGGCAGCCTTCCATTTACAGCTCTGAAGTCACCTCCCTTGGGCAATCATCAGTCTCCCTCTTAAATGAGCAGGAAACTGCAGAATGAAGCACCGCCAGCTCAGCCTGGCACACCAGCGTACACAGGCACGCTTCAAGAAGTGGACACTGTCAGATAGTTAAGAGAGCTGAGAATTTCTTTGGTAGTAAATCAAAGTTTTCTTTGAATCTATCAAGCTTTCCAGAGTTAAATACTTCACTTGACATGATTTCCCTCAGCGTCTGAACAAGGTCAACATGATTTCATTCCTGTAACAGGTCTGAGAATAGCTATGAGCACATGTCCGAATATCAGAGGAGGTGGAAGAAAACACACAGAACATAGACCTTATTTAGATTATTCATTATACAAAAACATTCTACAGCTTTTCTGATCCAAATCTACTTCAATGACCCAGCAATTCAGAAAAAAAGGATACAACAAGAAGGGTAATTTGAAGACAACACTAGAGAACTAGGTTAATTTTCTCTTGTTTTTAACAGTGGTCTCCATCCAACATCATGACTTCAAAAAAGACATCATAGAATCATTTCGGCTGGAAGAGACCTTTAAGATCATCAAGTCCCACCATCAACCCAGCACTGCCAGGTCACCACTAAACCATGTCCCTCGGCACCACATCTCCATGGCTTTTCAATCCCTCCAAGCATGGGGACCCCACTACTTCTCTGGGCAGCCTGGGCCAGGTCCTGACAACCCTTTCAGGGAAGAAATTATTCCTCACGTCCAACCTAAAACTCCTCTGGCACAACTTGAGGCTGTTTCTTCTTGTCCTATTGCTTGCTTCTTGAAAGAAGAGACCAACCCTCACCTGGCTCCAACCTCCTTTCAGGGAGCTGTCCAGAGCAAGAAGGTCTCCCCTGAGCTTACTTTTCTCCGAGCTAAGCAACCCCAGTTCCCTCAGCCACTCCTCACAAGACTTGTGCTCTAGACCCTTCACCAGCTTTGTTGCCCTTCTCTGCACACGCTTCAGCCCCTCAATGTTCTTTTTGGAGTGAGGGCCCCAAAACTGAACTCGGGATTAGAGGTGCAGCCTCCCCAGTGCCAAGTCCAGAGGGACAATCCCTGCCCTAGTCCTGCTGGCCATACCAGTGCTGATACAAGCCAGGATGCTGGTAGCCTTCTTGGCCACCTGGGCACACACTGGCTCATCTTCAGCTGACTGTTGGCCAACAGCCCTCAGGTCCTTTACCACCAGGCGGTTTCCAGTCACTCTTCCCGCTGAAGCATTGCAGGGGTTGAAGAGGCATTAAGAGAGAAACTGTGCCAGCCTCAGAGAAAGGGGTTTGTGAGCAAAAGCGAGAACATCCCACAACTGTGAAAGATGGACAGCAGGTAAGAGTCACACAACCTCAGACTCAACTGAAGTTGCACTGAGGACATGAAGCAACTGTACTTCTTATCAACTTTTTGTGAGATTAGCCAGAAAGCTCCCTGGATTTTACGTCTCATGGAACACCAATACAATATCAGCTTTAAGTTTAATGTCAGTGGTTTCGCTATGTTAACACAAAAGCACCAGGCAGTATTTTCCCAACTTCAGAGAGTTAACTGGACTTGCTGCTCACAAGTGACCCACACTAATGTCAATACAGGTCTGAAAGAGCAGGTCAGATGGAGAAGCTGGAGACGTGGACCACAGCTGGCACTTCTGGCACTCAGGAAGTAGACGGTCTCAGAGTTTACTGCAAGAACCGTATTAGTTGGCCAGGACTCCTGAAATGGCAGCCACAAAGGCTGAGTTTTAAGAGCAGGTGAATTTTATACAACTTCTCATTAGAGATTTCTGTCGATGAAATTAAAAAAGTTCATTTTTGTTTAGAGCAAACATACCAGAACACTCCCCCAGTCATCACCAACATGACTCTTCTACCTACAGAACAAAAAAAGCTTTTCTGAAGCAGAATTTTGCATCAAACCCCACAGGAGTCACACATAAGGGCATGATAACAACAGACATTAGTAGATAGAAACAGTAGCAAGAGAGAAAATTACCTCTCCTTTCTCTTGAATCCTCTTCTGCACCTCTGGGACGGGTACATCTATATAGATAACCAAGTGAGGTGGCAGGAATTCACCAATGCTGATGCCTTTGATCTCCTTGTAGTGATCAAGACCTGTATAGAAACCAACCCAAGCACCAAAGAGTTGAACACATGAACACATTCCAAATGAGGACAAGTGCAACAGGAACAGCATTAAAATTATAATCTACCGGGTAATGAATCTGCAGCCCTTTCCGGAGCGTTTAATCCTGCATTTGCTAAACACATTCTGTTTGCAAATAAATGACACCCCCCACCCTTGTATTTGTAGGCTCTTCTTGGCTGGTATAGGAAGTTTAGGGGAGGCTTTTCCTCAAATAGGATTCAGGAGTTTTTAGAATAAACAATCCTCCATAAACAAGAAAGTAAATCACAATTAAACTAATAAGTGACAAGCACTGCAATATAACGATCTAACACCAGTTGTATCAAAGTGAGGGGTTATTTCCGACAGCAATTTAAAGAAATTCGTTTTTTCCCTTCCATTTTTTAGAGACAGCTTCTCAAAGCACCCCAGCCGAGGTGACCCAAGGTGACTGCTGGCTGAGGCTGCCTCCTCCCACAGCCACACACACGAAACAAATCTCCCCTACCACCAAGATGATAGTGTGGCAAGGGCAGTAATGGGAAAAAAAGTCACTTGCTTCAACAAGATTTTTCTTTCCCACCACGGGAAGGAACAAAGACCAGGCAGGCATCTGCCTCGCCCTCCAATGTGTACACAAAAATCACACTGGGCTGAAGCAAGTATTTTAAGAGGTTCCCAATCCAAGAGTCCCTCTGGCACCTGCACTGGAGGCACACTCTGCAATACTGTTACTCAAGAGCTCTGTGCTCTACAACAGCAACAGCGGAGCTCTCCGAAAACACAACAACCAGGCTCTGCACGGAAGGACCCCACCTTCCCACACAGAAATCAGAGAGGAGTTGGTCAGTTTTGTGCTACCGGGTTCTTCTACAATATTAATCAATAACCTAAAGCATTCTTGGGGTGATAGCTGGTGATCAGGAAGCCATTCAGAGTCAGGGGACACATCTACTCAACAACATTTAAGTAGCATGAATAACACAGACTCCATTTAATGTAGCTCAAGTGCAAGTTTTCCTCAAGAAGACTCGCCAGCTTAGCCAGAAATGTAGTGCCAGGTTTTCAAATTCAAACAGTTTGTGAAAAATTTAAAGCCTACCGTGCTACCAGCAGTGAACAGCACCTCTGCTTGCTGTTTAAGGATTTCAGTACAATCCACTACTTGTTGTCAGGATTTTATGTTAACTATAAATTGTGAGTTGCTGGGCTCTGCCTGCCTCTCCAGCGCAGTGCAGCGAGACACAGCTCACGACCAGCTCTCAAACTCATTCAGCAAGAAGCTGCAACTTACAGCGAGTGTTAAAAACTAAATAAACACCTCCCCCATCTCAGCCAAATCAAACATGAGAGCAGAAACATGAGGCAGTCAGGGAAACGACCACTTCACATCAGGAGAAGCCAAAATGTCAGATTTGAGAAGAACAGGCAGACACAAGAACTTCAGTAGCAACTTATTTAGGGGTCAGCTGCTGACTGGGATTTTGAGCTATTTTCTCCAGACTTTCACCCTTTTGTGCAGCTGTTAAGTTTGCATGTTTTGGCTGTGGTTGGTCCCCTACACATCATATACCAGTTCCATTCTTAGCCAAGGGATGGAGATCCCACAAGCCTGCCCAGAAGGCAGCAGCACAGTAACGCCTCACTGCTCAGGAGCACAGTTCCCACAGCCCCAAACCACAGAATCATTCAGGTTGAAACATCAACAGATCAGCCAGTTCAACCACTCTGCTCAGAGTGGGATCAACTACAGCAAGTAGCTCAGAACTGCGTCCCACCGAGTTCTGAGATACCAGGACAGAGACCCCACAGCCGCCCCAGGCAATCTGCTCCAGAGTTTGACCACCTTCACAGCACAAAATGGTTTTTTTTCTTACAAATGGAACTTCTGGTATTTCAATTTGTGCCTTTTGCCTTCTCACCAGGTACCACTAAAAAGAGACTGTTTCCATCCAGAACTCCTCCCCATCAAGTATTTATACACATGAGCACCACCAGGTGTTTACATACATCCTCCTGAGCCTTCTCCTCTCTGGGCCAAATAAATCCTGTCTCTTTCAGTCTCTCCTCATATGCTGGATCTCTAGTTTCTCAGTGACCTTCAGGGCCCTTTGCTCGACTCACTCCACTAAGTTCACATCTTGATTTTCAAATGTTAGCCCAGAACTGGGCACAAAACTTCAGATCTAGTGATCATCTCCCTTGATCTGCTGACAACACTCTTCTTCATGCAGCATCCCGGTAGCATCCTTTGCTGCAAGGGACCATGGCTGGCCCAGTCAACCTGGGATCCATCAGGATGCCCAAGTCCCGCGCTGCATAACTTTCTAGATGGTTGGCTCCCAGCCTATACAAGTGCAGGAAGTTATTCCTTCCCAGCTGCAGGACTCTGCACTTCCTTTTGTAGACCTTCATGAGGTTTTAGCATCCAATCATTTCTCCAGCCTGTCCAAGATTCTCTGAAGAGCACCAAGAATAGATGGCATGTCAACCATTCCCCTCGCAATTCTGCATCACCTGCAAATCTGCTGACGCTGCACGCTATCCTGTCACCCATACTTTAAACCTCGTTTAAACCTGGTTTGGCCCCAGTATCCTCCTCTGGTATACACCATTAGTTATTGGTGTTCAGCCACAAGTCCAGCCACTCTTCAATTCACTGCCCACATATCTAATCCATACCTCATCAGTGTGTCAGCAAGAAGGTTATGAGAGACAGCACTGAAAGCCTTGCTGAAGTCAAGGTAAGCAATAGTCGTTGCTCTCCACTCACACACTGAGCTAAGTCTTCTATGAGGAGCTGACTCTCAGGTGTTTAAGCACGACTTCTTTTTCACAAAACTATGATGACTATTCTCTATCACCTTCACATCCTCCATATGTTTGGACATGGCTTCCAGGAGAATTTTCTCCATCATCTTCCTGCAGATCAAGCTGAGGCTGACTGGCCTGTAGCTCCCTGGATCCTCCTCCTTGCTCTTCCTAAAGACAAAGGCAACATCTGTGTTCTGAGATTCAAAAGGGAGTTGCTCATTTAAGGCAAGTAGGTCAAACCCTGCTGACCCATTATTAACCTCACAACTAATGCTGCAAGGGCACGGTCTGCCTGAAGGACCTCTACTCTTCACTAGCATGCTCACTCACATTTCTTGGGAACTGCAGGAGTCTCTGACCAACAGGACACAAGCAATACACAGAACACATGTTCTTTAACATATCAGCAGAAGCAAAGCCTTGAAGAATAGCTGGAAGTGTTATGGCTTAACATTGGTCTTTTATGCATGGAACGGCAAGGTGCCAAGCGACTTGTGAACAACTGTGAATATTTAAAAGGAGTCCATCTTCCAAGCAGGCAGTTTTGTTTCTTTTTTATAGACTAAATCAGCACGCTTCTAGCTGAGATTATGGCAAAACAACTTCCTTTGTCTTGTGAGTAACTTACATCGCTTGTGGATATAGCCTTGTTTAAACATTGCATCCAGGAAGACAAAGTCACTGTAGGGAGAGCGCTCCATCACCGCACCTTGTCCTGCAATCGAAAGGAGACCCCGGTCGGCAAAGAAGAGGCTGCTGGCAGCAACATTAAAAAATAGACAGTTCTGTGCTTACAGGCAATTTTCTGAATGCTTTTCTAGAAATTTTAAATAAAACACGAGCAGCAAGGTTTTGATCTCCACAAATGCCTCAGAAATGTAGTGCTGAACATGCCTGTCTCAGCTGAATATTCTCCTACAGTGCCTATTGCTAGAGTAGCCACCTACTGCTGTAATTAAGCAGTACAATCACAGACGGGTCTGAAACTTTCCGACATCCACATCTTTTCATCGTTTTTTTGAAAAACACTTACTAAAGCATGAGGAACAGGTAAATCAGTGTAGGAAACCTCACTCAAATTATAACAATACCACCACAGAACAGGATTTAATGAAATTGAAAAGACTGATCAAAAGCCGCCATCAGGAACTAAGCCTAGAGGGAGTTTTTCAAAGGCTGTACAACTCACGGCTGTCTCGGTATGTTTAAAATGTCTTTTTGAAAGTAATCATCAGGGATTGCCAAATCAAAATGAAGGAAATTGGGAGCTGGTACGTATTTCCCTTGCTGGAGATAAGACACTGTTCTATCAGAAAATGTGCAAGGTGGTTTTTGAAATGGGCTATTAACCTGTACTCACTACAGAGGGGAAAAAATATATAAAAAGTTTATCAATACAAGAGCTTTTCATTTTAAAACACAGATAGCACTTCAGCCTACTCACAACTTATACTCGGAAGTTAATTTAGAAATGAAACATATTCACCGTGAAGTCTCACCTGTGGCCAGCAGGTGCTCCAAGGCATCAGCGTACTGCAGAATGCGGTTACCGAACAGCCAGGCCTGCAGCCGGTAAGAGTGTCCATCCGAGCATTTCGGATCGTTGTAAAACCTCTCGAGGTTACAGAAACCATTAAATTTCTCCGGCAGCAGCGTTCCATCTCCCGTGATTCTATCTAGGTAGTGGATGTCTGCTTCAGGGAAGTACTTCATTCCTGACAAAAAAGAAACCCACAAGAGAGGGTCATTCAAAATAATCAGTTTGGTTCATTTATAGTAAAAACCTATTGACCTCATTTCAGTCCTGTACTTTAAACAACTCTTGCAAACAACACAAAACTCTTTGCTCAATCACATTGGAGGGCAGAGAAACTCTGATTTGAAGTACTGCCACCTTACACCACCCCAGGGAGAGCAGAGCTAGTGTTCTAGGCAGACCCTTTTTGCCACCAATCCTCTAATAACCTCGACGCTCTGGGTACACTTGGGCAGAAGATCCTCCCTCTCAAGGTGCTCCATGACTCTACCAGAGCCAGGAGCTCAGTGAGCAAACTGACTTCATTAGAACTGAAATTTCATTCACAATAAACCACACCTACACAAGTATCCCAAAGAATTGGCAAAGGGCCTGTTTTCATCTCAAGCCTCACCAGCATTCTCCTCTCTTCTCTAAGCCCCCCACATTAACTGTGGTATTACCTAACTAATAATTTGCTAGTCAAGAATTGCTGGTCTGGGGAATCAACTTTCTTTACAAAAGCATCACAGACTATTAAATACTATTAGAATCAAAGACTCATTTTGGTTGGAAGACACCCTTAGGATCATCAAGTCCAACCATTAACCCAGCACTGCCAGGTCACCACTAAACCATGTCCCTCAGCACTGTATCTCCACAGCTTTGAAACCCCTCCAGGGATGGGCACCCCACGACTGCCCTGGGCAGCCTGGATCAGGCCTTGACAACCCTTTCAGGGAAGAAATTTTTCCTCATGTCCAACCTAAAACTCCTCTGGTGCAAAGTGAGGCTGTTCCCTCCTGTCCTATCGCTTATACCTTAGGAGAAAAGAGCAACCCTCACCTGGTTCCAACCTCCTGTCAGGGAGCTGGAGAGAGTGAGAAGATCTCCCCTGAGCCCCCTTTTTCTCCAGGCTCAACAACCCTAATTCTCTCAGCCATTCCTCATAAGACTTGTGCTCTGGACCATTCACCAGCTTCACTGTCCTTCTCTGGATATGCTCCAGCCACTCAGTATCCTTCTTGGAGTGAGGGGCCCAAAACTGAACTCAGGATTTGGGGCTTGGTCCCCTCAGTGCCCAGTACAGGAAGACGATCCCCACCCTAGTCCTGCTGGGCACTCTAGTGCTGATACAAGCCAGGATGCTGGTGGCCTTTCCGGGTACATGCTGCTCATCCTCAGCTGGCTGTCAATCAACACTCCCAGGTCCTTTTTCCACCAAGCAGCTTTCTAGCCCCTTATTAACTATTAGAGAAATAGGTAAAACAAATTTACCTAGTTTTTCTGCTAGTTGTTGTGCGAGCTTGCCCTTCCCAGAAGATAAGTTTCCCTCCACCGTAAAGATTTTGCTGTATTCAGTGAACTTTTTTGAAGCTCTTTCTCCCAGCATAAAAGCCAGCCAACCATACTGGAAATTCTGCTCAGGGCTGATATGAATTCTTGCCTAAAAGGAAACATAACAAAATTAGCATATTTTATTTGCTTAGCTGAACTAGGCATGCACATCTAATACAAGGAACATTCATACACTAAAGTTAGAGCTGCCACTTCAGCATAACAACTGAAGCGGTATTTAGGCTGAGAGGCCATTTATGAAACACAAGGATGAGACGACAGAAATCACAAAACCATTTCCAGTTGAAAGCTTGAAAGTGGGACTGCTCAGCCCAAACTCTGCGCTGAACCTACACAGTGATTGAACCTTCCCAAACTTACTGAAGGCCTCTGTGTTCCCAAAGCAGATCCTATAGTAGGTTTTTGCTTGCAGTTTTGTTGGCTATATATTAACATCAAACTCTCTCCTAGTCTCTCAGGACCCTTTCCCAGTCTCTCAGGAAAGTGAACACCTTCACTTCTGCAGAATACAGTTCCCAGACAGAAGTGTAAAGAAACATCTGCCTGGCCTGTAGAGCTGAAGGCACTACCTTCCTGAACCCTGCTCTGCCAAGCTGCCAGAGACCTCGGTAAAAACTGATTCAGCATTATTCTGAGCAATGTAGTGACATAATATACATGAAATTTTATTTTTATTTAATATTCTTCTGCTTGCACCACCAAAGACCACATTCACAAGCTAAAGATCACTGGGTCATCCCACTCCGATGTCAGGTATTTATGTGTGCCATCACCTTAAATCTTGCCTCCTCTTCGAGGCCCCTGCATTCACCTACGGGGACTGTCCCGTTCCAAGGAGCAGCCCTGCCGAGCCCAACGCAGCCCAACCTCCCACCGCCGCCCAGCCTCCCACCGCCGTGGGGCCATTCCCAACGCTCCGAGCACCTCTGAGCACAGGCAAGATGCTGNNNGAGGCCTTTGGGCTGCTCGGGAGCCCGGGACCTGGGACAGCTTCCAGTTCCCATCTCAGACGCGTCCCGCCTCCTTCTCTGGAGACTTTCCAAACCCANGCACAGGCAAGATGCTGGGAGCGAGCAGAGGCCGGTGCGGGGGCGCAGTCTCGCTCCGAACGGGCGGAGGGACGGCGCTACGGTCACAGCATCCCCCTCCCCGCCACCGCCGGCGCCAGCCCCGCGGGGAGGCCGGAGCNCACGTTCCTCTGCAGCCTGCTCAGGGTGACACTGCCTTAGAAGGGGGGGTTGGACGAGATGATCCCTAGAGGTGCCTTTCCAACTCCTACCAGCCTGTGACTCTGTGATACGCTTTGGGCCTTTGGTTTCGGTTGTGTTTGCTAGCCGTTGCTAGCTGGGACAGAGTGGTGCCTTCCATACTGACACCTCTGAGTGATCCTGTCCTTGTCTTCATCCTTACATGTCTCGCTGTTCCCTTTGAAGAACAAGACCATGAAGATCCACCAACCTGTATGTGCATTTGTCACTCTTCGTAATGCCATCAGCTGCTCCCAGCCTGGGGTTGCTCCACCACTATGGAGAGAGGATCCCCATCGCTCTCTGTAGAGACAAGGGCATCTGGCATCTGCCTGGTACTTCCCACCGTTGCTTTCTGCTTGTGGCAGAGCTCCCTAGGGCTCCTTCAGCAGGTTCAGAGTGAACTACATTGATGGCCTCCAGAAATGAAAAATGGATTGGGAATGGAGGCCACAATGAGGTGGCAAAGAGAAAACATGGGGGATAACTCACAAACATGTGCTTCTGCAGTCTAGATGTGCCCAGCCTGTTTGCACGAAACCCGCAGGAGGCTCAGGTCTCACGTGACAGCAGCCAAGGACAAGCTCCTCATGCACACACTGGAGCTGATCAGCTGCAGCTTGGGCCAACTCTACCAGTGCTGACTGCGGCTTGACCTAGGGGCGCTGGTAGAGAGAGAATGCCTTGACCACAAGGCAGGAGAAGACATCCTGGAAAGCACCCTGATGCCCACACAGCAGACAGATGTGGTTGGTGGCAAATGTCGCTGCTGCTTTCTGAAGTTTTGCTGATCTTTGGCCACAAGATGGGGCTGGGAAATGCTAAAAGAAAGCTATTTTCTCATGGCTTGTCCCACAGTGCAGTGTTAAGCACCCACAAATGCCCGCCTCACCCAAGCTCACTGGAAAGGCTGCTGACACTGCTGACATCTAGGGTGTCATTTTCAAAGCATCTTCTCAGCAGAAGCTGTTCCTGTCTCTGCAACGCCAAAATGCACAGTTGCTGGAAACCATGTGGGTGGTTTTTCTTCCCCTCTGTTTTGGTTTCATGTTCCATTTTTGCCAACAGGAACACTGGAGAAAACACTCCACGTTGGGAAGCTTTTCGAACAAGTTTCCTTTGCATCTGAATAGATCTATCTGCCCATCCAGCCTGACCTCCTCTGTTGGTCAAGCAGTAGAAAACTGTAGAGAAACCTCTGAACAAACCAGAGACTTTGGTTTTCTAACACTCAGCTGTTGACTGAGCTTTGAGGTCTTGGAAATGCCTCATCAAAACAAGTTGGAAAGATGAAGAAGGATCAAGGAGATGTCAGAGTGAGGAGGGCTGTGCCCCAAACCAAGTGTCTCCCTCGTACCTACGACCACACTCTCTGGGCTGGGGTTTCTTTCATTCACTGGAAAAGAAACTTCTCCAGAAAAGGGAGCAAGTGGAAGCTTAGCATTGCCTTGTGCTGCCTTGCAAAGCACATCCAGTGCCACTCCAGTCCAGCTTGGGGAGCTGAATGGGCAGAAGACCATTGCTGTCACCTGGGGATTTAGTCCCTGCAGTGTTCTGCTGACATAGCAGGGCTCCACACTGCTCCCTAACCTGTGACCAGTCTCTACCCAGCTTCTTCCTCCATAGTCACATTTCTTTATCTCCTGCTTTTACCTGACACAGAATTCCTAGTCTGCTGTCTCCTTGGGCACTGGCATCACTTGTGGATGAGCAGGGCAGCTCCTCATTGGTGCTGCCAAGGAGATGGCCACGCTTCCAGCCCTGTCCTGAGCCCCATCTGGCAGAGGCTGTGGGGCTATGTCCTGTCAGCATGAGGTTTGCCTGTGCCAGGGTCCCTCTTGGCTCCTAGCTCATTATCTCATTGCCTCCACCACGAGCCATGGCCCTCAGGTGATGCAGAGGCTTGCCCCCATGGTTCATCTGGGTTTTGCCCCCCTTCATTTCCCCAAACCCTGTCTGCCTGTGACCCTGGGCTCCATAACCACCCCTAGCCCTCGGACTCCTCATCATTGACTCTCAGCCCCACCCTGCTTTGGAAAGGTGCTGGGGTTTATAGAAGCTGGGAGGAGAAGTCCAGGAGGAGAGTATCAGGGAGCAAATTGAGGCTGGAGAGCTTTGGCCAGGCAAGAGATCATGTGTGTGCTTCCCAAATCTGGGGGTGTCCCACGGGCTCTGGAAACTGCCTCCACACAGGCCTACCTGCTACAGAGACACCCAAGAGCTGGGCAGTCCATGGTACTGGGGCTGCAATAATATCCTCCCATGGCTTCGCTCTTCCACGTGATGGAGACACTGGAGTGCAGTCTCCAGGGCGGAGCTGGATCTTTCAAAAGCACGGCTGATTACTGGGTCTCTAGGAAGGTCATAAACAAACGTATTAACACACTTCCCATCAAACTGACATCAGCTCTGCTGACCTGGGACATTTTTGATACCATTAGCTGCTTCTGCTTTGCCCCTTGGCAAGAAGCGATCACATTTCATTTCAAGAATTTATCCTTGGAATGTGCAAACAGATTAAAAACAAACAACAACCCATGTATGACATGTCTGAGTCTTTAACAGCTCTGTCTCTAACATGCTGGCAAGTCCTTCCAGTGAGAAGGCACGAAAAGCTCAGCAGCGGAGGCTGGAAGGGGTGACCAGGGCAGGGAATTGGCCGACTGTGGGGATGATCGCTCTGTGCTCCTCTGTGTGGGAATAAGAGAGCTGTTCCTGCAGCTCCAGGTCCAGCTCTGCCCCATCAGTGCTGGAAACTCTGCTGTTTGACACCGATATCCTAAATGGGATCTATGAATGGTGAGGAGGCTGCATTTGGTCCTAGGGAGGATGTCAAAGGGGTCTTACAGGCTGGAGCAGTAGATTAGCACGTCCTGTTCAGCACAGGTAACTGTAAAGGTGATGTAGGTGGGAATATGTTCTCCCACATGGACACGTAACACACGGAGCTCTGAGCTGAGCCTTGCTGATCAGGAGCAGCATCTTGTCCCTGAAAATATCTGCTCAGCAAGGATTAAAGGACAGTGCTGAGGAAAAGTGGAGATGGAAATAAAGAACATCATCTGGCAGGAGTATGAACCCACAGTTTACTTCTCACCCCAGAAAGGAGGCAGTGGAAAAGAAGGGCTGGGTGCTGGGCCCTGCCTTTGGGTGACAACAACTTCATGCAATGTTCCAGGCTTGGGAAAAAGTCACTGGAAGCTGCCCAGCAGGAAAGGATCTGGGGGTGTTGGTCGACAGGTGGTTTAAAAGCTGTGCGGATGTGGTGCTGAGGGACATGGTTTTGGTGGTGACTTGGCAATCAGTGCTGGGTTAACAGTTGGACTTGATGATCTTAAAGGTCTTTCCCATCCAAAATAATTCTAGTATTTTATGATTCTAAGGGCAAACAAGGACAATGAAAGATCCAAAGGACCACATGAGTGGTGGAAGCCAGGCTTTAAACCCAGATCAGAGGAGGTCGGACTTGGTGCAGCGGTGGTTGGGCTGTGCAACTTGTTGCCAAACAGTGCTAGACTGAACATTTTCACAGATTCAAGGGGAACCTGGAAGAGCATTGCCATATAGACACCACATCTGCCTGAGGAAACCTCCTGGGCTGAAAGTAGTTGGAGGCCAGGAAAGTCCTCAGCGGAAGCACCCGGTTTCCTTGCCCCATTCTTAGTCTTCCTGTGGCCGCTGCTAAAACCAAGACAGACTCACCTCGCACTGTGCTGCCACTCTGTGCCATGGCACTCTGCTGCCTCTGCCACAAACACAGCCATTAAAGCACATGGCTGTCCACCGTGCTTTTCTCCCACTGGGATGTGAACAGGCTTAATTTTTAAGACAAACGATTTGTGGTAAACACCAAACCATGATTAGATGTGATGTCTCTGTGCTAGTTTTAAAGTCTGCCCTTTGTGTCCATGGTCACTTGCCTCTGTCACCCCTGTTTTCACAACAGCAGCTGAAGGTGGCTCTTGGGTGGAAGAGCAAAAACTTTGGGCAGCATTAACTCAAGGAAATGCAAAGGGAGGCAACAGGTTGGCTGTTCCTGGAAGGGGACCATTAAGGAGGTCAGGCTCTGGGCGGTGGGGAGGTTTATCTTGCCAAGCTCTGGAGTCATGGCATGCAGGCGTTGGGAAAAGGGGTAGTTTATTCCACCAAGCAGGACAATGAAGGATATTGTTGTATCTTTCTGCTCAGTTTTTCGTTTTTCAGTGATGACTGTATGACAAAACATCTTGATGATGAAAGAGAGCAGTAATTCAGGTGCCTCATGAAATTCCACATTGTCCCTCTAGCTGCATCTATCAGGCAGGACATTTCCTGGGCTACACTGACACTTAGTTGCTCTGGAAGGGAGTAGGGCTGGTGGGTGAGCAGTAGGAGGGACAATGCAGCCACCATGCATGATGCATGGAGACCAGCAACCTGAGCCTGTGGATGAACATTATCCTGTGGGAATGGCAGCAGGAGAGAAGCACAGAAACTGCTCAGAAGTAGTCACCTTTTGCAGAAAAAAAGAGATGGCCCATAGTCATGGTGGTTCCCAGGATTTGGTGCCCCCCTGCGCATGGTGGCTAAAGGGCAGAGTGGTCCATATGCACCTGTGAGCACTGTGACTTTTGGGGCACAGTGGCTTCCTGGGCATGGTGACTCTCTGGGAACAGGGATTTTCAGGGCACAGTGGCTCCACGGGTATGGTGGACCTCTGGGAACGATGGCCCATGGGCACAGTAGCTTCCTGGGGATGGTGGCTCATGTGCATGGTGTNGGCAGCTCGGCAGCCGCCGGGAAGGTGGGGGAAGATGGCACAGGGGTGTTGGACCGGGCAGGCTGGCAGAAAACTTGTCTCTGAGAGAAGAAAACTGTCTGTGAGAGGCAAACTGGTTATGTTGAAGTAGCAGGAGAGATAGGGAGGCATCATGCTTGGGGTACTTCGATTTAAGTAGGATTAATTGGAGGCTCTGGCTTTGGAGGGTCTGGCACGATGCTGGAAAAAAATAAAATCATAGAATTGCAAAATGGTTCGAGTTGGAAGCAACCTTAAAGATCATCTAGTTCCAGCCCTGCTGCCATGAGCAGTGACACCTCTGTAAACCAGGCTGCTCAAAGCCTCATTCAACCTGGCCTTGAACGCTTACAGGGATGGGGGATCCACAGCTTCTCTGGGCAACCTGTGCCAGTGTCTCACCGCCCTCACAGTGAAGAACTTCCTCATATCTAATCTAAATCTATCTAAAAAATCCCAGCAGTGGTTGTCCTGCTTCCCCAGTGTTCCGGTGAGGAAGCTCGTTGGAGAGTTTGAGATTGTTGGCTGTCCTCTGGTTTGAGTTGCTGGCTGATGTTTCAGTGGCGGCAGGAATCACACACATCAATCACTATTTACAAGAAGATACCTATTCCTTCATAATTAATTAGCATGCTGCTCAATAGCTGTTGCATAATGCTCCCATGATGTGTCGCTGGAGTTTCCTAGCTTTAGTAACTTTCCTCACACCAGCTCCAAAGTTACATCGGCCTGTTTACCTCAGANAGGATGGTGGCTCACGGACATAGTGTTTCCCTGGATTCGGTGGCCCCCTGAGAACAGTGACCCACGGGCAAGGTGTTTCCCAGGATTTGGTGACCCCTTGGAGTCGGTGCCCCTCAGCGCCCCGCAGCTCCCGCACACCGCGACCCCGGCTCCGGACGCCCCGGGTCCGNAGCAGTGACACCTCTGTAAACCAGGCTGCTCAAAGCCTCATTCAACCTGGCCTTGAACGCTTACAGGGATGGGGGATCCACAGCTTCTCTGGGCAACCTGTGCCAGTGTCTCACCGCCCTCACAGTGAAGAACTTCCTCATATCTAATCTAAATCTATCTAAAAAATCCCAGCAGTGGTTGTCCTGCTTCCCCAGTGTTCCGGTGAGGAAGCTCGTTGGAGAGTTTGAGATTGTTGGCTGTCCTCTGGTTTGAGTTGCTGGCTGATGTTTCAGTGGCGGCAGGAATCACACACATCAATCACTATTTACAAGAAGATACCTATTCCTTCATAATTAATTAGCATGCTGCTCAATAGCTGTTGCATAATGCTCCCATGATGTGTCGCTGGAGTTTCCTAGCTTTAGTAACTTTCCTCACACCAGCTCCAAAGTTACATCGGCCTGTTTACCTCAGATGTATAGGAAGTAAAAGTAGATATATATTTCTGGGAGGCAGTGGGGGGAGACAGATGAGCTGAGCCCAAGCCTGGGATGAAGGAGGCAGCATCAGTGTTGACAAATATATGGTGAGCTGCTAAACTGAGCCCAAGCCTGGGATGGAGGATAAATCCTTGGTGAGAAGGTGAGCCAGAACCTCCCTTGGGTGTTTATTAAGGTGCCTCAAACCTTCTCCCTGCTCACCAGGTGATTCCAGCCCTATGTCGGGGCTGGCGTGGCCGGACCGAGGGTTTGGGCTGGATTTGTGCGGTTCAGGGTGCAGGAGAAGCTCTCTGAAGCAAAGGACTTCCATCCCTGGTCCTGCAGGGCCAGCCCTGGGAATTGGAAGAGATTCTTTTTCCCTCTGACTGGGCAGATTTTGCAGCAGGGTCCCGCTGGGAGAGGTCAGGCAGAGCAGGGCTGGGGGCGGAGGGATGTGCAGCCAGGCGGGTGGGGAGGGGAGGATGGGGTGAGAGGGTTCTCTGGTCCCTTTGCAATTTGTTCAGGTCTTTTTACTTATTAAAAAAATTAATAAAAATTAGGAGACAATAGATCAGCTCAGGCAGCCTCAGCTGTTGTTAGTAGTTAAGATCACTCGGTTGGTACTTGCCAGTTTGCAAAAGTGACAAACTTCCTGCTGCGCCCCCGTTCAAAGGGCAGCTGGGGAAAAACAACATCGCAGCAGCGGCACAGCCTTTGCCTCGCTGCGAGCAGAGCTTTCCTGGCGGCCCTGCTCCGGCCCCTCTGCACGGCGGTCAGCAGCCTTTCTCAGCAGCTTCACCATCAGCTCCCTGGCGCGGCCGCGCTGAGCTTTGCACTGGATCCATTTCGTAAGACTGTGCTGCACTAGGGCTCCTGCAAACAGAGTGAGGGTTCACACCTCTTTAAAATGCCTTTTCCTTGCTTGTTGTGTAGGTGTTGAGATGCTTCGTTGAACTCCCAGTGTGGGTTCAAGTGGCAGCTCTCTCTGGGACGGCCTTGCGCGGTGCCTGCAGCCTTTGTCCTGCCGTGGGGATGGAGAGAGTCCTAAGGGCAGGGAGTTGAAACAGATTTTAAACATCTAGACTGAACTTCACTGTTTCCATGGGTGGAGGGAAATATCATTTCCTGCAGTGCTCAAATGTGTGGATTCTCTGGTGGCTAATAACCTAGTTGTGCTCAAGTCAGAACCACAGAATGGTGGGTGTTGGAAGAGACCCCTGGAGATCACATAGTCTGACCCACCTGGTCCATCAGGGTCACCTAGAGCAGGTTGCCCAGGATCGCATTGTCCAGGCAAGTTTGGAATCTCTCCAGAGAAGACTTCACAGCCTCACATCCTCCTCGGTTCCAGCTTGTGCCCATTACCCTTTGTCCTGTTGCTGGGCACCAGTGAAAAGCATCTGGCTCCATCCTTTTGCCCTCCACCCTTTAGATATTAATGAGTATTGATCAGATCCCCTCTCAGTCTTCTCTTCTCTAGGTCTGTCAGCCTTTCCTCATCACAGAGCTTCTCCAGCCCCCTCAGCATCTTTGTAGCTTCCGTTGGACTCTCTCAACTAGTTCCTTGTCTTTCTTGAACTTAGGATCCCAGAACTGGACACAATACTCCAGATGTGGCATCCCTAAGGCAGAGTAGAGGAAGGAGGAGAGCATCCCTTGGCCTGCTGGCCGCACTCATCTTAATTCATGCCAGGAGACCATTGGCCTTCTTGGCCATCAGAGTTTATGGTGAGCTTATTGTCCATGTGAATGCCTTCCCCTTGGTGAGTGCATGCGATGAGGGCTGGTGGTTCTCCTGGCCCTGGCTGCTGGCTTGCGTGGAGCTCTTGGGAGCTTCAGAACTGCCTGGCAGAGAGTGAACAGGTTTGTCAGCAGTGAGCACCTGGAAGCTGTTTTGCTGCAGCATCTCACAGGCTGGAGAGCTGTGAAACCTCTGGCACTGGGAGTTCCTGAGTGCAGGGTACAGCGTTTGCCTGTGGAAACAGGCTTCCAAAAGATCCTCCCAGCATCGCCAGAGCCATTTCCCTCTTCATCATCCTCTCAAAGGCCTTCTCTCAAGGATGGCCGTGAAGCACCCTGTGTGCTGCAGCTGGGGATGTGCAGCAACAGACATGTTGAGGAGGTCTTTCTTCAGCCTCATGGTGTTTTGCTGCTGGCTGTGTCACACCATGTGTCTCAGACAGAGCATTTTCAGTCATTTTCAGTGCGTGGTCAGGCTATCCAGGAGACCTCATTACACCTCTGCACTTTACCCCCTGCCATACAGAGCAGCAGCACTCCTTGCTCATCTCCAGGCTCGTTTTCTCTTCTTTCTGGCCGTTTATGGCCTAGATTTAGACAGCAGGTGGGCAGAAGACTTTTCTTTAAAAGATACATGAGGAAACTCAGAATAATTTAGAGACAGTCAGAGGAAAACTTTCATTTTTTCCTTCCTGATGTGAGTGACTGATTTGAGTAGTGTTTAAGCCACTGGCTAATGGAGTGTATAAAAGCACTGGTGCCAGTGTATTCTGCCCAGCTTGCATGGATAAGTCTGGTGATGAGCTGTACCCAGCCTCTCAGAGAAGCCAGGAACGTCTCTCCCAGCGTTTTTGTTACAAAACAGCACGACTGAGCTTCTCTGGAGAAATGCTACAATTTTCCAGCCATGCTTAGAAGACCCCTTGGTAGCTCTTTGCGATGGAAACTGAACAGTTCCCTCACTGCATCTTATTTAATGCTCGTTTCGTCTCTTGTCACACACACATGAGCTGTCCTGCCAGATGAGATTGGAGAGCGCTGGCAGAGGGGACAGCTGAAATTGCTGCTAAACACTGTCAGATCTTGTTATCCGCAGCTACTTTATGAAGCAAGGATGCATGCAGAAAGGGAGATTGTGATTAGACAAATTACATCCAAACAATATGAGATGTATGTTAGGGGGTGCAGTAGAACCAAATACAGAAACGGGGCAGGGGGGTGGTGGTTTCTGAAGGGTTTTCTTCAAGCTAGAAAATTCAAATCATCTTTAAAACCCAAAGGAGACAAGGTGACATCCAAGAGACCTTAAAGTTATTAACTAATCTCTTACCACTGTGTCTGGGACTTCAGTTGTAGCGTGTGAAAGGAACTGCAGCTGATAGAAACAGGTCGCCAGCTGCTCTCATGGACCCTACTCCTTCTGCAGGCTGAGGGTTGGTTCCAGAGCCCAGGTTTGGCTCTTGGACCTTCCTCATTTCCATTCTTGCTCTTCATTAGCGTGTTTATTACCAAGGCCTGACTGAGAGCTCCTCAGTCTCGGGCAAGTAGAACAGCTGATGGGAATGTCCTGAGCAACTCAAGGTAATGCTTTCCATGGTGATGACCTGGTGTGAGCATGTGGAGAGTGGCCAGGAAGAGACTTGCTGTGCCAGAAGGGTATGGGATGAGGAAGAGGAGAAGAAAGGCTGGACAGAGCAGAGTATTGATTAAAAAGTCTGACCAGACCTTAAAGAGATGCTCTGATGGCTTGTAGTTCTCTGCCTTTGTGTCTCCTCCCCTGCCAAGGCTCAGTGCTGGGAGTAGTAGTATCTGTAGTATCCAGCTGAGCTGGCTCAGGCAGGTTGCACGTGAAGGTGCCCATCTGAGGATCGCCCTAGGTGGGGAACATCATGCCTGGGGCTGCACAAAATGGCCAGCTGAGGTGGCCATGTCTCCTCCAGCTGTTGCCTTGGGGGCTTGCTGGACTTTGCTTTTGCTGCCACATGGCCTTAACTTGACTATCTGATGTTTTATTGTTGTTGTGGCTGCGCTAAAGTCAACACTGAGTTTGGAAAGAGTCTGTCAGATGGGCCCAGCTTGATTAAACCCTTCTTTGCCTCTTCCAGCCCCAAACCACCACCCCCTGGGGGTGTAAAATCCAACCCCTCCAAGCGGCATCGAGACCGGCTCAACCACGAGCTGAGCAAGCTGACTAGCTTGTTGCCCTTCCCTGAAGATGTGTGCATCAGACTTGACAAACTCTCCGTCCTACGACTAGCTGTCGGGTACCTGAAGGTGAAGAGCTACTTAATGGGTGAGTGTCCATGTTGTGAGAAGTGAAAAAGCCCCTGGAGTCAATCCCCACTGCTCAGCTCACACCCCATCCCAAGCCACGTTTGCTTTGGGATGGAAAGTTATGTCTGCTGAAGATAGAATGATGATGAGTTGTGGTATCAGACCCTTGTGCGTTAATACGTTAGTGTTGCACCTTTAGCTGGAGTGTTGGCCTGAATATACCCTAGGAAAACCGAGGAGTGAAGTACCATGTCTCCAGAAACGTGGAGAAGTTGGCAAGGGTAGCAGGGAGGTGCTCTGCTCATGGGACATCTACCCCTCAGGCCTTATTCTGCTGCCATGATACACATTTTGTCCAGATCCCCTCTGGAAGGAATCACTTTCATTTTTGGTTGCTGCATGCCCAGATATAAACCTCTTCAGTCGGTTATGGGCGCTTGGTGTCTTGGAAAAGCAACATCCTCGGGAAAGTGAAACCCACCTAATTCTGTCTTGGAAACTGAGTCACAGGGATGGAAAGCAGGCAAACGAGTGATTCAGGGAAGGCTGTGAAGGTGTTGGGAGCAAGGACTCTGGCCCTATCGCTTTTGGAGAGGATGTCTGGCAGAGAAACAGCACCGTGGGTGGCATCGAGCAGCTTGGGTGCCTGCTCAGCAGCTAAAATCTCCTGCAAAGTTCCTCCATCTACTCTTCATTAGCAGCCATGCGACCCCTCATTTATCTCCAGAAAGCGTCCCATGTCTGACTCTCATCAGCCCGAGGTGAAGGAGGGAAAAGCAATGAGTAAAACACTGTGTTTTGCTGAACATCCCTTATCTAACTTGGACCATGCTTTATAATTATATTGAAAAACCCCGAGATCTGTCTGTGCTGGGCAGTTTGGGGAGGAGATGCTGAACAGGGCAGCTCTACTCCTTGAGGTTGGCAGGTTAAACAAGGCTGCTCTGAAGGTCCTTTTTCACTTTTGCATCTTGTTAGCTCTTTTTTTCTTCTCTTTCTTCCTTGAGGGAGGTCTCACACATCGGTGGTTTACTGCTGTGCTTACCACCCTGGCCCTGCTGGGCTCAGATGTGGTGAGTCTATTATACCTCTCTAATGAGTGTTTCTATGTGATTGAGGATGATGCCTCATACCCAGAGACCCCACTTCATTTTTATGGAATGGAGGGCTGAGCTCGTATGCCTGGAAAACCGATCTCCTTATGTTTGCCTCTCTGCAGCACTGCTGCTGTGGAGACCCCCGTATGGGACAGCAACCACAGCAGGAGAGCAGTTGTGGCTGGACATTGCTGCTATTATGCTTCTGCTCTTGGTACCAGGGACTTTTGGGTGTGTTTTTTCTCCATGTGCATGTAGTTTCTTCCTCCTGTTCACAGATCACAGCAGCAATTGCCCTCAGCAGTCATTGATGCATCTGAGATAGCTACTGCTAGTGAAAATGTTGGTGCTGGGACGCAAGGGGTTTTCTGCAGACCTTGGGTTTGAGAAGCAGACGTCCCTTGTACACATCACCTGTTGTGGTGCTGCTTTTATGAGCAACAGAAATACTGCACACAGGAGGCCATCAGAGCTACCCTGTGTACCCAAACCTGCTGGCCACCCTCTTGCCCCAGTCATAGTCCAGAGGAGTTTTTACTGATGTGCTCACACTGTACCCCACTGAAGAGCCTCTCTCAGGCCCAGGAGTTGCAAACAGTTTGGCTCCTACTCCTGAAGTTGTAGCTCACACATGGGGCTGCTGTGCTTTCCGGTTCAGTGTTGCTGTCATCTGTTTTGCACAGGCCTCTGTGCTGCAGTAGAAGAGCGTGGCATTGCCTGGTGAGGACATCCCTGTTTTCTGCTGCCTCCACTTCTCTCCATTAGCAACCCAAGACCATTGCCTTGTCTCCAGGCAGTTTTAACTGGTGCCATATTGGTAAAGAGTTCCTCTGTCTAAATATTTCTGTCAAGTCCAGGCACTTGTGGAGCCAAAGTACAGGATTATAACCAGTCTGGCAGGGAGACATGCTGGTAGATGACCCTAAACCTGTGCCTGCCTGGGCTGTGTCATAGGTTAAGAGTGAAAATCCCATGTACTGCAGGAGATGGTTCTTGCAAGAAATAAAGCATATGCCAAAAAGCCCATCCGAGGCTCTGCCTCCTCTTGACTTCAAGGCTTTGGAGCAGACATTCAGATCTTTGGGGCAGGAGACAGATCAATTGTTGTGAAAGGCAGGCGCAATTAGATGCTACCCATCATTTGGTGTCCTTCTGCTAGCACTCCCTCTTCTCTTTAAGTGTCCTGTACAGCCTGATGTGTGGTGGTGCTTCTGGCAGTAGAGGCAAACCAAACTGAGTTTGGCTTTTTGCTGCTGTTGGTGGGTCTCTTGGCTTGTTTTCATTTTAATTTCAAAGGCTTGGAGGAAGACTAGTAAGAGATGAGGTGGATGATGCTTCTTCTGAACCTCTGGTCCTTCTCAACACGTCTGCATCAGCTGATATTTCCTCCTGCTGTCCCAATACAGCTTTTGCTGATTTGGAAACAATTTCAGGAAGACCCTGTAGAGGTGGCAGGTCTTCAACTGGATTCTGCTTGAAGGTGGTTGAAGGATCCCCACACCTCCCTCTGCAGATGGAGAGGGCTGCATTGGCCTGGAGAGTGTGCGACACCTGCTTGAATTATCAGGAGTGCTTGAGCTGGCCAGGCTTTTTGCTGGTGACCAGAAGCTTATTTTGGCCCTGTAGGCTGAGTGTGTCCAATTGCAGCCCTTGGTTGGAGCTGCTGTGTTATCTCTTTTTGGGCTCTTAAGTCACTCAGACCTGCTGCCTGGCCACCTGAAGCAGGACAACCAGCAAATAGCCTTCCCTGGACTGCTTCAGAGACCTGCATAGGTCCAACATGGAAGGTTTGGCTGATAACTTCTTGAGAGGTTCAGGTTGGCTGTGTAGTGGACTCTAAATCTGTACTTTGAGCTTTAGTTTATATCCAGTGTCCAAACTCTCCTTTCAGAAAGGAAATTGCAGGTAGGCTCAGGGTGATGTCCTGAGGCTCCTTGTTTTCTTCTGCCACATTTCTCACACTCCCTCCAGCCATAGGACTGAGCTTCCTTGTGTTGTCTGCAATTTGCCTGACTGCTGACATGAGACGAAATGTGAGGAAGGCAGCTTCCAACCTCCTCCATCTTCTCTGGTGTTTCTGATACATGGATACTATGTGCCTCTGAGTTGGGAACAGACCTGTGTAATGGTCTTTTGGAAGCTGGGCAGCATCAGGGACTGAGGCAGTGTCCTGGGTGGGACAGAGTGGAAGGCAACCCTTAGTGGGTTTGGATGCTGGTATCAGTGCCTGCTAAAATCTCAACATATTTTAGCCAAGCCTTTCTACAGTGCAAAAGTTGGCAGGGTTCGTCTCCCTGTTCTCTTAGGAGTGACGTGGTGATTGCACAAACCATAGAATCATAGAGCGCTTTGGGTTGGAAGGAACCTCAAAGCTCATCTAGTGCAACCCCCCTGCAGTGAGCAGGGACATCTGCAACTAGAGCAGATTGCTCAGAGCCCCATCCAAGAATGTTTCCAGAGATGGGGTGTCTACCACCTCTCTGGGCAACCTGGGCCAGAGTCTCACCACCCTCAGCACCAAAAAATTTCTTCCTTCTCTCCAGTTTAAATGTCTCTTCTCTTTTAGTTTAAAATCATCACCCCTTGTCCTGTCACAGCAGCCCCTGATAAAATGTCTGTCCCCATCTTTCTGACAGGCCCCTTTAAATGCTGAAAGGCCGCAATAAGGTCTCCCCAAAACCTTCTCTTCTCCAAGCTGAACAATCACAACTCTCTCAGCCTGATTCATGTCCAGCTTTTCATCTACCAGGACTTCCAAGTCCTTCTTCACAGGGCTTCTCTCCATTCCTTCATCCCCCAGCCTGTGCTGATATCAGGGGTTGCCCTGACCCAGGTTCAGGACCTTACACTTGGCCTTGTTGAACGTCTTGAGGTTCACACGGGCTCACTTCTCAAGTGTGTTTCAGGTCCCTCTGGATGGATCCCATCTCTCAGGCATCTCAACTGTACCACTCAGCTTGATGTCATCTGCAGAGTTGCTGTGGGTGCACTGTTTATGTCATTAATGAAGATATTAAACAGCACTGGTCCCAGTATGGACTTGTGGGGGATACCTCTTGTCACTGATCTCTATCTGGACATCAAGCCGTTGACCACTATCTGCTGGATGCAACCATCCAGCCAATTCCTTATCCATCAAACACCCATCAAATCCACATATCTCCAGTTTAGAGAGAAAGATGTTGTGAGGGATCAAGTCGAAGACTTTACAGAGGTCCGTATGGATGTCATTCGTATCTCTTGTCCACTTGATGCAGTCACTCCATCCTGGAAGGCCACTGGGTTGGTAACGCAGGGCTTGCCCTTTGTAAAGCTACCACTGCTGGTGAAGCTGAAGGCAGCACTGTCTCAGGCTTGGCATAGGACAGAAGTGTGTATCAAACCACAGTGGCCCTCACTTGATGTGTGCTGAGTGCCAGTGGGATGGTGGGGGCTGTGTGCACTGGGTCTGTTTCGTCCCCATAGGCAGGAGGAGGAACAGACCCAGAAGCCCAGATTTCTCACTTCCTTCACTTTGCAGCATGCATTTGTCACCAGCTTGTAGCTGAGGCACACCTACAGGAACAGCTTGCTCTGTGCAGGGGCCTGTACCTCAGATGGGGACCTGCATTAGCTGAGCAGTCCTGTGTTTGCTCTGCTTCTGAACGAGGTGAGGCACCTCCACACTTCCAGGGTCAGAGCCTGCTTTGAGCATCAGGAAAGTTTCAATCTTGCCCAAGGTATATGGGTAAAACATGGCAAGGTGAACCCTAGGGCTTTGTCTCTTCCAAGCTTTGCTCATCAGCAGCCCTTGAATGCTGATGGATAACAATGACAACTCTCGTACTATCAGAACCTGCCTTAAAGGATTTGTCACTTGTATGAAAAATGGCTGCACCTCACCACCAGAACTGCCCTTTCCATCTGCAAAACGATTTGCAGTGGTTGCTATTATGTCTGATGGTCTCTCAGATAAATCTGGAGTGACTTTGCTGATCGCCGTCTCTTTGAGGGTAAGTGCCCAAGGAGAAAAGCCTGTCTCCATGTTTGCAGTGCTGCTGGGATTCTCTGGGTTCTGCGTGGTGTGGCGGAAGCTCCACTTGCTGCAATCAGCGAGATCTCGTGAAAGCTTGAATGGTTTTGTTTAGTGCTGAGTGGCTTGGAAAACCTCCAGCTAGCTGGAGATCCAAGCTGGGGTTCATTTCCTAGGGTTTGTGTAACAAAAGAAGCAGATGCTGGGGATTGCAGATGCAGCTCTGCCAAGAGTGAGAAAGAAAATGGGGCTTAAAATGCTCTGTGAGGTGGAGAGAATGTTTAGGGTATGTGCTGCCATGTCCTCTTCCTAGATTGATGTCCCCCAGGTGGTGGGGTCTACAATTGAGAGAAGCAGTGAAAAAGCCCGTCCTGGTACGAGACCAAGCTCCAGAGGTTAGCAAAGCTTGAGATGACTAACAGCTCATGACAAACAACAACGAGTGGGGTATCTCCCAGGAACCCACCAGTCCCCACCCAGCCCAGTGTCAACCTGGGGCAGGAGGTGGCATTTTCCACATATGTGTTTTTGAGAACATGTGGTTCACACATGTGTCCTTGTTCTGTTTCATTTCCTACCAAAACTCTCTGAACACCCAGTCTAGTGTTCTGTATTTTTAAACTCTGCCTGTGTCATGGTTGCAACATATTTACAGTGAGCATGGGGAAGATCTTGCATGATGCAGCCTTTCCCCTGGGCACTTGAAGCTCTCCAGATGGCTATGCCAGGATCTTGTGCTTGGTCTGGGCTGAGCAAGAGTTCATCTTGGTGCCGGGTCCAAGTGGTCCTGGCTGCCACCTTCAGCTGTGATGCCAGCCTCCTAGCTCCACAGCAAGGCCTAGACCTTCCATTTACAGGCAAATATTTGAGCACAAGCAGGTACCAGTGCAGAGTTGGATCCCAGAAGGATGTGCTAGGTAAGGTCCTGCCACCATGGGAGCTGAAGTCCCAGTGGGTCTCCATTCTCCTGCCCATGGAGGAGGGCAGGATGAATCCTCCAAGGTCCATGCTTTCTGCCAGCAGTCTCAGACATTCCTTGTCCCTTCACTGGTGCAATTATGAGGGTTAAATCCACTATCCACTTCTTGCCATCTGTGCTGAGGGACTGCTTATGGTCCTGGAAAACCCGTTCCGGCTGACCCTGCTCGAGCAGGAGAGTTGGCCAGGGAGATCTTGCCAGGTCCCTTCCCACCTCTGCCATTCTCTGTACAGCAGGTGGGAAGGGACTCTGTGTGGGGCTGTGTGCAGCCCTGCTGGCAGCAGCTTTCACCAGGAAATCTCACTGCAGTCAGCATTAAAAATTAGCTTTTTTTATACATCTCCTTGTTTGCTGTTACCATGGGCCAGCGCCGCAGGAATCTGGACCTGAAGTAACTGATGCAGTGAAAGGAGTCAAGCTTAAATCCCTCCCTGGGCAAGATCCTGCAGAACCATGCAGGAGTGTTTGCAGCAGCAGCAGGTTAAAGAGGTTGATGTGGGTTTTGGGGCTGCCAGTGCTCCCCTGGGCATTTCTGTGCTTCTCAGACAAACACTGGGTGACTTCTAATAGGTTTATAATCTGTGGGTTTTGGCATTTGCCTGTTGTGCTTGGATGGCTTGAGGCTGCTCTGCTTGGCACAATGCCTTCGTTAAACAGCTGAGGCAAAGGCTGGTGCTAATTTGATGGGATTTGGGAGCGAGTCCAAAAGGAAAATGGTTGTGCGTGGTTTGATGTTGCTGGAAGAGCTGGGAGCTCCTGGTTTCTTGATGCCGTACATCTCTGAAGTCTGTTCAAAGAGAAATGCTCGCCAGGGGTGAAGTCTGTCATCTCCCACTGGTGTAACTCAGTCCATGGACGCAGAACTGACTCCAGGATTTTTTACCAATAACTGTGCCAGAAGCGAGGGACATGTTAGCCTCCATGGCTGTGTTGCTGTGTTTTAGTTTGTGAATGTCATGAGTAAAAAGTGAAGGGATTCCATTGCTTTGCTCCTTTTTCTTTTTCATGTTTGAGGTCTTTCCTCTGCGCTGCAGTGATACCGTACTAGGACTTAGAAAGCTCACAGAGGCAAGAAAGCCAACCCAAAGGGATGCTCTTGGGGGTGTACAGGACACATCCTGATTCATTAATGCTGAAAATGTTACTGATCCTGTTTGACATCTCCCCTGGCTTCCTGTTGTGCGAAAGCCTTCCAGTTTGTCCTGCTTTGAGCTAGAACAGAGCTAATNAATGGGGTTGCCATCAAGGCACGGTGTTCCTTATGGTTTTTGTATAGATTTGTATTTGTTTCATATTACTGTTATTATTTTCATTAGAACTGGTTTAGTTTTCTTTTCCAACCCATGTCTCCTTTATTCCCTTTCTCTTCCCCTGAGGAAGGGCGAGAGGTTAATAGAGAGTGTTCATCATTTGTCTAGTGGCCAGCCCAGCCTTAGCCCCTGACAGAGTCTTTAGGGATCACACCAGCAGCAGGAGGCCTCCTCCAGTGCTCTGGCTGGTGTAGGGGTTCAGGACAGAGCTGCGTTTCCCTGTTCTCTCTTAAGCATTACGCACCAATAGCCTCCATCCCAGCACTTTGAAAATATAAATGATCACTAAATTACTTCAGCAAATGCCTAGAATTTGTCTAATAACTGTAGATTGCTTTTATGATGATCTTTGTTTTAATTCTCATTAATTCTTAGGTACACAGCAGGAGACTGCAAAAGCTGGGCACAATGGCAAATGTGCGTTGTCGTTACATCTACAGTTATTTCTTTTACTGTGGGTATATTATAGCTTGGACACACGTTGGACTTGCTTCTTTTAATCCCATTAATTTTGTGGTCTCAGCTGCTTTGTGTGGAAGTGAGTCTCAATATGTCATGCTCCATTACAACACGTATCTTAAACGGAGGGCAAATAAGCCAGGGCTTGGCAGCTGCTTTCTCCTGCCTTGCAGTAAATGGGGATCTCCTTCTCTTGCCATCAATTATTGTCAGTGCATTATAGCCAGCAGCCCCTTGGAGATGTGCCTTCAGCAGGCTGAGGGACCTGGGGCTCTTGGTGGGATGCTGAGTAGTGACATCTCCCCTTCACGCAGCCTGTTCTGCCAGGGTGAAGAATCTTGATCCTCCCTGCTCCTGGTAGCGCCAGCTTCAGCTTGACCTTGCCTCAGGCTCCGCTCTGGAGTCATGGCACATCCCAGAGATACTTTCTGCACCGCGTTCATCACCGCTCCATGTCATGGAGCTAGTATTGCCTGTCATGGGGTGATCATCCTGCAAGTTGTTTCTGGTGAGCATGGATTTATATGCCGGTGAAATCCCCTGGAGCCTAGTAACTTGTCTCAAACAAATGGGGGATGTTCCACGAATGATCCCTCCCGTGAAGTTACTCATGTTGACTTCCTAATATCCAATCTAAACCTCCCCTGGCACAACTTGAGGCCATTTCCTCTTGTCCTATCATTAGTAATTTGGGAAAAGAGACCAGCACCAGCCTCGCTACAACCTCCTTTTAGGTAATTGTAGAGAGCAATGAGGTCTCCTCTCAGCCTCCTCTTCTCTAAGCTAAACAACCCCAGTTCCCTCAGCCTCTCTTCATAAGGCACATTTTCTAGACCTCTCACCAGCCTCGTCGCCCTTCTCTGTACCCACTCCAGCACCTCAATGTCCTTCTTATCCTGTGGTGACCAAAACTGGACACAGTACTCAAAGTGCACTCTCACAAGTGCCACAAGTGTACAAGAGTACAGGGGCACAAAGGGAAACGGTGTCAAATGCCTTACTGAAGTCCAGGTAGACAACATCCACCGCTTTTCCCTCATCCACTAGGCGGGTCACCCGATCATAGAAGGAGATCAGACTGGTTAAACAGGACTGGCCCTTCATGAACCCATGTTGGCTGGGCCTGATCCCCCTGTTGTCCTGCACTTGCCACGTGATCACCCCCAAGATGAACTGTTCCATAATCTTCCCTGGTACTGAGATCAGGCTGACAGGCCTGTAGTTCCCCGGACCATCCTTCCTGCCCTTCTTGTAGATGGGCATCACACTGGCAAGTTTCCAGTCATCCGAGACCTCCCCCATTAACCAGGACTGCTGATAAATGATGGAGAGCGGCTTGGCAAGTTTCTCCACCAGCTCCCTCAGCACTCTTGGGTGGATCTCATCCGGCCCCATAGACTTATGGGTGTCCAATTGGCTTAGCAGGACATTCACTTCTATTTCCTGAATTTTGGGGGGACTGTTCTGATCCTGCGACCAGGGCAGGAGGTTTCATACTGGCTGCATCCACAGGGGTTCCCTTGAAGACATCTAGTAGGAAGCATGAGGCAGCATGTGAATCAGCCTGGGGAGGTCACAGCAGTGAATCCTGGGAGCTGAGAGATGCTCAAGAGTCTCACTGATAGCTCTGTGGCCACCAACCTTCTGATCTGCTTCCAAGCAGCCAAAGGCAGAAGGGAGAAAAAATGCGGGTACTTTCATGACATCTTAGATGGTTTGGGAAGGTTTGCCACTGTCTTTCATCATCCCTGAAGGGCAGGAAAGCAGACGTTGTGGCATGGGGGCAGCTTAAAGCTAACTCTTGTTCTCCCAGGCCCTAACCTGAAGACTCCTCGCTGTTCCTAGCCTGGGCAGCCTAGAAGCACTCTCTTACACTCTGTCCTTCTCATCTCTGCCTCAGACCTTAGCAGAATTAAGGTTTCCCAAAAATGGGACCAAGCAGGGGAAATAATCTCTTGGAAGAGGCATTGGGCAAGTTTGGCATGGCTCTATAAAGGGGCTCTACTCCAGTTCCCACTGATCTCATCTTCCTCTGAGCTGGGTCCACGTATATTGGGTAGCGTGGTGCAGCCATGCACAAGCAGCCCTGGGGTGAGGAGGAGAATGGAGAAGCCCCTGGCTTGCCCCTGCCATGCTGATTTCTTGCCCTCTCACTCACAGCCACAGCTATGGACATTGGTGACCGTGTGCGGGACCAGCCAAGAGCCCCAGGAGGGAGCGGACAGATGGACCTGCAGGTCGACAGGGAGCTGTTTCCTGAGGGGAAACTGCTGCTCCAGGTATTGTGCTGTATTTTTGTCATTTGTGGTCTTCCCTTGGCTCCTGTTATCTGCTGGGCATGATGGCTGGTCCCCATCTGCTGAACCATCCAACAGCTATGGAGCATGCAGTCCCATCTGTGGAGCAAAAGGAGACCCTACCTTGCCCAGAGCTGCTTTACTGTGATTACTGCAGGCACTGAGCACCTTGGGACAGGTACCAGTGACACTACCTGGCTGGGACAGATTCCTGTTCCCGCTGTCCCCTTCCACACCCTAACACTCTGGTTACGCTGCAGCAGCTCTGTATGGCCCATGCTGTGAACTGCACCCATGAACAGAGCAGTAGCGGGTTGTGTCCTTCTAGCAGAGGTGGTGGGTGCTGTCTGCACTTGTAGCTGCAGGCTTTAGCTGTTACTGAGACCAAAACTGGCATTTTTCCTTGGAACTCGCTACAGTTCATGGACTCAACGTGCACAAGCTCATCCATCCCAACCGAGAGCTGAGGGGGTGTTGTACAGCAGCGTAGGGATTGAGCCCTGATTGGTCTCTGAGGTGGTAGGCTTCTTGTGTTCCAGAGGAGAACAGTGATAGCTGCAGGATAAAACATCTGCAAGGAACTGTTTGCCCTACCTGGGACACTGCATGAGCTCCTTAGGATGAGTTCACAGCCTGCTTGGAATGGAAAAAGCCTAGGTTCAATTTGCAGGTTGTGGCAAGAAAAAGAAGGGGAGATGGATCTGAGAGACAGTGGTGGGCAAAATCAGCAGGTGGTGGGATCTTTGCTCTGTAGGAAGGCCAGTGTGTGTTTAATGAAGTAGTTCTCAATGAACTTCAGAGAACAAGGAGCTGGTCATGAGGCTGTTTGCTTGGGTTGCAATTTATAAATGTAAACTGTAAGGAAATGGGGTAGAAAGGGCCCATGGAAAGGCTGGTTGCTGAATAAACATCTGGGCATCTCAACTTAAAGCATACTGCTCCTTGAGGCTGCAGGGCAAGTGTGTGCAGGACCTTTAATCCTTCCATGGCTGTGTTCATGACATCATTTGTCTCTGTGCTTTCTGGGCCTTCAGTCCTCTTCTCCCTCCTTACACCTTTCTGAAAACTAGCAGATGGGTGCTTGGCTCTCCTTAAAGTCCTTCTCTGGTGCCTTCAACGCAGCTCCTGCACAGCCTTACATGGATGCCCGCGGTTATAGACACGCAAGCAGATGTGAGCAGAGCCCCTGCAGGAGCCCTCGTGAGGGATTTTGCTGAGCTGGGCACCCAGCGTGACTTTTGGCAATGAAGCTTGGATCACATGAAGCCATGTGGGCTTTGCTCCCAGAAGCAGTCTCAAGTGTCTGCAAGTATGATAGTCACAGAGGAACAGCTGGATAACACGATAGCCAGGAAGGAACCTGCGGTTGCCCCAGTCCCATGATGGAGCTGCTCCCAAGAGATCTCTGGGGGTTTGAGCTGGACCATATGATGGCAATTTATTGAGCCACCAGAGCATTGGCAGCCTCGAGTGATTGAAGGCATCTGGAGAGTTTATGAGGTGTTAATGTGACAGAAATCCCCAACTGAGCTGCCTGATGGTTTTTGTTTTTTGCCTTAAAGAGTATTTTAATCAGATACTGCAATTTACAGAGAACTCTGACTCAGGGCCCCTCGAGGGGCTACAGTGCACAAAGGAGATGGGCAATCCCTCTTGAGCTGGATCTGTGCAGTATCAAGCAACATGATCAACCTAGCAGCCTCTCAAAACAATCCAAGTGACTAAAAAAAGCCACCCCAGGCAAGGCAGAGTATGCCTGTAAATGGGCAAATGCATGAGCGGTGTCAGCCGACTGCTCCTCCTGCCTTCTCTTTGGATGAGAAGAAGGTGAGCAGAGCTCAAGGAGCAGCACAAGTGGCCAGATCCTTCTCTCCAGCCTGGTCTCAAGCAAACAGCATGTCCCCGTGCTCCTCCCCAGGGGTAGCTCAGTGTGGCTAAGTTGGGCAGTGAGGACAGAGTCCGTATTTGTGGCAAGTCCTGGCCTGATGCTTATGAGATCTGCTGAGATTTCTGCCCAGATCCTGATTAAACACAGACTTCCTTTTAGGGTTTTATTTTCCTAATTTCTCGCCTTTTATTCACTAATAAATCTATTACAGACAGGAGCAGGGGGCAGGAATTACTATCTAGTACAGTACTTTCCTTTTGGAGAAAATCAACCCAAAATGGTCACCAGATATCTCTGGATCTTCATCTTGCCTTTTTTCCTAGGTATTCACTAGAAGTGTGAGCTTCCCTCTCTCCACCCCATCTGTGATCTATTGTTTTGGAGCAGTTTCTGTAATTTGGTGTGGCTTTGGTCTTTACAAGCAGGGAGCTACCAGTTGGGTATGGATTTAGCTGTAGGTCTTGCATATATGTTTACCTGCTTTAGGTGATGCTGCTTTAGCAGGAGGGGTTGAAATAGGTGATCACCAGAGGTCCCTTCCAACCCCCACCATCCTCTGATTCTGTATATAATTACAGACTGCAAGGTGGTGAGAAGTGAAGTTGGCAGATGATATCAGCACAAAGATTTTTTGTTGTTGTTATTAGAGACTTAGAGGTTTTGTGTTTAACACCTTATCTTCTATCATCCAGAACAGGGGCAAGAGGAGAGTGATTTTCCCAGCATGGTGTCTCATAGCAGCAGTTGAATGCCAGTACGTATTTGAGGGGTAATACGGTTTCTTCCTGACAAGCATCTCAAGAGCAGTGGGGCCTCTTGAGGTGTTTGCCAGGAACAAGAGCAAAATCAGATCAGAAGTTGTGGTCTTGTGTAGTGGGAGGAAAATGAGACCAGGAAGCTGTTGCCTCTTTGAAGATGTGTCAGTCTGCACGCTTATAAGGACCAGGGAGGCCATGTCAAGCATCACAGGTGTGATGTCAGGGCCTTCATAAATCTGGGATCTGAGTTTCCAGGTTTCCCCACCTGCTTTGCTTTCAAGGTGGGTGTGGTTTTTAGCTGTGTTACCATCTTTTGGATGGCTGGATTTGGTCTTACTTCATGTACTTGATGATGAGTTGTTCTTGTACCCTTGGAGTAGAGAACAGGAATCTGAGGGACAACAATATCCTCAGATGCTGAGAATAAAAAGGTAGGTTTTGTGGGGTGATTGCAGAAAATGGGGAGAGAAGACATACAGAAATAAGCTTGTATAACCTCCTAACTGTAAAATTCACGGTGAGGAGCAAAGCCCAAAGTCTCTTTGGAGATCATCCTGAAAATGAACAAGTGGTCAGGTCAGCGACTGACTGTTTGTTATTGAAGTTCTAGGCAGATCTGTTAGAGAAATTCAGAGCCCCACAAGGATATAGCTACACCCAGCTGGTACAGCTGGAGAGGAGGTATCTAACTCAAGGTCCTCCATGAAGCCTGTCTTTACGTCGTCCCTCCTGATGTAGGAGCTGCCCTGAGGTGACAAGGCTTCAGCAATGGCTCTAGAAAAGGTGCTCATGCTAACACTGGAAAGAAAACCTCCAACTAACCAGAATTAAAAGTCTTGAGTGGTCACAAGGTGCTTTCCTTTTTTGCGGGGTTCCTTGTTCATGAAGATGGTCCCTTCCTCTTTCCAAATGCTGAAGAAACATCTGGAGAAGTTCATCTTTCAGTAGCTGAATTGAAGCTACAGGGAGTAACTCTGTGTTCTACTTCTGCTTTCAGGCACTCAATGGATTTGTTATTGCTGTGACTGGAGATGGCTATATCTTCTACATCTCCCCTACTGTGCAGGACTACCTCGGCTTTCATCAGGTGGGCACTGTATTTTTCCTGTCAGTAAACAGGCAAATGCTGTCCAGGACTGGCATGGAGATGCTAAGAGCCATACCAAGGTTTTCTGATCCCTTTCTAGCTCCCTTGGGTCATTTTTGATACACATTTGCAAATGAGTCATGTCCTTTGGGAGCTGTGAAAGCAAACAAGCGTGAGTGTGACTTTAGTAGGAACAGATGCAAGCTGAGTAATGGCAGGTTCTGTGTCCTTTTGTCTTTGTATGTGAGAGGGGAGTGAGATTTTTCTTATATTGTGCTGCTGGGCATGTGCCCTCACTTAGAGGGCTGAGGGTATCTTGCTGATGAGCAGTGTTGCTGCTCTGAAGTACCATGGGTTACATGGGATGTCAAGGAAAAACAGGTCTCTCCCCACATCTACCCCATTACCTCCCATTCCTCTGATGTCCAGCTCGTTTGGCCAAAGGACTGAGTCACCAGGAGGACTGGGAGGCTGCCAAACCCAATTTCTTGCATGGATCCGATGTGCACCTGCAGAGCCTGATGTGTTTTATTCTTTGTTCTGTCATTGCACCCTTTCCCAGCTCATTGGGATCCTCATGGGCCGATGCCCCAAGTCAAAATAGCTGTCAGAGAGTGGTCTTCTCAAAGTACCTGTATGTCAGCTTAAGCAGGAGACTCTGCTCTGGCATGTTTCTGAGGACAGGACATTGCAGTTGGTGTCCTGAGCTTCCTGTGGGCTTGGCAGGACCGTACTGACCATACTGTGTTGGGAGGCAGGAGATATGAGAACTTGCTGGTGTTCCTGCTGTGTGGCCAACTTTACAGCCCAGCATCAGCATGTCTTGTCTTTCCTGGTGGCCCAAGGAAGGAAGATGGTTTGCACTGGGGTACAGATTCCCACAGGTTTGGGGTAAGAATAAAACCCTACAAAAGCCTTTTTTAAACTAGCAAATGCTCCTGCCTAAGTCTGAAAAAAAAAAAAAAAAGTTTGTTTTGAACAAAATGTTTTGATCAGCCTTGACATTGTGTTTTAGACTGATGCTGTGGAAGAAACAAAGCTGCTTTTTTGCAGAGAGCTGGGGATAGCAATGCAGGAGAGATCTTGCCTACTAGTGTGGACCAGCAACTTCTGCCCCACAAACAGTTCTCCTCTGATAACCCACAGCCTTTATGGTACTGGGTCTGAGTTTGGACCTGAGAAGATGCTATTACTTCAGACAGGCCAGACCTGTGCTGCTGCCGCAGCTTCCCAAAGAGCAGGGGCTCCTGTGGCAGGGGAGGGAGCTGGAGTCTCAGCATTTCCCATGGACTGTGGCTAAGGATCAGGGCCCAGATTCAGCGTGAAACATCCATAGAAGGGCTGGATGATGCCAGGAGAACCTCAGCCTTGCCAATATGGGGAACAGGCTGAAGAGCTCTGCTTAGCTGTGACAAGAGGACACTGGTGAAGTGGGCGGTGTGACACCCTCCCTAAAAAAGCAGCCGGTTCCTAGTCCTTGCTTTCCATGCGGCACTCAAAGCAGGTTGTGTTTGCCTGTTTCTTCACACTCACTCACTGCACTTGTAGTGCCCATGGAGGAAAAAGCCTCTGTCCTGCTTTGAGCTAGAAAAGAGCTAATTCTGTTCAGAGATTTTACTCCTCAGCTCCGTCTCTCCTAACTAAAGGCACTGTCTGAATTAAGGGCAGATTTTCACAGACAGTCTCTGCTTCCAGCAGGGATAACGCTCCTTGTTTAGAACTGCTGCCAAGGGTTGGGGTGTGCGGAAAGGCTCTTGCTTATACCTGCTCCTGTGCAGACCAAGGTCACCTGACGGGAGGAGAGGCCAGGACAGGTGACCCTGAACTGACCATTGAGGGTTTCCATCCCATGTACGGCATGTTCAGTGTAAAGCTGAGGGATCACAAGGGTCAAGCCTTTTCTTCAATGGCCGGTGTCTGAGGAGGACCCTGTCTATTCTGCTTTTGATCCTGATCTGTGTGTTCTTGAATCCAGTTCCTGAATCCATCTCTGGAACCTGGTTCCCTTCTGCTGCTGAGTCCATTCTGGGACTTCCCCAGTGCCTGCTCCACAGCATCAGTGGTGACAGTGCCGTAATTGCCATCAGGGTGTTGGGTTCAATGCTGTTTTTTTATAGATTTGTATTTATTTCATATTATTGTTATTATTTTCGTTAAAGCAGTTTTCATTTTCTTTTCCAACCCATAAGTCTCCTTTATTCTCTTTCTCTTCCCCTGAGGAAGGGAGAGGGGTTAATAGAGCATGTCCATCATTCATCTAGTGGCCAGCACAGCCCTAACCCTTGACAGCTTCCTGCTGTGTCATCTTCCAGACACCCCTGACAGGCTGGGCAAGAGTTGATGCTCTTCTCCCCTTGTGTCATTCCAGTCAGATCTCATCTACCAGAGCGTGTACGAGCTGATCCACGCGGACGACAGAGCAGCCTTCTGCCACCAGCTGCACAGGGCCCCGCTGGCCAGCAGCACCCAGCACGTTGCCAATGGTGAGTGCCAGGGTGATCCCTGGGGACCAGCCTCTGCATGACCACCTCATGCCACCCCCCTGGTGGCATTTATAGCCAGCAAGCAGAGCCCTTTGTTAGGGTGCATCCCATAGCCTCCCTCTGGGACTTGCAACCATCCCGGGAGTTGGCACAGCCAGAGCAGGTTGCTCAGAGCCAGTGGCAGTGATGTGCTGTCTTCTGCTGTGATGAAGGGTTGGGAACACTTGATAGAATCGCAGACTGGTTTGGGTTGGGAGGGAGCTCTAAAAGTCATGTAGTCCAAGCTTCCTGCAGTGAGCAGGGACATCTGCAGCTAGAGCAGGTTGCTCAGAGCCCTGTCCAACCTCACCTGTGATTCCAGGGATGGAGCACTGACCACCTCTCTGGGCAACCTAGGCTAGTATTTCACCACCCGCGTTGTATAAAATTTCTTCCTTAGATCCAGTCTAAATCACTTCCTGCAAATGCTTTTGCTTTTCAGTGTTTGAAATCATCTTTATTTCAGTGGGGGCCACTTGTTTTCTTGCCTCCTGAGAGGCAAGGCGACCAGAAACTCTCATGAACTGGTAATTTCCCATGACAAGGTCTTACCTGTCTTCTGAAGATCATGGATTCACTTAAGCAGCAAAGTCTCCACCAGGACCAGGCCTGCAAGGCCATGAGCTTGAGGTGCACAGCTTGGAAAGCTTATCATAGAATCGTAGACTGGTTTGGGTTGGAAGGGACCTCAGTGATCATCTAGTTCCAAGCCCCATGCCATGGGCAGGGACAGCTCCCCCTAGACCAGATTGCTCAAAGCCCCATCCAACTTGACCTTGAACACTGCCATGGATGGGGCATCCACAACTTATCTGGGCAACCTGTTGCAGTGTCTCACCACCCTTTGATTTCATTTTCCCTTTGGTTTCCCAGCCTTTCCCACCAATCAGCCACTGCTGGCTGGATGCAGCGCCGCATCCAGCCCACAGCACCTCCACTTTGAGAAGACCTCCTTCATGGAGAGGAGCTTCACCTGCCGCTTCCGCTGCTTGCTGGATAACTCCTCAGGATTTCTGGTAGGGCAGTCCTATTCTGGGACACCCCTCTGCCCCCAGAATGTTCACTCAAGTCCACTCGTATTCCATAGCGGTGGGAGCAGAGCCAGTTCCCATCACTCTCTTAGTTTCACTCCCGCATTTTCTAATGCCCTCCAAGGCCTTGAATCTCCGTGGGCGCTTGAAATTCCTTCTTGGGCAGCAGAAGGTGGCATCGGACAGGTCCCCACTTGCTCTCTTTGCTGTCGCAACTCTCCTCCAGCCACTCTCCATCCTGGAGCTTCGGACCAAGGCACTGATCTTTCAGACGAAGCACAAGCTGGACTTCACTCCCATGGCCTGTGATTCCTGGTACAGCATCTCTGACCTTTCCCATAGCAAAATCCCTGGTGCTGGACAGAAAACCAGAGCCCATGGGAGCAGACTACTTCTGACCAAACTCCCATGGCAAGGAGTCTGATGCTTTTGTCCATGTGCTGCAGCACCCCAGTAACACGGGAAGCAGATGAACTGGGCGCCAGCACTTCTTGGCTGCTGGGATTTCACTCAGCAATCCAGCATGGGTCGGTTTTGTGGAAGAGGGGATGCAGCTCAGCCCAGGATGGAGAGTTGCACCACCCAAAGTGGGAGGTTTTGGCTACCTGTCTGGGTACTGGGCAGGGGGTCACATCTGGTCGGTGGGTTGCAATTGAGGGATCCATCTCTGGTGTCATTGGAGTTCTGCACCATTTCCAGGGGGAAAGTTGTCCTGGGGTACACAGAAACGGAGCTGTGCAGGAGGGGGTCCGGGTACCAATTCGTGCACGCAGCCGACATGATGCACTGCGCAGAGAACCATGTGAGAAGTGAGTCTTGGGGTGTGTGGGGGAGCAGTGACACTGGCTGGGGGGGGACATGGGAACGAGTGCATTTTTGAGGGCCCTCACAGCTTCCAGCACCTGAGCAGCTCTGGCTGTGTCAGTATCATTGCTCTTGGTGGGCTGTCCTGGGTCTGGAGCAGCTGTGATAAAGGCTCTACCCTCCTGGGTGATACCTGCTCAGGGAGCTGGCCGAGGGACAGCACGACACGTGGTATCGTGTGCAGGCCATGTCCTACATCTCCTGCCCCCACAGCACAGGCGCGAGGTGATGCTCAATCTCGTAGCGTCTTGCACATGCCATTTGTCTGCCCTCCCTGGAGTAACCACGCCTGTGTGGTCTCTCTTCTCTCCCTGCCCCAGTGATGAAGACAGGGGAGAGTGGGCTGACAATTTTCCGGCTGCTGACCAAGAAGAGTGGCTGGGTGTGGGTGCAGGCCAACGCCTGGCTGGTGTACAAAGCAGGCAAGCCCGACTGCATCATTGCCCGACAGCGAGCTCTGTCGTGAGTATCACTGGGTCTCTGGCTGCCTTCACCTGCTCTCAGCATGGCTGGCCCTCGGGCTGCTCAGAGCACACGGAGGCAAGGAGGATGGAAGGAAAGGTGGTTGGGTTGCACAGTCAGCACTTTGTAGCACATGCCCTCCTGAAGCACGGAGGTGTGAGCAAAATGACTCTGAGGAGGTGGTTGCAGATATACTCTTGCTCACGATGAGCCCTGGGCATGCAACCCACCCCTGAGCCACGTGGACCTTCAGTCCCCCACCAGCAGTGTCATAGCCAGCCTAATCCAGCATCCTCTTCTTTAGAAAAGCCAGAGCAAGGCTGAGAGCTCCTGTCTCACTGTTGGGAGGATGGGTTTGCCTGGCCCAGAGGAGGTGCTCATGCTGGGTACATCTCTTTTTCCCTCTACCCTGAAGGAATGAAGAAGGGGAGGAACATCTATGGAAGAGAAACCTGCAGCTGCCTTTTAGCTTTGCCACGGGGGAAGCAGTCTTGTACGGGAGTGATCTTCCTGAGTTCCTGGACTCGTTCCAGGCTAAGGAGGAGTTGCAGACACAAGCAAACTCCCACTCAAAGCAGCGCTCGGTAGACCCCGACTCTCTTCTTGGGGCAATGATGAAACAGGATGCATCCATATATACCTCCCATGCTGATAACGTGCCTCAGTTCTCCTTGCCAGATCCCGTTGCTGAGCCCAATGGACTGAGCCAGAATGAGGAAGTGGGTGATGCCAAGGAGGACAGCAACTCCCTCCTGGTCATTATCGAAACCCTCTTTGAGAAGAGTGAGGTGGATGAAAACATCTGCCAGACCCTCCAGAGCCTCAACGTGGACAACGCAGAGCTGCAGCAGTGGGCGGAGGCTCTGCTCAGCTTGGGTACGGGAGAGGAGCTGCCAGCTCAGGAGGTTAGCGAGAGGGTAGGCACTGAGGTGACATCCTCTGTGGAGCATGTGCTCCTCAGGGATCATACTGGGGAGAGCATGGTGATGCACTGCAGCGCATCACCCTACGATGAGGAAAATACTGCTGCAGCTCATTCCCAGAACTGCTGGACAACTAGCTCAGCGTTTCCAACCGCACCACAGCCGCAGGCACTTGGTACACAAGGCCAAGATGCTGTTGTCTCTTTAGCCTCCATTACATCTGAGGTCGGCTCAGCTCAACAAGAAGAGCAGGTCCCATTTAACCCAGCTGGGCTGGTGGAGGGGGCTGCTCTGGATGTCTCAGTCTCCAGCAGCAAGTCCTCTGTAGCCCTTCAGCTAGCAAACCTGGGACAAGTGCTTCGAGCAGAAGTTACCACCTCTGCTCCTGTAGATAACACTATTCCTAACAATCAGAACGAGTCAGGGTGCAAGCTGGTGGGCTCAAGCTGCCCACCTCCGTTGCACTCCAACACACTCATGACTTGGTGGCACAATGTCCTGCTTGAGCCATACTCAGCAGATGCTTTGGGTCGTAAATCTTCTCCTGGAGGTTGCCCATCGGAGGCTTGGATGCACATAGCTCCAAAACAGCTGGAAGTGGCAGAAATGCACCTGGAGTCACAAACTCTGCTGACTGGCCACCTCAAGAGTGACCCAGCGAATGGGCTGTGGTTGCTGCCCTCCCAATCTGCTCCTTGCTCTGCACAGGGCTTGCATGAGTCCTTGTTCTCTGGGGCTGGGGACCTCCACGATGAGGAGGCTGTTCTTCCTGCACAAGCATCAGCACCCTTAGGAGTCAGCCAGGTGGCAGGGGATGGTGGCTTCCCCAGGCAGCCCCTGATAGCCCACCTAGAGCCTAGCTTTTCCTGGGAAGGGGAGCAGGCGGTGCTTCAAGAGGACAAGTGGTTTATGCAGCACCAGCCATGGCTCCTGCGGACTGGGACAGCTCCTCAGAGATGCAGTGGGACAGGTCTGATTCAACAGAGTGAACTCCTGCTGGGTTCCAGCACAGGTCCCAGCACCCACTGGACGGACCATGTTGTGCTGCCTGAGTGCCAGTATGGAAATAGCCTTTTTAGACATGAAAGCAACTTTCCTGGTGATGCCTGTAAAATATCCCTTCCTCAGCCACTGGGCGCTTTGCCTTCCCCCAGTGAGAGCCACCCTGGAGCATCATATTCCTCACCGGGCACAGTTTTGAGGTGCTCAGCATCTCTCCCCATGAAGGTGGGTGCAGCAGCACCGCCCTCCTTGGAGCAGAGCCCTGGCTTCCCGTTGGCATCTTTTGAGGGCAGGCAGCCACTCTGCACCTGCGAGGTCCAGCTCAAGGTGAGGTACGAGGGCTGCAGGACCTGAGGGGTGCACCAGTTCACAGGGGCGGAATGAGGGGTGGTGCTGGGGGCATGCAGGCACAGCACCGTTTGTGGGCAGCCTGTTTGGAAGCCTCACCATAAACTATGAACTAGGAGCCACATTTTGAAAAGCCACCAGTGATTATAAGCTCTTCTGGCCGTGCTTCTTGGTCACTCAAGATTTTGTAGCCTGGTGCCTGACGAGGTGCCCTAGCAGACCTTTCAGGCTGTCTAGAATGAAGTGGTTTGTGTTTGTCATTTTTTTTTCCCATGAGAATTCTTTCCAGAGAGAAGCAGCCCTGCCAGTGATAAGGTTTGCCAGACCCTCGGGGTCCATGGAAAGACATCTTTCCTGCTGGCCTGTCCCCTGATGGGAGCCTCTTGCAGATGGACTCACTGCCTTACAGGCATGTAACACTGAATTGCTGTTCCTCAAGGCAGTGTGGACTCCTCATCACCTGTGTGTGTGGACCACCCTCACCATGTTGCTGCACCATCTTAGCTGGCCTGAGCCCCTCTGCTCTACTCCTTGTTCCCTCCCTTCTGAGTTCCCCATCTCCCACATTCCTCCCAAGCACCCAGTGACCCAGTTTGTTTAGAAAAGGGGATGTTACCAAGCACTTTGAGAAGCTCAGCAGCATCTGAAGGGTCTCTGTGGGAGGTGGAGTTGGTAAGAGCAGAGACAGCTCAAGGTTTTGTGCTCTTCAACAGCCGTCCTGGGGAGTTTGGGAGAAGCGGTTACCGGGCTTTGACCTTCCCTTACAGCAGGGTGGGGAAGGTCAGGCAAGCTTCCCTTGGGTTTGGCACTGGCTTGTTCTTGCCTTCCTGTCCTGTGCTTGGCAGCGCCCTCAGATGGAGCAGCAATGGGTTTAGGAGCAATGGGGTTTAACTCCTGCAGTTGCTCAGGATATGATTTTGCCAGAGCAGCGATAATGGAAGGCAGGGAAGGGATGCAGTGACTGCCTCTGCCTCTCTGCTTCGGACCAACTCTGTGCCCTTCAAGCTGTTGTCCTGTAGACCAGCACAACCACTTTGTTGAATTCCCTTTCTTTAATATTTTTTAACCTAAGAAGTGAATTCGTTATTTTTTCCCCCACCAAAGGGCAAATTCTCCCATATTCATCAGGAAAACCCCACAGAAAAAAACGGTTACAGGGGAAAAGGGACCAGATATGTCAAAGCCAGCTTGGGCAGAGAGATCAGAGTGGTTGGTGACTTCTACATCTTCCTCCCTTGCACCCATGACCCTGAGCATCGCTTCTGCCTCTCACACCAGTAGTGAGCGTGTATTATTTGCCAAGTGAATAAAATGGAGTGATTAGTGCAGGTCCCAGCAGCAGCAAGCCTGCACGTGTCCTGGTGTGGGGTGGCCTCATCTCCCTGGGTCTCTTCCTTCATGCTGTCCTTTGCCTTGCTGAGCCAGGGCTCCTGGGACTGCTCCAGGAACAAGACAGGGCTTGAAAAGGGTCAAGCCCATGGCTGTAATGCTGGAAACACACAGGACCCCTCCAAGGCAGCCTGGAGGAGCATCTAGGATATGGCAAGGAGCTGACTGGCTGTGATACGGAGCCTTGCAAATCAGTGGACTCGAAATGCAGCAGAATGGACTCTGCTCACCAGCCATTGTGGTCCTCGCAACCACAAGATGATGTGAAATAGTGCTTGGGACGTCGAGCGGCCCCGGCCGTGCCAGAAGTGCTCTTGTGGAGGGGACGCCCTGCCAGGCTCTGCTGGCTGGGGTCGAGACAGGCCCCTGGTGCTCCGTTATGTGTGTCTTATCTCTCCATATGTTGTGTATGTGCACATACTGTCTATTTTCGTGGCGGTGCCTCGTTTTACGCTTTGTGATTTCTTTGTACTGCTGTTGGCAGAGAAAAAGATGTCCTGAAACTCACCCCCTGTATTTGGTTATGTATTAAAAGGCAATTTGCTTTGTATGGTGGTGATGGTTTGTTTTGACCTGGAACAGTGTCTCTCCATTTCCCTCTTGACTGAACAAGTATTTGAAAAAGCCTCCTCTCAGCTCAGCCCTGAGTCCAATTTCTCTGGGCAGAAGGAGGAGGACAGTCCTGACTCACCCCCTCCTCTTGCACCCAGGGCTGGGTTCAAAGCCAGAGAAGGGCTCTGCTTTGCTTTGTACCAGGTCATTTTGGGTAGGAATGCGGCTCTGCGGACCCCCTCCGAGGTTCCAATGAAAACCCAGCTTGCTGCCCTGTGCTCTGACCTTGCTCAGTGCTTGGCCCTGCTGCTGCCTGTGACTGAGGGGAGCATTTTGGAAGGACAGAGCTGGGGGGGACCATGGCTGAGGCATGCCCACCCTCTCTGCCTCCAGGTAAATGTGCAGCCATGTGTGCCCAGCCCAGGCTGGGAATCTGACACACTTGTTCTCACCGCATAGCAGCAGAGGTTGACAGTGTCCCCTGTTGTACCCGCTGGCCACTCTGCAGTGGTGGGGCCCACGGGCATGGTTACACTTGACTCTGACACAGGCTGCCCCACACACTTGTGCACAGACAGACTCATGTTACATGGACACACGCCCTGATGCAGCCACACTCTTGCAGTGGCATGCACGCTGACATGCACACGATCACCCTAGCATTCCAATGTCACTGCAGTGACATGAATGCTGGAGCATGTCCAGAGAAGGGCAACAAAGCTGGTGAGGGGTCTAGAGCATGAGTCTTGTGAGGAGCAGCTGAGGGACCTGGGGTTATTTAGCCTGGAGAAAAGGAAGCTCAGAGGAGACCTTCTCTCTTGACACCTCCCTGAAAGGGGGTTGGAGCCAGGTGAGGTTGGTCTGTTGTTCCCAGGAGCAAGTGATAGGGCAAGAGAAAATGGCCCCAAGTTGCACCAAAGGGAGGTTTAGGTTAGACAGGAGAAACGATTTCTTCCCCAAAAGAACTGTCGAGGCCTGGTCCAGGCTGCCCAGGGCAGTGATGGAATTCCATCCCGGGAGGGATTGAAAAGCCATGGAGATGTGATGCTAAGGGGCATGATTTAGTGGTGACCTGTCAGTACTGGGTTAANAAGCGGCACCGGGAGCGGCTGAACCGGGAACTGGAACGTCTGGCGGGGCTGCTGCCCTTCCCCGAGGAGGTGGTGGCCGGGCTGGACAAGTTGTCGGTCCTGCGCCTCAGCGCCGGCTACCTGCGCGCCAAGAGCTTCTTCAGCGGTAAGGCCCGAGCATCGCCCCGCTTTTTCCCTAAAAGTGCCGCCTTCTTGTTTTCTTTTTCTTTTTTTTTTNTAATTCTAAATGCTTACACCTCTTACCCATGTGGGTGTTGGGGCCCAAAGCCCCATGAAATCTCCATTCATAATTCACTCCTCCCTCACTCCCTCTCACACCCCCAATCCCTCTTCAGCCCCCACCTCCCTGCTCGCTCCATTCACCCATCATTGCCCCATGTCCCGTCATCTCCACTTCACTCCCATGCAGCTGTTCTTGCCCCCATGCCCCCCTTCACTTCCCAGTCTCTCTTATGCCCCCCACATCCCCACTCATGCTCATCTCCCCAGCATTCTCCATATCCCTTATTAGCCCCATCCACCTGTCACTACCCCCACACCCCTCCTCATTGCATCCAACCGTCACCCATTCACTCCTCGCTCCCCTCACCCCCATCCACCAGTCATCACCCCTACATCTCCGCTCCCCTCCCCTCCCCCTCCC
>VWZK01022235.1:64412-122557 GCA_013396935.1 Baryphthengus martii
CACCCCCCCCCACTTCACAATCCCCCTGCAGCCCGCCGGTACCCTCCTCATCCCTCCCTCCCCCCCTCCCCATCTCTCCCCGTCCTGTCCACCTCCCAGCCCCTCCTCGCCCGGGTGGGGGGGCGGAGGCGGGGCCGTTCCCTCTCCCTCCCCCTGTGGGGAGGGTGCGGGTCAGGCTGCGGCGGTCTGAGCCCGCGCGGGGCTCTGCAGGCTCCCACCTCGGGACAAGCTGGGCTCCGTCGGACCCCGGCCCGGCCATGTNTCCCCCACCCTCCTTTTAATACTAGCTTTTCTTGCTTTGCCATCTCAAGCCGCAAGGCTTCGGACTGTGTGGAAAGCGGAGCTGGTGTTCGGCTGGCGTTAGAGGGATCTGGGCAGATGAAGTTGATTTTGTTTGTGGGTTCCGCTGAAGTAGAAAATTGAGATTTAGGGCTGGAGGAGGCTCTGGGCGCAATCCCGGGCGGAGGCTTTGGCAGGCAGAGCCACCGGACCGTGTGCTCGGCAGGAAAGTTTCCCCGTGCAAGTGGCTTTTTTTTAACTCCTCTAATAGAATGAAATGCTCAGTGTGCTGACAATGAATAATAATTACCTGGGATGTGGTTACAGTTTATTTGGGAACCTTTTAAAATAGACTCTGCCTGAGTTCCACTGGGCTATAATTGCTGTAATTAATAGGAGCCCACAGGAGGGTGTTTAAGCAGCCCAGAGTTTTCCTGCTGAAATATGAGAATGCTGCCTATGACTTGAGAAACACTGTAATGTCTCTCTTTTTAACTCCAAATCATTGAGTATATTGAATGCCCTCCTTTCCCCCGCCTTTTCCATTCCCTTTTAAGCCCTGCTTGTCGGATTGACAAACGGGTGAAATGAAAAACGGATGGCCTCACAGAGGAGTTGTTTGCCTGGCAGTGTCAGGTCAATGTGTTTGTCTGGCTGTCTCGGCTGTGTTTTCCACTCTGGTTTTGCCCTGAAAGGGAACTCGGCTGCATCAGCCTTTGCAGCGCCAAACGTGTTGCCTGAAGCCCATCGTCTGTGATGATCCTCCGAAGACAAGGAGGATCAGCGCGAAGCCGGTGCTCCAGAAGCACGCTCGTTCTTGTGTGGGGTGGGGGTCCATGGTGCAGTGCGGGCCTTGCTCTGCCCCTGAAACATTAATAATTTAGAGTTCGCTGCTTAAAGAATTTATAAAACAAAGGGGTGGTAGCGATTCTGTAAAACGGCAGGTTTGAAACGGACAGGCTCGTTGTGAAGCGTCACAGCTGGAGTTGCTTTGAGGCTTGTTGTCCTTTCCTGGATGATGTGCCAGGTTGTTACACCTGCTCAGCCAGGAAGGACGAGCACGGGATGACTCCAGGGATATGGTCCCCCTGCTCCAAGAGCATCCTGTGAGGGCTGTGCTTCCTGGAGTGTGATGTTCCTCCATCCCCAGCACAGTGCGCTGCCTTGCGTTTGCATTGCAAGAAACCACAAAATTCCATTCTGAAGATTCTTTCTTATTTTTTTCTTTTTTCCTGTCCTTCCATTCGGTTCAATTTTGTGGTGCCAACTTGCCCACCCCTGAGCACATCAGTGTTTGTGGAGCTACGGGATGGTGCCTGCCCCTGTCTGGTTTAAAGCAGGGCACGGTAGTTCAGGTGTAGGGGGGAAGGAGGAAAGCCTTCTCCTTTTAGATGCAAATAGTGATTGAGGACCTTAGTTAAGTCTCTTCTGCAGCTTTAAAAAGTACAGTATTTTTTAAAAAAAATCTTTAAAAGCAGCTCTTGGCAAACCCATCTACAAAATCAAATTAGTTTAAGTGACTTTATTCCTTCTGGTGAATGTTGGTGTGGTGTTGCTGTCTGACAAGCTGTGCTGGAGCTGAGATAAAGTTCACCTTAGGAAGGCTCCTGTTCAAAGTATTCTGCTTATTCCTTCCTCTCCTTTTTCTTTTTTTTAGGGTCATCTGCATGTTTAGTTGTTGGGTTTTTTTTTTTTCCTTCAGTTTGTCATGGAACAGAGTTAGGAGGGGCAGCCAGGGTCTGCCTGTTCGCTGCTGAGCCCAGGTGAGCTCAAGTGCTCAGCATCCTTTGGAATGTGGAATAGGATGAATGCTGACAAGTCCCTGTTGAGATTGGATCAGAAAGTACGAGTGGTTTGGGGTCATTTTTTGTCAGAAATGGGCAGTACAAACCCTTGTGTTGGCTGGGGAGGAAGGAGCTGGCATCTCCCTCGCTTGAGTGTGTCCCTGCTTTGAGTGCTGCTCCCTCAAAGAGGACCAAGGAGAAGCAAGGGCAGGAATCGGGGTATGCTGCCCTGCCTTGTGAGGAGAAACATCTTCGAAGTGTGTCCTCCTGGAGCAGGTCTCAGGTTGTGCTAGTGCTCACTGACTGCAATTCACTCAGCAGGTTTATGCCACCTGCTGTTTCTCCAGCTCCTGCCTGAAAGAATTGATAAAATCTTCAAAATGCAGCACAGGCTTCACAGCTCTCATTGAAGATGTACCTGCGTTTACATTGGTTCGTCTGCACAGGTCGGGTGGGTTGACTGAGCTGTGTGGTGGAAGAAAACTTGTTGTTTAGGTGTCAGAGTTGGCCAAGATACCGCATGTAAGAAGCATCTGAGCGCACTCCATCTGACTGGCGGAGTTCTGAATATTGGTTTGGGGAGATGTTGCCGGGACGTCTTTGGTTTCTTTTTTTTTTTTATCAAGACACCTTTTTCCTTCATGCATTAGGATTTTTGTATTATAAATGGCCTCAGGTGAAACTCCCCATGTGCCCTTTCTACCTGCAGGTGGGTGATAGAAATGAGAGGATTTAAGGCTCCTCAGTGTTTTGTTGTTTAATCTTTGGAGTGGTTTAGAGATCATCACTGTCTTTGTCTTTGTTAAGCAGCGTTATTTATCTAAACAAGCGTTTCCTCAGACTGCCAAGAACTGGGTTGGGTGTCTCTACTGTGAAGCTCCTGATGCCAGGTGATGATTCTCTGCAGGTCTTTGGAAATCAGCAAGATGAGAGCATCCATGTCTGTGTCTATTAATTCTGTTCTGTTTTGTCTCTGGCAAATCTTTCCAGTTTAAAAAAGCAGGAAGCAGTTCAGTGCCAGAGGTTTGCCATGTGCATTCAGCCTCTTTAGGGAAGCAGGGTTCTGGGCTGGGATAACTTTTGACCACGCTTGCTTTTGGCTGTGCTCACTCTTGGTCATGATCTCCTCCTGGAAGGAGCACTGCTTTTGGCCTTGTATAGCAATAATAAGACTATTTAGACAAGCGCTGGGCTGCAAGTCCTGCAGGTGTCTTGATGTCAGACAGGAGTTTCTCGCCAATTTTGACCATCTGAAGGACCCTCTGGCCCCTAGGACATAAAGCAGAGAAGCACCTGGGTTTGCAGAGTGCCCACCTCAGGACAGCAGATCTTCCTGTGGCACAGTGCAGGGCCGAGGTGAGGATGATTGGCAAGCACGTCGCAGCGTGTCAGATTTGATCCCCACCTGAGTGGAAGAGACTTCTCTTGTGACGGAGCAGCACTGCTGTCCTCTGTGAGATGCCCAGGCACCTTTCTTTTCCCTCATTGCCTGATTTTGCAGCGCAAAGTGTACGCAGATGCTTTCTCTCTGCAGGATCCCTGCAACGGGAGCAGAGCCACAGGAGGGCTTAAGATGTTGGGAGAGGTGTCCTGCCAGGGAGGTGGACTCATAAGACCAGTGGTTTAGGCCCATGCTGCCCATTCCACATCCCATCCTGCTGAGTCAAGCGGCACTAACCCCAAGCCAGCACCGTTAGCCTGGATCAGGAGGACCAAAGGACGATGAAGTTGGTTTCCAAATCAAGGGTCCTATCCAAACATCAGTGCAAGCTGTCTTAAAACTTCCACCTTCTCTTTTCCTATCAAAGTCTCTTTTCTTCTACAACAGTCCCCCCGAATGTCTTATTTCTTTAGTCCCCCTTGGTGAGACGAATATTTTTAATTCTCATTCACCATCTTAAGCTCCCTCCCTGTTCTGTCAGCGTGTGTGGCTCAGTGGAGGTGGGAACGGGCTGAAGGGCTGCCACTGGCTGGAGTTGCGGAGCCAGGCACGGTGCTCTGCATCTCCCCCAAGCCCAGGAGCTCCCTCCTCTCTCCCCCCTGATGCCAGAGACCATCCTTGGAGCAATGCAGCCTCACTCCTGCCCCTCCCCTGCCTCATGTCCTGGTTTTGGGTGGCCGGTGCTACCGCACTAGGGTCTGCACAGCACCTCATACCGAATGAGTGCTGGTAGCTTAGGCTGGCGGTGCCTGGTGGGCTGCTCCCTTCTAACCCCTCCTCTTGACAAGAGGGCCTGGCAAACACTGCTGGCTTATGGAGGTCCCCATTTCTTCAGCCTACCTCACATTCCGGAAGGGGAGAGAGAAGATGGGAAGTTGCACCGGGGAAAGGTTTGTTGCTGGTTCTTGCCCTGAGTGGTGATCTGTTAGCAAAGAGGAAGATTTATTAGCACCTTGTCATGTGGTTGTTGAATAAAATCTGTGTTTCTTGGTCCACTTAAACACTTGGTGGCAAGTCTCAAAACTGTCTGAACATGAGGAAAATCATCTTCACTTTGAGGGTGCTAAAGCCTGCACCAGGCTGCCCAGAGAGGTTGTGGAGTCTCCTTCTCTGGAGAGATTCCAGACTTGCCTGGATGCGATCCTGGGCAACCTGCTCAGGGGGACCCTGCTGGAGCAGGGGAGTTGGACGAGATGATCTCCAGAAGTCCCTTCGCACCCCTGCCAGTCTTTGATTCTGTGAAAATGGGCAAGAGATTAGTTCAGAGAAGTCTCTCTCACAGTTTGCGCCTGCATTGTGCTGTGAAGGTCATCTGAGCTGTGCTCCTCATCCTGCAGCAAGCCTGGGTCTTCTTGGGTTTAAGAGCTAGCCCTCCATGAACACTCATCCTTGAGGGCCAGCTTGGTGTCCCCAGGAGGTCCTGTGCCTGTCATGGACCTGTGCCCACATGACTGTTCCCAGGTGCCTGCACACCAGGGCTTTGCCAGGACTGTGTGGTCTTCTGATCTTTGTTGGGCTTTCATTAGCTTGTGCCATTTCAGAGGGCTAGTCTGCAGAACAGCTTTTCCAGCTGTTCCCCAAACTGAACCCAGGGAGAAGGCAGCACAGGGCAGCACGCTACTGGCAACACAGACATTTGCTTGCTTGGCTGAAATCAAAGTAACTCTTGAAGTGGCCATGATTGCTGTGGCACCAGCATCCAGCAATCCAGACCTGCGGCCTTTGTTTCACATGAGGTGCTGATTCGAGTCTGGGCTTTATAAACCATAGGAAGAGGAGCAAGCAAAGCTCAGTCCTTGATGCCAAGCAGGGTGTCTATGAACCCTGCTGCTGAGCCTGGCTCTAAGCCAGTAATGGGCTAATTCTGCTCCAAATGGGGCTTCCCGGAGCTGCTGATACACCTCTGCCTGTGTGCAGCATCCTGCCCAGTCGAGGCACGGCCTCTGGGCAGTTTGTGTGCGTTGATAGAGGAGAGGACGCAAACACCCTAGGATGTGTTGTGACATTAGAAATTTTTGGGTCGAGGCGGATTATTGGCTGCATGGTCTGTCGTTGTGGATGAGAGGGCAGCTGTAGCCTTAGTTTTGGGCTGCAGGTGCTTCTGAGCTGTCCATGGGTATGTTTTAGAGTTAGTGTCGTGTACCCAAAACCCAAGCAGTTTGCCTCTCCCCACATGTTTTTAAAAAAATAACACTCCTAAGGGTGCTGAGGTTTCAGGGGTTTTCGTGAAGTCCTGTTAAAATCTTAGGTGGCCTATCACAATCCACTGTTGGGTTGAATATTTTGGCAGACGTTAAACCCCCTTGCTTTCCAACCGACCTCAGAAAATTGTGGATGGCTGGGGGCGGCTGGGCTTAACTTCTGAGTGATGTTCAATTAGATGTTTTATCGTGACTGGGTTTTGTGTATTCTCACGAACAGAATTAAGCTGCAAAAATGGAGTCAAGTGCCAAGTCACTTTATTTGGCCCACAACTATGCAAAGAAAAGAGAAAGAGAGAAAAGAGTGTGTGTGTGAGAGAGAGAGAGAGAGAGAGAGTGTGTGTGTGAGAAACCTGCCATAGTTACCACCATGGATCTGTGGCATCCCATCAGTTCAATGTATTTTCAAGTCCGGTGGGAGAACGTTCCATCCGGTCTTTGTTGGTCTTGCCTTTTATATCATTGTCCTGTTGCGTAGTCAGTAAGTTCTCAGAACTGCTTTTGCATACCCACGCCTCCCACTCGAGCCCCCCATATCCTTCAGTCGAGCCTGAGCCTGGGCGCATACGCTGAGGACTTAGGCTATGTGGTCCGAGTCAACAAGATGCATATGTGTTCCTGACGGGCAACTCTTCCTTGGCTGCCATGGTGGTGAGGTTTCAGTGGTTAAAATGTTCTTCCAGAAATGCTGGAACATATCTCTCGGTGGTTAAACTGTTCTTCCAAAAGTGTTGGGACATATCGCTATTCCTTACACCACCAATATTGAGACATATTTCTAGTCCCTTACAGTGGCCTCTGTAGGATCAGTGTGCAGCCTTGGGGCTTAGACTAACCCTTTAAACTATGGCACCAGTCCATGCAGTTATTGATAGAGCTGTGATGGCCCAAAACGTGCCTGAGCTGCTCCCTGGCAGTTGAGTCAAACTGGAAGAGTGCTTTAAATTATGTATTTATTATAGACTGTTGAAGTGTGTCCCTGAAACCTCTGCTTAGGGTTGAGGGCATGAGGTTGGGACGTGGAGCCGTTGAGAGTTGACTAACGATGATAAAGCCTAGTCCTGTGATCACTCTGCTCTCTTAATTGCCTAGGTAATGTGCTGGCCTTGGAGGAGCAATTTAAGCTGTGCAAGTCTTGTGACTTCCTTTAGGTAGGCAGTTCTCCTGCTGCATGCTTTCCTTGATGGATGTTTTTCCCTGGCTCTTATGAGTGTAGCTGGTAGGAAGCTGGTCAGAGGTCCTTGGGGTTTGCACTGGGCTCTCGGTGACTGCCTGTTCCGCTGCCTACAAGCAGCTGGGGTCTCTCAAGGCTCCTTCAAGCACAGGCAGGGGAGCAGAGCTGGCAAGGAGCTCCAGGTTAAGCTTTTGCACTGGGATCATGGAATGGTTTGAGTTGGAAGGAACCTTTAAAGATCATCTAGTCCAAGCCCCCTGCAGTGAGCAGGGACATCTGCACCTAGAGCAGGTTACTCAGAGGCCTGTCGAACCTCACTGGGAGTGTTTCCAGGGATGGGGCTTCTACCACCTCTCTTGGTAACCTGGGCCAGTGTCTCACCACCCTCACTGTAAAATATTTCTTCCTTCTCTCTAGGCTAAATCTTCACTCTTAGTTTAAAACCATCACCCCTTGTCCTGTTGCAACAGGCCCTGATAAAAGGATTGTCCCTGTCTTTCTGATAGGCCCCCTTTAAGTAGGCTGCCTTTAAGTAGGCCCCTGAAAGGCCACAATGATGGTGTACACCTAAAACTCCTGGGGAGCGAGTGGTGGGAGCGGGAGGATCCAAACTGCTGTTGATGCCTCATGAAGAAGGGAAAGCCTGACGGTTCCTTGTCATCTTTGTCCTTGTTTAAACCTCTGCATGTGCTTCTCCCTTTGAGACCCAGGAGCTTTTGGTGACAAGACAGAAAGCTCCACATAGTGAAGGCCTCCTTGCTTTTAAAAGTGCAATTAGATCTTTTAACGCGGCATCCATTATTCACCGTGCGTCTTCACGGAAGGCAGCGTATCCACACCATTCAGGAAGGGATAAATAATTCATCTATTTAATGAAATTTGTGTCAATGGGGAGCTGTGGCAGGTATGATGAAACGGTAAGTAAAACCATTAGGAACAAGCAAGGGGAAACTCAAGTAGTTGCTAGAAAATGGGCTCTGTGCAGCTCAGCAGTGAGAAATGAGCTGATGGTTCGGCTGCCTGGGCTCTGCTGCCCGGGTTCAGTAAATCTCTGCCTGCTTCTCTCACTGTTTCTGTGATGCTCTTTCCTTCTAACACATTTCAGACGCGCTGGATCGGAGGAGCTGATGAGTCCTCCTTGTATGTGGAAGTGGAATAATTTTGCGTTGGTTGGAAAGAGCTCAGCTCATGCTCAGCAAGGGAAAAGAAATATCCCAGAATGGGATGCACTTAATCAAGTGCATGTTCTTGTTCTTTGCTTCTCAAAATAGTTTGAGATGTGTAAGCTTGCTGTAAAACATGTGGATTAAATGACAGAGCAGCGATCAGATTTGACATGCTGACCATGGAAGAAGCCAGAAAGGAGGTTGCAGAGCTTTGCCCACCTTCACAGCAGCAATTCAGTTTTGAGCATGTCCATCAAGAAGGCATTTGGGCCAAATTTTGCTCCCTTAGCATAATGCTGCTGTTCTATGCACTGCACACACCTGCTGAGCCACAGCTGTGTCACCTGATGGGTTCCCACCAGTAGAAATAAAAGCTCTTGTGCAGGTTTCACTGGAGCATTGCAGAATTTGTGTGTCTTGATAGAGAGCAGGCACTCGGAGCACTGGCCCAGGCTGCTCAGAGAGGCTGTGGAGTCTCCTTCTCTGGAGAGAATCCAAGTCTGCCTGGATGCCATCCTGGGCAACCTGCGCTGGGTGACCCTGATGGAGCGGGGGAGTTGGGCGAGATGATCTTCAGAGGACCCTTCCCACCCCTACCAGTCAGTGGTTCTTTGAGGGAGCTGGGATCTTCCTTGGCTTTTCTGGGTGGACACACTTTCTCTTGTGGGTGGATGTGGCAGGTCTTGGAGGATCTCCCTGACAGCGCCACCAGACCATGTGAGTCCTTGTTGCCAAGCCAAGGGAGGAGGGAGATGGGTGGTAGCCGGTACAGGTGACCTGAGGCTGCTGTGGTGGGGAAGGGAACTCGCCTTTTCCCGTGCTGCCAGCAGGCTGTGGCAGGCATCGCTCGCCTCCTGCTTGGGACCCCGTGCAAGCTCATCAGCCAAACTTTTCTTATATGGTGGGGGAACCCCTTTAATTATATTTTTTTAAAGGGAAAAATCATTCTGACTGGGGAGAAACCACTTTTCTGTTTAACAAGAGTAATCTCTTCTAGATTAAAAATTTAGCTTAAAAATGAAACGACCTCAGTTAATTCAAAAGAAACCCTAAGAGGTTGTTTGTTTGGTTTTTTTTTTGTTAATTTCCAATATTTTGTTTCTTCTTTGTAATAAAAGGCAGGAAAACGGTCTTGAGGGGTTATTTAATGCGAAGGTGTGCGTACTGAGCAGCAGGGCTGCAGGTCCCTCTACCTGTGAGCATCTCGGAGCTGGAGAGATGTGCGTGGGAAAGGGAAGATCTGGCGATATCTCACGGTAAGGTTTTTACTCCTGTGTGAGTGGAAGACCTGCTTTCCGGGGAGCTGGCACAAAAAACAGAAGGAGAGACGTGGAGCAAAGGCAATTTCATTAATAAATAAATCAGCCAGTCTCTCCTTCCCCCAGAGAGTGACTGATAGGCACTGGGGCATGGAGCCCTACGGCAGAATGCTTGCAGGGAGCACCATTACCAAAACCCCTATTCTCTCCCCGCTCCAGGACCTACTCAGACCAATAATTGCCCTGCAGATGTTCCCTCTGCCATTACTTGCAACTGGATTCAATGTTTCCTCAGCTCCTTTAAACTTAGTTGGGAGACACGACCCCTCGCCGCTCTTGAAAATCCGTTAAGCAGATGGGTTTCCTTCTGCCGCTTCCCGTGTATCAACGTCTGACAGGGGTTTGGGACCAAGTTGTCTCGTTTTCCTCCTTTCCAGTCTCTGAAAATTCTGCTCCCACTTGGAGGTTCTGCTGTTTGGAGGGAAGGGGGCTGGGAGATATCCTCTCAAAAATGTTAATACCCTCTTGTTGGAGCAGAGATTTCTCAGGTCTGCAAAGCCCCAGCAGGTTCAGGAGTTCACTGGCAAACCTGGTGAGGTGTCCCTTCAGCATCATGTGAAACGGCTTCCCAGGCTGGGTGCCGCGGGAAACACCATCCTGGAAGGAGATGGAGGGAAGAATCCCACCCTAATCGGCCCCGCAGCCCTCCTGCCGCCAGGGAGTTAAAGCACCAGGGCCAGGCAGCAAAGACCGGGGGAACAACGCGAGGACCTGTGCATGAGGAGCACCATGGTGCAGAAAGTGTCCTCCTCCTGTGGGGAGGTCGATGCAGACAGGGAGCTTGTTCCTTGGAGGTGAGGCCAGGCAAAGAGAGATTTTCTTCATCTCCACTAAAAAGCTTTTTGTGAGAAAATAGCCTGCACGTCCCAGCAGAAGCGCTGCTTTTTTTTTCCCCTTTGAAAAAATAGCAGGAAAGTGTGCAAGCCTTGAGGCTTTCGGGTGACTAGCTTCCCTCTCCTTATCTTCCTCCTTCCACAGCTGCCAGTGGCAAAGGTGATGCTGGTGGCCAGAGTGAGGAGGCCCAGAAAAAGCTACTCCTCTTGGGTTTTTATTTGTTGGGTTTTTTTCCTACAAAGGCCTGTTGCCAGTTACGCAGTGAGGGCCAAGACTACTCCTTGTCTCCGTGCCCCACGGAAGGCAGGCGCTGTGTTGGGAAGGCTGCCTTTCCCCAGTGCTGAGCTCGCCCCGTTCCTGCCTTGCCCTTCCCCGGGGTGGGCGGGCGGGAGGGGAGGGTGCCAAGCGATGGGGAAGGTGATGCGGCCACTCTCCAGCTCGTCTCCGCTCCGTCAGCCTGATGCGCTGCGACAGTTCTGCTGAATTGCTGACCCGAGGGGCTGCGTGGGGCTATTTATGGAGAGACAAAGCCAGGGGACACCAGGCGGGAGGCCAGCCTGAGATGTCTGCAGCCAAGAGCGGGTCATCTTTGGGGTTCCTTGGGTGGCTTGGATGGAAAACACACTGTCTGGTGAAGGTCAAGGGAAAAACACCTATGGGGATTCTGGTTTGTATGAGAGCAGCCCGTCAACCCTGGTAGTTTGATCCTGTTTGTGGTAGCAGTCTGCTTTTAGTGGGTAGTGTCTGCCTGGAGAACAGCGGGCCATCCTCTGATTCTAACTTGTGTTTCCTCTGGCCCCACAGCTCAGGAGCAACCTCAATGCTTATGGCAAAGTCTGTCTTTAGGCAGAAGTTGTGATCAAGTTTTCCTTTTGCAGGAAAGTATCAAACCATTAAACCAGGCCAGAATAGAGGGCGGCACTCTTTAGCTGCTCGTTTACCACCCAGGTTTATTTTTATCTTGCACCTCCAGCACAGCAGTCTGGGAGCGATCAGAGGAGGGCTGAAGGTCTTTAATAATTCATAGCTCCTACAGTTTGCTCCCAGGGATCAGAAAAGCGAGTTACTGGAAGGGCACTGCCAGAAACCTGCTCCATCCACAGCGTGGGACCCTGCCTGGGCAGGGTGCTGTGTGCATGCCAGCCCCAGCAAGCTCAGAACTGACCAGCTGTTGTACAACACGTGCTGTAAACTTAATCCTGGGCTGTCGGTCCCTGGGAGTTCAAATAGCTCCTGAAATAATCTGCGCGGGCTGAGCCCAGGGGGAATTTCCTAGACCTCCCAGAAGCAGGGGTTTTGCTGCCATATAAAAGTTTTTTTTATTTTTATTTAAAAGTAATATTAGAACCGGGACATGCTTTGCCTTTGGTTATGGAACAAAGTCAATCTTTGGGTTGGTCCTGTGTCTGGCGGGACGGTCCTTTTGTCCTCAGAGCCTCACGTGCGTACCGGTGCGGCTCTGCAAACCACGGCATCCTTCCTTCTTCCAACCCACCTGAGAGCCAGCGCTCGGCAAACCCCTGCTGAGGCTGGGGGGGGGGGGCTGGGATGAAAGGTGAGCCCTGGCAGTGGAAGAGGGGAGGGTGTACCTCTACTGTGTGCTTGCCTTCCCGGCAGAGCAGTGCTGACAGATGGAGGGACTCCTCTTTGGAGACCAAAGCAGGCCCCGTGCTCATGGCTGCCTGGTGAACACAGGCACCGCTGGGTTCAGCCGCCGCCCTCGCGGTCCTGGAAGGCTCAGAGATGCGTCTGGAGCATCCACCTTTCGCAGTGGCTGGGAAGCTGCTCACCCACGAGCTTCTGCACGCAGGCACTGAGGTCCTTCAGGATCTGCTCCACGTGGATGGAGGAGCTGAGTTTCAGCAGCTGCTTTGGCAAAGCACGAGGTGAGCTGAGCGTTCCTGGTTTTGTTGGCGCACCGGTGGCTGATGCCTTGTGCCTTCTGACTTGCTGCTCTGTCTGGGCTGGCGGCTTTGCTCCCGCTGACAGCTTTTTGGAGTGTTAACTTACTTCCAGTCCTGTAGCATCTCAGCATGACAACTCCTTGGCACATATAGCCCAGGAGCTGGGAAAGGCAAACTCAAAAGAGCTTTTGCTCTGTCTGAGCAGGAGCAAGGGCACGCACATTGAGCGGGATGCTGTGGTAGCTGCTTCTGGTGCCTCACACCTTTCTTCCCAGATACTGGTGGGAGCAGCTGATTTACCAGAAGCCAAATGCTCATCCTCTGTCCCCATGGTGCTTGCAAGAAGCTGCCCGGCTTTGCTGGAATCCCCACTGTCTCCTGGACAGGCCTGCCCTGCACAGGCTCATTGTCATCTTGCTCTAAATGTTATTCACTCTAAAATATCCCCAGGATTTGTTCTCTTGGGGAGTGCAGTACAAAGTTTACAGACACGTTTTCAGTTAAACTGACTGATGGATTCCCTCACCCGTGTTCAGGGCGCATCGATCTCTATTAGGTTGCCTGTAATCCGTGTCTGTGTTGGTACCCTGTGTGTTTTTTTCCGTGTTGTTTTTCTCCCACTGTGACCTGTGGCTTCCCTTAATTTACTGGAACAAACCCGCTATGTTGCTGAGCTGTAATGAGGCGTCTTTGCCTGGACTCTCTGGATTGTACTCTCCAAAACGGCACATTCTGTGTCCTGGAAGAGTGGGGTTTGCTGCGGTGCCCTTTGCATAGGGCAGACGTCTGCTGCTGTCGGTCCACTGTCCTTGGCAGAGTCGGGGCTTGTGTGAGCCGATCCGCTGCAGCTCGGCATTGCCAAGAAAGGCCGAGGGATGGTGGCGCCTCCAGTGAGAGCTGCCGTGCCCCAAGAGCCAGTGGGGGCGCAGTGCGGAGTGGCACCAAGGGCTGGCTCTTGCTGCTTGCAGGGAGTGCTGAGCATTGGGCGTTATCTGGGGACCTCCATGGCTGCTCTTGCTGAATGATAAGCGGGACTCCCAGCTGGTGAGCTCACTAACCATGTCCTTTTGTGCTGCTGGTTGCAAGTAGCTGCTGGTAGACGCAGGACGTCATAGATATTCTGCCGATGCCCATCTGCTTTAACGATCCCTGGATTTAACTGCTCTCTACTTGTAGGTTGTTAAAGCTCATGGAGGGGGAAAGGGGGGACAGGGGAAACTGAGGATATTGGAGAGTGGGGAAACAACCTGTTAAAATCAACTCTTTTGAGGGGTGATGCAAAGTGCTGACATCACAGCTTCCCCCGGCACGCGGTTGCGCAGCTCTGCAGCCAGGGCCGTATTTTGGACATTGGTGGCGGTGGCTCATGTGTGTTACTGCAGCGCTCAAGTCGCTTCCCTTTGCTTTGTGCAGTTGCTCTAAAGAATTGTGGTGCCAAAGAAGAGGAGAGGGGTGGAGACTGCGGCAAGGGACCAGCTCCGGGCTCGGCAGCGGTACAGGAGGGCGAGCTGCTCCTTCAGGTTTGTGCTCCTCACTGGCCACCTCCCCCTGGTAGATGCCTTCACGGGCTTTTCCTCTTGTCCCCTTTCCAGCTCCTTTGTATTTTACCCAAAGATCAGACTGTTCTGTTATTGATTGCAGGATGTTAAAGGTGTCCCTGCTCACTGCAGAAGACTTTCAAAGGTCTCTTCCACCCCAAATCATTGTATGATTCTATGTTTTGTTGAAGAAGTGATTTCGCATGGTGTAACTCATAGTGCTTCTGACTGAGCAGAGGTTTAAAGATCTCTTCAGGTCCCTGGTTGCTTCTCTGCTCGTTTTCCTATCCTTCCTGGAGAAAATTGCCATCTGTAAATAGTCTATGTGTAAGAAACCCTCCATTCTGGTGGAAGTGACACTGAATTTCTGAGCATGGAGATTCAGCTCTTCTGCTTCTCAGCCCTCAAGTGTAAATAGGCCGTAAGTGCTACGGGGAAGACAAGCAGAGCAAGACATGAGTGTAGTTTTCAACATGGGCACACTAGTCCTGACATAGAATCGTAAAATAGAATAATAGAATTGTTTAGGTGGGAAAAAACCTTTAAGATTATCAAGTCCAACCATGAACCCAGCACTGCCAGGTCATCACCCAACCATGTCCCTCAGCACCACATCTACATGACTTTTCAATCCCTCCAGGGATGGGGACTCCACCACAGCCCTGGCAGCCTGGGCCAGGCCTTGACAATCCTTTTGGAGAAGAAATTGTCCCTAGTATCCAACCTAAACCTCCTCTGGTGCAACTTGAGGCTGTTCCTCTGGTCCTATTGCTTGTTCTTTTGTGAGAAGAGACTGACCCCCACCTGGCTCCATCCTCCTTTCAGGGAGTTGTTGGGATCGAGAAGGTCTCCCCTGAGCCTCCTTTTCTTCAGGCTGAACAACCCCAGGTCCCTCAGCCACTCCTCACAAGATTTGTGCTCTGGACCCTTCACCAGCTTCATTGACCTTCTTTAAACACGCTCCAGCCCCTCAATGTCCTGCTTGACATGAGGAGCCCAAAACTGAACCCACTATTTGAGGTGCAGCCTCCCCAGTGCTGAGTACAGGGAATGATGTCGGAACAGTGATGAAAACAGGAAAGAAAATGTCGTGGAAGTCTTCCCTGTTTTTTAGGCAGCGGTGCATGATGCTGAGTACCTAGGTAGGTGCTGGTGGGCCATATGCTCAGCCTGTATACTCAGAGTACACGGATGTATCCTGAAGGTCTGCAAGAGGCGTATGGTTGGGTCCTTTGGTGATGCTAGAGGCAACACTGGTGATGCTGAAGCACAGTTGGGCCGAGGCTGGTTTATTCAGAAACACTGGGAGGTGACCTTCTGTCTCCAACCAGCGTACAGTGAATAGGAAGAGGTCAAGCTCCTGTGGCGCAGGGTCCTGCGAGGACGCGGGTCTCCCCTCCCCGCCTGGCACCCGAGCACCGGCTGCAGCCCTGTCCCTGCCTGGCTGTCGTCCCGAGTGGGGTGAGCGTCCTGCTCAGCCCCAGCTCCTGTTTAGCTCAGCAGTCAGTGTAATTACTGTGCTGCTGGAGAGCTGGGGAGCCAGCATCTCAGTGTCTAGTGAGACCAAAAAAAACCAAACCTGAGGGGTTTCTGCGGTGGGTGTAACAAAAACGTGTTCAGGAGGGCTTGCTGGGGTTTGATGTCCTGTTTATAACTCCTCCCAGAGTTTGGTGCCACCCTTTTAGAGAGACCCAGCTGGGTATTTAAAGCTCTGCGTTTAGGTTTGGCTCTCCCAAGGGTCCGTCTGTGTGGTGCTGAATATGGCAGGGGCTCAGGACCTCCCTCTGTGCCACAAGGAAAAGCTCCTATGCATTTACAAAACTACTTCCACCCTGTCCATCACCTTGAATGTCCAAATTTCCTTTGTCTCATTTCTTGATCCTTGCCCTTGCCCTTCCCCTTTCCTCCCTTACTTTTTTGGCCTATCATTTTCCACCAAGGCTGTTTCCAGCAGCAATTTCAGCAAAAGGAAAGTATCTGAAATTCAGGGTAAGCATGAAAATCCCTCTATGGGGACCTTAGCAAGGCTGAGAACTGGGGGGGGACCAGCTCTGCCCAGGTGCCCATTGCTGGCCGCCCGGTATGGAATCTGCCTGCAGGTGAGGGCAGTTAGGGAAGGACAGAGAGCTGCAAGATGCTGCTTCTTCCTCCCGCCGCCTCTGTAGCTGCCCAAAGGGTTAAAGTGCATTTGGCAGCACTAATTAACCTCTGCAGCAGATTCCCACACACTGAGACCAACCCCAGTAAATAGAGAGAGCGTTTGTGCCCAGAATAAAGGGAAGGCGAGGGGGAAGAAACACGGACCTGGACAATGAAACAGGAGTTGGCAGCAATAATAGCTGGCCTTGGCTGTGGCTACGCGCTAGATCCTAATTAATCCTGATGTCTATACATTACCAAGTGGGGGAAACAGGCCAGGGCTGGCTACGGTGGCTTCCCTGCCTGCAGCCAGGTTAGTGGTACCAACCGGGCACAAATGAACACAAGCTGGAACCCAGGAGGTTCCATCTGAACCTGAGGATAAAAATATTTCCTGTGAGGGTGCCAGAGCCTGGAGCAGAGTGCCCAGAGAGGTTGTAGAGTCTGCTTCTCAAGAGATTCCAAACCTGCCTGGGCAATGTGATCTCGGGCAACCTGCTCTGGGTGACCGTGCCAGAGCAGGGGAGTTGGAAGAGATGATCTCCAGAGGTCCCTTCCAACCCACCAGTCTGTGATTCTGTGATTCTCTGTGCAGGACAGATTTGGCTCTGGCCAACCATAGGTCTTCTGGGGCCCATGCTGCAGGAGAACCCCTGCCTTCTAGAGAACTCATGCTTTGAGCTGACAGGAGTGTCCCCAGAAGGACCTGGTGCCCTTAGGGAGGGGTGACTGGGTGGTGCTGTCATGGCAGTGAAATCTGTCTGGCTTCTGGGGAGCTAAACTGTTGATTTCCTTGAGTTTTCGTGGCCTTTGCTCTTAGGCAGCACTGTGGGCTTGAAGCTGTTCACTGCAAGGGTATCAGGATCATTTCAGAGATGGGAAAACTGAGTCACAGAGCGATGCCTACTGCTTGGCATCAGGGGGGTACTCCTGTGGGCCTGCTCCCAGATGACAGAGTCTTTGAAGCACTGGGCTCTGTGCCACAGAGGTTTGTTCCTTGTGGTTAGTGCAGTGCCTGCAGCACTTAGGGGTAGCACCCCTGGACCCTGCCAGTGCCTTTGTTAAAAACGTTCTTCAGCGTCTCAGCCTCCTGCCTCATGCCAGAGAGCAGGATTGAAAAGCCAGGGCTCCTGGGCCAGCAGCTGCACTCCCAAACTGTTAGGAAAGCTTCTCTGCACCTCCTGATCTTCACAGATCTCCAGGTGCAAAAGCCACTGTCAGCTAGCGTCCTGGTCCCTTCTCCTGTATCCAGTCCTGCCAGCCCTGGGGCTGCTGGCTCAGAGGAAACACCCCCATTCCTCCCCGAATTTGTTAAGCTGGTGGGAATGTGCCCCTCTTGAGGAAGACAGAGGCTCTGAGCAGCTCAGCCTGTTCATGCTGGGAAACACAATGCTCCCTTGGATGTTGACTTTGCAGTCATGGAACTCGAGGAGAGTATGGAAGGGACAGTGAACTGTAAAATATGTAAGTTGTGTAACATTAAAAATGCATCAGAAGCTTTAAATTGATGGCTGCAGTTGCTCTTTCCTGTGGGGAGGGCTTACTGCTTCCATTCTGTGTGGGCAAAGCAGCTGCTGGAGCGTTTATTTTGTGAAAACAGAGCCCAGCGTTCAGCCTGTCTGGGTGGAGGACATGCACGAGCCCGTGCTCCAGGATGAGTTGTGGCATGGTGTAAATCTGTGCCCTGCGCAGAGAGAGAGCTCCAGGGGAAGAGGAGCGTGGTGGGAGCGCCTCATGGCTAACGTGTGCGTCCCAGGATAGATGGCTGCAGCCACCCATGCCCTTTTCCCCATGAACACCAGTGCTTGGTCTTTTGGCTGCTGTGCAGTGCTCCAGAACGCCGGTGCTGTGCTGGCTGGATGAGTGCCTTGCAGCAGCTTGTTGCCGGGTGTGAGTTTGGGGCGAATCATTTGATCAACCTGATCTACTGGGAGGTGTCCCTGCCCCTGAGGAGTGGGGCTCGAACTAGATAGTCTTGAAGTCCCTTCCAACCCAAAACATTTACTATTCTATGATTTATTTGCCAAAAGGAAAAGGTACCTTGAAGTTAGCCAGTGATTCTGTGGGGTTCCCCCAAGTCCAGGGACCAGACTCAGCCTGTCCTCCTTCTTGCTTTGCAAGAAAATGGCTTTTCAGAAATGAGATGTTTTTCCTATGGTTTCAAAAACCAAACTCATTATTCTTTAGCTTTCACCTTTTCCATGCTCACTGGTTAAGGCTCTTTGCAGTGTTGGGTTGGACGCCTCGACCACAGAGTGAGCGATGCAGGAGGAGGGAGGGGGCCATGGAGACAACACCTTTCCAGGCCTTGTTCCTCGCCTACGGACAGCCCAGGCAGGCGCACCACGGTCCTTCAGGCCTCTCGTCTAGCACCCGGGGAGGTCAGGAGGGATGCAAAGGAGGCCAGGAGCTGGGCAGGTTTCTCCAAAACCGGCAGGAATATCCCCATCCACACGGGCCAAGCTGCAGCAGGGAATGCCCAGCCAATGCTGGCAGCACGCAGTGGTCTGTGCTGGGTTTGGTTCTCCACTGAACATCTCCCAGCTTTTACAGCCTCTTGACTGTCCAGATCCTCCCAGGCAGTGGAGAGGATGGGAACTACACGAACGGAGCCACCCAGGTAGACGCAGATCAATGTTAAATGCAGCCGACATGAAGCGCTGTTTGGATTCAGAGTTGTCAGAAAGGCTTGTTTCCGCCAGAATACCAACAGGGACCAGTTCCTGATGGTGTCCAGTTTCATTCTGCGAGCAGTTCTGACATTTTTATTTGCTCATCGCGTAGGATGAGTATAATGTCCAAATCTGAGTCTGAGCGAACACTTCCAGGATGAAAGCAAAGTTTTCCATCACTTTGGATTAGGATATGCTCGGGCAGCTGTATGGAAGAGCTACATGACCTCAGAAACACCCAGCAGAAGGTACCATCTGTTTCTTGGTGAGCACAGCTCTGCCGATGTTGATCCCTATTTTTCTCCAGCCAACCTTCAGGTGGTGGAGTTTACTCAAGCAAGGTAGAGCGGGGGAAAATCACAGAGTGAGCTGCAGGCCTTGACCTCTGCTACATAAAGCATGGCATCTGCAGAAGCCTGTGGTTGTAGGTGCGTGTACTCTGACACCACGGCAAGGTATGTGTGCAGAGGCAGCTGTGAAGATGGCAGACGGATGCTGTTCCTGTCCTGCAGGATGGATGTGAAACCAAGAAGCCGCTTGAACAGTGTATTGGAATCATAGAGTATTTCGTATTGGAAGGGACCCATAAGGATCATCAAGTCCAACTCCTTGCTCCTCACAGGGCTACCTAAAACTAAACTATATGACAAAAAGCATCATCCAGATGCTACTTGAACTCTCATAGGCTTGGTGCTATGACCACTTCCATGGGAAGCCCGTTCCAGATACCAACCACCCTCTCAGTGAAGAACATTTTCCTGATGTCCAATCTCAACTTCCCCTGATGAAGCTTCATTCCATTTCCTCATGTCCTATCGCTGGTCACCAGGTATAGGAGACCAACACCTTCCTCTCTGCTGTCCCACTTGAGGAGGTTGTAGATGGCGATGAGGTCAGCCCTCAGCCTTCTCTTCTCCAAGCTGAACAAGGCAAGTGACCTCAGCCTTGTTCACTCGAGGCCTTTCACCATCTTGGTCACCTTCCTCTGCCCACCTTCTAATACTTTGAAGTCCTTCTTATGTTGAGGCACCCACAACTGCACACAGTACATCAGAGGTGAGAGCCAGGGCAGTACCCAGTGTTAGGACAGTACGATGCCATTGGGAAGAGCTTCCTTTCCTTCCAGGGCTGCCCACGCTTTGTCTCCTGCCTTGCACCTTTCTCTTGGTGAGGCAGCGGCTCAGCTGCCTGCTAGCTGGGACCAGCCAGGACTTGGGCAACCAGTGTCCGAGCAGAATGTCCTTTTAGAAGAGGGTGACGTGAGCGTGCCACATACCTGCTGATCTCCTCTCTCCCCTAGGCGCTCAACGGCTTTGTGCTGGTGGTGACATCGGAAGGACTGATATTTTACTCCTCACATACAATTCAGGACTATCTGGGATTTCATCAGGTAGGTGGGACACCTCTGACTCACTGGGGGATTTGCAGAGTGGATTTTTCCTTGGTGGTGGAGAACAGCCCCAAGTTCCCTTCAGGGAGGAAACTGCAGGAATCACAGGGTCTCAGGGGACCACATGTTGCTTTTCCTTGGTCTCTTGAATTTGGACTCCGTGTTGCCAGACATGGGCACTGGGAGATGTCAAAGCAACTTTGCTGGCCCACAGATGCTTTCCATGTTGTCAGACTATGGGGTTTGTGGCCCCGTTGTGTAATGCTATGGTGAGATGTCTGGGGTTCCTTGCCCAGTTTGCCTTTTTCCACCAACTCCCCTGGGTGGCCACTGATAAATTCCATAAGGCTCCAATGCTTTGTACTTACCTGGGCTCCTAGTTAACCTGGAAGACACTAGATGGGATTTATGGGGCAGTGGGACTTACCTCCTCAACTTTATTCAACCAGGGACCTAGTTGAGCACCAGGGAAGCCAGGTAAGATGAGGCCAACTGGGGTTCTGAGAGGCTGTTTCCAGGTGGGACATGAAAACTGCCACCTGAGGACAGGCTGCAGAGCACACACGTTGTCTTTAAATCTCTAGACAGATGTCATGCACCAGAGTGTCTTCGAGCTGATCCACACTGAGGACCAGCAGGAATTCAGACGCAACCTCCACTGGGCCCTCAACCCACCCCACGCTCCTGAGGGTGAGCTTTCTCCTGAAGGTAAACGCAGACTGGGAGTCAGGCAGTGCTGGTTGGCAGGAGGTGTGTAGCTGCCCACGTATGCCGGGGAGCCCAGCTCCCTGCCACCGCTTGCGTGGGGCTTACATCCTGGTGGCTCAAGCCATGGGTTTATCCAAAACACTGCGGCTTTCCGTGGGTTTCTGTTGCTGTGCTCTGCAAACTGCCACAGCCCTTGATGCTGGGGACCTCTAACCCTTGCTGAGGACCCCTGCGTGCTCCTTTCCCAGTCCCTCTCTCCCACAGAGGGAAAGAGTCTCAGCTCTTCTGCTGTTGCCTACAAGCCAGATCAGCTGCCACCAGAAAACTCCTCCTTTCTGGAAAGAAGCTTCGTGTGCCGCTTTCGCTGCCTTCTGGATAATTCCTCCGGCTTCCTGGTGAGTACAGACCTGTGCCATGACCTCCACATCAGGAAGGGTGCAGGCTCACACCAGAGGATGTGTGCCACTGCGGAAGCATAACAGTTGGTCTTGAAAGACCCAGTACTCCTTTCGGCCGTGTGCAGCACCTGCCTGTCTCAACAAGGAGATATTTCTGCTGTTTTTCTTAGGTTTGGTCTGTACTTAAAACCTCTCCTCTCAGAGATGCTGAATCTTGAACAAAAATGCTTTTCCTCCACATGTTTTGCTAGATTTTTGTGTTAAAGGCATGTCTTAAAACCAAGTAGGTGGTGTTAATCCCTCCTCCTCGCTGCTGCAAGTTAATGGGGTTCTTACTTTCACCACCGCAGGTTTAACAACCTTGTTTCTCCCTCTCATGCCACTTTAATCTGGAAACTCAATACGAAGAGTCTTGATTGTCCCTTTAAAGGTCATCTAGTCCACCCCACCCTCCACTGAACAAGGACATCTGCAACTAGAGTAGGTTCCTCAGAGCCCTGTGCAACCTTACCCAGAATGTTTCCAGGGGTGAAGCATCTACCACCTCTCTGGGCAACCTGGGACAGTGTCTCACCATCCTCAGTGTGAAAAAAATTTCCTGCTTCTCTCTAGTCCAAATCTCCCCTCTTTCAGTTTAAAACCATCACCCCTCGTCCTGTCTCAGCAAGCCCCGCTAAAAAGATTGTCCCCATCTTTGTTATAGGCTCCTGTAAGTGCTGAAAGGCCACAAGAAGGTCTCCCCAGAGCCTTCTCTGCTCCAGGCTGAACAACCCCAACTCTCTCAGCCTGACCTCACAGCAGAGGGGTTCCAGCCCTCAGATAATTTTTGTGGCCTCCAATCCTATGATCCCTGATGGGGCTGTGATGTAGCTCAGTTAAAGTGCCCAGCAGTTCATGCATCGTGTGATACCCTGATGCAGCTCCAGCGTGTGCTCAGTCCTGCAGCTGCTGTGTGTCCAAGCCCTGGGCCAGCGCAGCGAGCGGCTGCAGGGGGCAAAAGAGCGGGCTGCTGCTGTGGGGAGCTCAGCGAAGCATCTCTTTGGTCCTCTGTCTTGTTTTAATGGGGAGCACTGGAGATGCAAGGGACGAGTCACAAGGGATTATTTGCATCAACTCTGCAGCAAGATGGCTTGTTTCCGTGCCGCGCTTCTCCCTCTTGTCTCTTGCCGTCCAGTTTTCTGCATGATGCTGAACTTTACTTCTCTTCCTAGGCTTTAAACCTTCAAGGTCGGCTGAAATTCCTTCATGGGCAGAACAAAAGGTCTGAAGATGGGTCCGCACTGCCACCCCAGCTTGCTCTCTTCGCTATCTCCACACCCTTGCAGCCCCCGTCCATCCTGCAGATCCGAACCAAGAACATGATCTTCAGAACGAAGCACAAGCTGGACTTCACTCCCTTGGCGTGTGATGCCAAGTAAGCATCAGAGCTGACTTGAGGGGGCGATGCTGCGGACTTTCCGCGTGCCACTCCGCACCCTGCCTGAGTGATGTCCCAGCCGGCTGAACTGGGTGCCGCCTTGGTCTCCCACAGGGGGAAGATTGTTTTGGGCTACACTGAGGCAGAGCTACGGATGCGCGGCACCGGCTACCAGTTCGTTCATGCTGCTGACATGCTCTACTGTGCTGAGAACCACGTCAGGAGTAAGAGTCCCTTCCCTGGTCACTTGTTGCCTATCTCTGAGGCTGCTGAGCAGGCTGGGGCTATGGGCAACTCCATTGGCTGCCGTGTTGAGCCCAGCAGCCCTTTCCCCGTGGGATGCTTTGCTTTACGCTTGCCCGGGGTGCTCTTGTCACTGCAGGGAGCTTGGGGTGGGGTGTAGTGAGGGGTATTTAGCTGGGACAGTGTCCTGTGCATGGAGCAGCCACGCTGTTGCTGTGTGGGGTCACACAACAACAGCTTCTTATCCCGGCTGGAAACAGCAGTGGCACCGGGGGCAGCCCTGCCTCTGGTGATGTGCTGCCGGCCTCAGCCCACCTGCTTCCTCCTGCCAGTGATGAAGACGGGCGAGAGTGGCCTGACGGTCTTCCGCCTGCTGACGAAGGAGAATCGCTGGAAGTGGGTGCAGGCCAACGCGCGGCTCGTCTACAAGAACGGCAAGCCTGAGTACATCATTGTCACGCAGAGACCCCTTGTGTAAGTGCCATCTGGGTCAGCCCAGGCTGGGCCAGGGACAGGCCGGGTTTTTCCCATTGGTGTGGGCTCTGGAAAAACCTGAGCGGGGCAGGATGTTCGACTTCTCATTCCAGGTCCGGTCGGATGGGACTCTGAGCAACCTGATCTAATTGGAGATGTCCCCGCTCATTGCAGGGAGGTTGAACTAGATGACCTTTCAAGGTCCTGTGCAACCCAAAATACGCTATGGTTCTATGACTGCTTCTTGTGTGTTTTAAAGGAGCAGCCACAGGATACTGTGCTTTGATGCTGTTCAGCCACATCCCGCTCTGCAAGGCCGCCCGGCAAGCACGGACGAGTGCTGAGCAGTGCCCTGCACCTCACATCCCTGCCCTGCTGTCCTGGGCACTGGTCCAGACTTAACCTTGGGGAGACTGGTGGCTGCTGTGTGTGTATATGTAGTAATATGTATGTGTGTGTGTATGTAAATGTCTTGTGTGTGCGGTTATGCTCGGTGCGTGCATGCTGATCGTAACAAAGGGGCTTTGGCTCGCAGGAATCACAGTTAGCCGTTGCAGAAGCACTTTGTGGGGTGTGTTTGTACACATGTAAGCCACAGTCTCCTCTTCCTGCCCTGCAGAGATGAAGAAGGAGGAGAACACCTTCAGAAACGGTCCATGCATCTTCCCTTTACCTTTGCTACAGGAGAAGCTCTCTTATACCAAAGTGCTTACCCTCTCCCGGGCTTCCCTGACCCTTTCCAGAGCAAAGCGAAAACCAGCAAGTCCAAGAAGGCCTCCCACAGCCATGGAGGGTGCTCCCAGACGAATGGTGTTGACCCTGGTTCTCTGCTGGGCGCCGTGATGCGACAGGACAAGCAGGTGTATGCCTCCCATCCAGCTCCCACATCTAACCACTCCTTCAGCAGCAGTTTCTTGGATCACCTTGAGGACGTGTCCTTGCTGGATGCAGGAGGAGATACCTGGAGTATGGGCACTGCTCCAGTTTCCTCAAAGGGGCACAGCCTCAAAGAGGAGCTGGTGGATTTGCAGCAGGAGGACCCTCTCTTGTCCACCCTGGACTCTCTCTCAATTAAGAGTGATGAGAGCTGCTCCAACAATGAGCTCTTCAGTGCACTGGAAGGCCTGGGTTTGAATGCTGAGGACCTGGAGCTCCTGCTGCTGGACGAGAAAATGGTGATGGTCAATATGGACCCTGACCACACTCCATCCCTGAACGATTGCCTCACCAGCAACGAGATTCTCTCCTACGTCCATGCCACTCTGGTGAGCAAGCAGGAGGGAGGACAACAGGCCTGTCCCCTGCCAGGTACATCCCCGAGCCGAGGTGGAGGCACCACTGTGTACCAGGCCCACGCGCAGGATGAGGACTCGTCATACCTGCCCCAGCACGTGCTGCAGTCTGGCATGGCCCCAGACCAGCCCCCTGCTCTGCTGTGGGAGCAGCCCCTCCACGCCGTGCCGGGGCAGCCGTCCCCACTGCTGCCAGAGCCAACTGAAGAGGAAGAGCCGGCCGATGGCTCGCAGTGGAGGCCAGCTGCAGAGAGGGGTCTGCTCCACTTCCTCCAGCCAGTACGGGACGTCCTGTGGGACAAGGCGCCCGGCTCGTCTCCAGAAGTTTCCTGCCTGCAGGAGCCACCTGGGGATCTGCAGCTGGAGGGTGACTTCCCAGCTATGCATCCCACCCAAGAGAATGCTCGCTGGTCCTTCTCCCTGCTCAGCCAGTGCCAGAGCCGCTTGGGACCACCTAGCCAGCCGAAACGCTGGCACTTGCCGCTCAACGGCTTGTGTGGCCACAGCTCGGACTCCGCTCCACACCTCCTTCCCAGCAGCAGTCCCAGCCCTTGGCAGGACTATGTTTCCCCACTCTTGGGATCCCCACCTCTGCCTGGTTTTTATGGTATCAGCCAAGACTTGATCTCCCAGCACCAGGGCTGCTTGGGTCCAGAGCCTGGCATGCCCACGGTGCACTTTAACCTGAATGGATTATGCAGCGCGGAAACTGCAGGTGGCGACGGCTCCCAGGAAGAGGTGGCTCCATGCTCCATTTTTTTCCCCTCCTCCTCATACCGGCTTATTCCCGAGAAGCAGCTGAGCCCTGTTCCCTCCCTGGCCCAGTACCCTTTGCCGAGCTTGGCTGCAGGGCGCTTTGGGAGCGTTGAGAGCCTGCCAGAGACTTCCCTGAGCTCCTATGGGACGTTCGCCTCCACGCTGAGCCAGGAGAACAGGCACCAGGTAAGGACCTCTGTCCGCTCTCGTGCTCTGTGTTTTCTGGGCTGGTATTTCCTGGGAGTCTCGGCACAGGGACGCACAAGAAGAATCACCTCACTCTAGCTGGTGGATGGCCAGAAAGGAATAGCTTAGGAACTGTTCTTTGCACTGAGAGTCGAATAGCAAAAGAGCAGAGCGTGGGTTCTTGCCTTTGGAAGGTGCCCGTCTCTGGGTCTGGTTTCCCTCCGGGGTGTTTAACAGCCATTTCTGCACAGGGGGTCATTCCACCCATGCACTGGTAAGCTTGGGTGGGTGGTACAAAGCACATGTGAGATCAAGATCTTCTGTACCATGAGGTCTTTTCTTTGTGGAAGTGTCCCCTGGCCTGGGCACAAACCCTATCGAGAGCCCACTCACCTGCTGTTAGTCCTCTGGCATCGCCAGGTGAGATCAGCGGCACTGGATCTGATGTCATGGTGTTCTTCAGGGCTGTCCTTGCAAGTGACTCCCCCGGGACTGGAGCCAACACCTCAAACCAGGGCTGTGTGGGGAGAGCATAGGGGCTGAAAGCTGCCTGGCCCTTCTCCCTGATGCAGATGCCAAGTGTGTCTGTGAGGACCATCAGCTTTTTGGGCTGGGGCTGGTAGCATGAAAGAGCTGGTTTAGGTCCCGGAGAAGCCTGTCTCTGCAGCGACGCTTCCCCTGCCCATGGCATCGCCAGGCAGGGTGAGATGTCTGGGGTGGGTCTGCCCTGCCTCTCTGCTTACCTAGCCCTGCCCTGGCTACTACCATCCCCAGGGCAGCTTGTTCTGCGGTGCCAGGCATCATCTGCTACTGGAAGGGTGCCCTGCTGTTAACCTCTGGGGCCATCAGATGCTGTCCAGAGCATCTTTTGCTTCCTCCTGAAGACCATACCCTGCACCTCAGATCCTCTCACTTTACATCTCCAACTCAATACACCACTTTCTAGCTCTGTCAAAGAGCTTGGCCATGGTCCCGCCTGAGAGGTTTGTGAGCTGTAGGACGGGTGCAGAACAGCCCCGACACATCTCTAGAGCTTGGTGGCCATCTCACGCGGCTGGCTTGGTTTTGACTTGACAGGAGAAGTGCGGCAAGGGTGCAGGATCCAGGTGCTTGCTTCAGATGCAGTCCAGGTCCCTGTGATTTACAGAAAGGTTTCTTGAGTGAGCTGTAGGGCTGGGACACCTGGTCAGGCTCTGGAAAGGTCAATTAACAGGTCAGGAGTATGGAAATTAGTTGAGGAGGATAGATGCACTTGCCCTTCAGGTGCTTTCTGCCTCTTGTCAATCAAGCGATGGGTCGACACTTGCAAGAGAGGACCTGGGGGAAGGTGTGGGGACGTGTACAGAGTCGCTGCTAAGCCCTTATACCAGCAGGACCTGCTCCCTGTCTTAGCAGCCTCTGCTGGGCATCACCCAGCCAGTACCAGTAAAACACTGCAGAAGCCTTAACGCTCTCTTTTCTCTCCTCTTAGCCCGAAAGCGGCTGCATTTGGCCCAGCTCTCCCATGGGACTCCCTGGAGATCGCCCGGTGCTGGGAGGGGGCCTGGCTCTCCCCTGCCAGCCGCACCCCCGGGCAGAAGCGCTGCCAGATCACCCTCACGCTTCCAGTGGTGACTTCTGCCTCTAGGAGAGGACTGGAATGGACAAAGCAGGACGATGCCCTGGGCAAGAAGCTGCCTTCAAGTTGCAGATAACAAACCTTACCCCTGCCGTACATGTCCTGCCATTGCTCTTGATCTTAGTTGCTTTGGTTCAGCTGGGATGTTTTCTGCCGTTTTATTTTTTTCAATAATTATTTTTTTATCAACTTCCCATCATCCTGTTCCTGACAGGGCTCCATGTGCCAGTCCCACAGAGGTGTCCCTGCCCTGCGGATGCAGCAGCAGGGCTGGAGAGCAGAGTCCCTCAGAGCACAAGAGCGAGCTGGGCTGCAGTGCGGGTCAGCTGGTGTGCACAGCCTCATCTTTATCTCATGGCGTTTGAGAATTGGGTGGCTCTTGGTCAGGTGGAGGATCTTGGAGCACATTTGTCACTTGCTCTCTCTCATCCTGCCCACTGGATCTCCTTGCTCTCCTTTCCATCTTGCTGAGCATCAGCTTTGAAATGTTTGGGCCTTTTACGGTTGCTGCTGGCTTTCAAAGGGCGTTTGGAGACTATGGAAATTAAAAAAGGATTGCTCTCTACCCTCGGTCAGGCTGCTATGTTGAAGGTGTGATGTTTGTGTGGCAAATCCCAAGCTTTGCCATGAAGCCAGGGAGCGAGCTCTCCATCACACCAGTCTTTGCAGCTCTGCTGTTAAACCAGGTGTGGGTTTTTTGCTGAATTTTGCCAGGCTTTTGGGGACCGAGGCTGCTGCCATGGCAGTCGCTCGTCTCCCACAGTTCAGTCGTCCCCGGCAGCGTCTGTGCAAGGCAGCCCTTGCCCCGAAGGACAGGCAGGTTTCTCACGTCCTTCAGCTTCACCAAGGCTTTGCAGTTACTTGCATGATCCAACACAGGCGCAAGACTTGTGTGTCCAAAAAAGCTCAAAAAGACAGGAAAGGTTTTCACCTCTGGTATTAAATTTCCTACCATCCCAGCCAAGCAGCCGTGGCTGTGGCCACGCTGTACAGATACCGCCCATTCTGTAAAAGCAAGTGAACCGTGACTTGTGTCCTTGTCTTTCCCTGGTGCTTCCCCACCCCATGTTTCCTGGTGTTCCCGTTCGTTAGGATCCAGATGAGAGCTTCTGTAGTGAACACCCTGGGGTTTGCTCTACTGTACATGGCACGGATGGCTTGGCTCAGAAGTTAGGTCGCGTCTTAAGTGGCTGACTGGCTGTGGGAGCTGTTCTCAAGTGGCAGGAGCAGGCTGGTGTGTAAGCCATACCCTGTATCTGTCCCTGAAAGGTTTGCAGATAAGTAGTGGGGCTGTCTAACTGAAGGAGGTTTCAGAGTCACTGTACAAACAAAAAAATGTTCTCAGTAAGATAAATAAGTATAATGATACTTAATTAGGTACTGATAGAGTGATATTTTCCCACAGAAAATAAATAAGGCCTATATGTGTGTACATAATATGAGTTCACAGATTTGTTTTTATGCCATTCCAGAGAGAGAGAGAAGCTCTTTGCTTCCCAAAGTAGTGTCCTATGGAATGGGACAGAGGCTGTTGAGAAGACCAGAAACACAGTGACCCTTTAAGAAACCTGACAAAGCAGCACTCCTCCTCCTGCGTGTCCGGCTTTGGTTTCATGTGAACTTTCTGTCCTTTCCATTTCAATAAATGTTTTCAGCCCTTAGGCCCTGACATCTCCCTTGCTGGTTGTGTCTCTCTTCCTCATCTCAAGCCCGTCCGGGTTTGGCTGCCCGCAGCGTGCGAGGGAGGCAGGCACGGTGGAGCCATTGCAAGCTGTGCAGTCAAGGTGGTTAAAAAACCTGTGTGTTGCCCCCTTCCCGAAGAAGGCAGAGCCTCTCAAAAGAGCTTTCTCAGCTTGTACCTGCTTTTCCTTGTTCCTGGGAATATGCCCAGGTCAGGCAGTGAAGAGAGCTCAGCCTGGGGACCTCTGTCCACTGCCTTTGGTGAACAGCTGAGGTTTACAGGGCTGGAGATTGGGGCTGTTGAGCTTCCATGTGGATTTGGTGTGCAGTCTGGCTTAGGGACTAGGCTCTGGCTCCTTCCAGCCCTGGCTGTAAGAAGTCCTCTGCTCAGAGATTTCAAGCCGCTTCTTGAGGCTCAGCCCTGGAGAAGAATATTTCCTCTGTGTACGGTTGATCTTGGTTCAGTACTGTTGTCCCAACTGATGCTGGGGATTGCCACGTGCAGGACATGTAGCTGGGAAGAACTGAAGGTGAAGCGATTGTTGGGATGGTGGGCAGCCAGGAGCGCAGTGCGCACAGCCCTTCATCTAGTTCCTGCTGTGGACATGTCTGCAGCCCCACAAGTACCTAGAGGGCTCTTTCCAAAGCTCTAGAGAGGTTGGTGGGCTGGGCAGGGCTGGGCCGTGCTGTGGGCACAACCACTGCCTGTCCAGTTCAAGAGCATCATCCCTGTCTTGTGGGAGCATCTTTGGCCAGCTCCAGTGGGTGATGCCACCTGGTCTTCAAGGTGGGTTGTGAACTTGTACCCCTGGGGATGTGGAATTTCAGGGGGCTCCTGGAGCAGCCTGAAGGTTGTGACACCTCTCTGGAGAAAGACTGTGTGCCCGTTCTGTCCTTTGGAAATCAACAGCTACACAGAGAGAGGTGGTAGGGTGGGATGGTCAACCCTGGTCTCTAAAAAGCAGCAGGCCAGGCGGTTAAAATAGTTGATATAGTGAACATTTAAATCTCAGTAGGCGTGAAAAGAATCAGCAGAGTCTCTGATCTGGTGATCCGAGCATCTGATGATTTTAAAGGAATGGGGGGGGAAAAGCCAATATTTAGAAATTATCAAATGAGATAACTCAAGACTGGCAGGTCAGGTGGATTTATAGGGACCTGGGCAAATTCTCCAGAAGGGCAGTTGGTTGCTCTAAAGTCAAAAGGTTGCTCTTATTATTCAGTGTGGTCTTTATGCAAACTAAAATCAGGGTGGGTTTTATTTTTCTTTCCATTAAAAAAAAAATTAATAAATCAGAAATAGTTTAAAATGAGCAGAGAAATTTGATGGAGCAGGGTGAGTGTGTGGCTACGACAGACTTTTGCGAGAGCTTTCTGCCCATCCTGCACAACTTTGCGCTGTGAGAAGGTGTCTGCAACAAGCAGAACCAGAAGCTTCTTCTGGGCTGGGCCAGGCAAGCTCACTTTGGTACAGGAGTTTGAAATGGGAGCTTTGCTCAGGTTTGGTGTAAAAATGCAAGATTTTCTATGGGATCAGTTGTGCAGCTTTGTTTATATAAAAGTATATAATTATAGAGGGATATATTGAAATATAAAATATATATACTTATAAAATGTCTTTTAAGACAAACCAGCTAATACTTCTGCGTTATTTTTTTCAATCTAGAAATTAGAAAAAACACATTTGTTTTTCTGAATGTTAAATTTTAGAACATTCCCACTCCTACCTGGCACCTGCTTTTCCATAATAAAATAAGGCAGTATTGTAACATTTCTCCCGTTTGGAGGAGACGTGCTGGGAGAACTCGATCTTTTATGGTTTCTGTGTCCTGCTCTGCTTTTTCTCCCTTTTCTTCTTAAGGAGTTGGCTGTGGACAGCACCGCAGACACTGATGGAGATGGAGAGACAGCTGCTTTCAGCACCACGACACAGCCACTAGAGCATCCTTGTGGCTGCACCTCACTGACTCCCAACAGTTCGTTGAATCCCAGGCGCTGAGGACAAGGTGACGGCTACCAAACCTCCTCCTTGAGCCAGGTCCTGCAGTCCTCCTTGCTTTCTCACCAGGGTGCTGTGCTTTACGCAACCATGGTGTCAGTTTGTCCGGTGCTGTGTTTCTGTGAGGTCTGTGGAGCAAAAGCCGTCAATCATGTCTGCAGCGGGGGGTGTCCTCTGCTCTCCAAGGAGGCTGGCACATCCATAATTCATGCCCATCATCACGCCAGCTGCTGCTGCTTGTCCCCTGGGCCTTATGGAAATGATTTGCAACACACTGGGCCAGCCCAAGGAGCCTGGCTGGAGCGATACCTCCAGCGTGAGCTGCAGCAAAGGAGAAGCCACCATTCGGCATCCTGGCAGCTGCAGCCTGCCCTGAGCAGTGGCGGCAGAAAAGAATCATAGAAGCGTTTTGGGTGGAGATCTTTAAGATCATCAAGTCCAACTGTTAACTCAGCACTGCCAGGTCACCACTAAACCATGTTCCTCAGCACCACATCTACACGGCTTTTAAATCCCTCCAGGGATGGAGACTCCACCACTGCCCTGGGCAGCCTGGGCCAAGCCTTGACAATTCTTTAGGGGAAGAAATTGTTCCTCGTGTGCAACCTAAACCTCCCCTGGCACAACTTGAATCTGTTTCCTCTTGTTGCATTGCTTGCTTCTTGGGAGAAGAGACCAACCCCACCTGGCTCCAGTCTCCTGTCAGGGAGTTGTTGGGATCGAGAAGGTCTTCCCTGAGCCTCCTTTTCTCCAGGCTGGACACCCCCAGGTCCCTCATCCGCACCTCACAAGACTTGTGCTCTGGAGCCTTCACGAGCTTTGTTGCCCTTCTCTGGACATGCTCCTACACGTCTAAACCTTGGAGTGAGGGGTCCAAAACTGAACCCAGGATTTGAGGTATGGCCTCAGCAGTGCTGAATACATGGGGACAATTTCTGCCCTAGTCCTGCTGGACACACTAGTGCTGACACAAGCCAAGAAGGGCGGGGCAGATGTGCTGTTGCACCTTTGTTCACACATCTGGGATGAGTGCTGTCTCATGGGCTGCGTTCACCGCTGAAGAGCTGGATGAGCCTGAGGAAGGTGTGAGAAGAGATTATTGAGAGATTTGGGGACACTTGTGTAGCTCTGGGCTTGGCTCCGTCTGGGGAAGAGCAGGAAGAGCTGTGATGCCTCCTGGCTTGAGCCTCCTTGCAGCAGGGTAAGAGGTGTTTGGGAGGCCTTGGTCTGGCTGCACTGGGGAGGTGAAAGCCCTGCGCCTGCACTCTGGCTCTGCCTACCTCCTCCTCCTCCTCGACTCTCAATGCCCCCAGGCCTGCTGTCAACTTTGCCATGAGTTTGTGGGTAGCCAAAAATACATGATTTATGTGTGGATCCAAGAGAACTTACTGTTAGGTTAATGGTTGAGCAGCTCATTTAAGTCCAGTTATGGTTGGGTGTCTCAGCAGCACCGATGAGATGCAGCCTCCTCACGTGGCGTGATGGAGATTGGCAGCACAGAGGGGCTGAACACCGTGGCATCTCAAGGATCAGCCTCTGGTGTCTCATCACCCACAGCAGGAGATGTGGCTAACCTGGGACTGATGGTGAGAGCATCAGGGCTCTGTTCATGTCCTGCTGGGTTATAATTGGAGGGGGACCAGATTTAGCACTTTTAATGGTACGCACACAGGGGAGGAGGAGAGCAAAGAAGATTTATGGCTTTTTTTTTCTCTGCATCTTTCTTCTTTACCTTCATGCCCACCATTTTTCCAGCAAGTGTCAATCAGGGCAGAGGTCTGTGAGTCACAGCCTGCAGCAAAAAGAGTGTCCTTACTCAAGCCAGCTGGGAGAGGGAGCATCTGATGCTGCCTGCATCCACGAGGCTGAAAGCCCTAGTCCCCACATAGCATCAGGGAGCCGGGACCAGATGTCTCCCAGGGCCCCAAGGCAGCAGAGAGCAAGGTACTCAGTTCTATGAAAGCTGATGTGGTGTTTGTCCACATCACCCTACGTGTACCATCTATTATACATAGGGTCTGGAGCCGTGGGCAGTAGAGCAGAATGCTTTCTGATGGTTTTTGCATTAAGCAGAAATGAAGGAGGGCGTGGGGAGGTGGTGTTAGTTCACACCCAGCCTGTGTCCTCTTCTCTGGTTGCAGCTTGGTGCCAGAGCTGCACTAAGCTTCTGTGGTGGGTGAGAGGAGAGCTGTGGACTTGTGCTGCATCCTGACATGGAACAGGGGGTGTAAAGTTAACTACTGTGTTCCTGGGGAACAGCTGAGACACCTTCCACTTTGGTTTAAATAGCTTAGACAAAGTATAAAGTCTCTTCTAATATATGGGTACTTCAGAACCTCTGGAACATGCAGTGCTTTGTAGCTGGTACTGAGCTGAGTGGCCCACCACGTACACAACATTCTGTGCCCATGATTTTCACGAGTGAGGAGCTTCAAATACCAGTTGTCTGTCCAGAGAAATCCATTTGTGTACCCTTTTGATAGGTCCAAAGACTTTCCAAGCCTGGCTGGCAATATAAAAAATGATGGAGCACGTCAGCCGTCGTCCTGGAAGAAACAACCAGCTCACGGCTGGGAGATTCTTTTGAATTATTGCTGTTACTATTATCATATATATATTATTATTATTTTCTGAACCTAGTAAACTGAAACTTTTCACATTATTTGATAAATGTGTGTGCCACTAAAAATAATCTCAAATCTGACGTGCAATCTTTTTAAAGGAAATGTTTTGGGTTTCCTTGTTTAATTATTTCATATTGAAACTTACTTCAATTTATTTGGTGGGTTTTAGAAAGCTGGAGTCAAACCTCATTGCTCTGTTTAACCTCCAGTGACACATTTCTTTTCAACCCAGAGCATGCTAACTTTCGATTTGTATTTCTTACCTTCTGCAAACGTTGGGAAGACTTTAATTTTAGGTGGGCAGAAGGAACACCTAAATGGGAGTGATCTAAATCACCAGTGGTGCCTGGGGACCAACAAGCATGTCTGAGATAGTCAAGGACCCAAGCTGCTGACACATCTGTAACCACAGATGGCAAGAGGGTGAAGTCAACCTCTTCTGTGCTGGTTTCTCTGGACACCAGCACAGTGCTAGTAGACTAGAAAAGCCATGAAGGAGCATCTGCTCATGATCCAGGTGATGAGACCCCACTTGCAGTGCTGGGTCCAGCTCTGGAGTCCTCAGCACAGGAGAGACAAGAGAAGGCTCTGGGGAGACTTTATTGTGGCCTTTCAGCACTTAAAAGGGGTCTGGAAGAAAGGTGGAGACAGACTTTTTACCAGGGCCTGTTGCAACAGGACAAAGGTTTTAAGCTAAAAGAGAGAGATTTGAGGGGAATTTGAAGGAAGAATTTTTGGATAATGGGGGTGGTGAGGCACTGGCCCAGGTTGCCCAGAGAGGTGGTCAGTGCCCCATCTCTGGAAGCATTCCAGGTCAGGTTGGACAGGGCAACCTGATCCCATTGAAGGTGTCCCTGCTCACTGCAGGGGGCCTCGAATAGATGACTTTTCAAGGTCTCTTCCAACCTAAACCATTTTTTGATTCTATGAATTTTGGAGTTGTTTTCCCAAGGTGTCCATATGCTGGCCAGCAGATGACTTGGGGAACTTTTTCCCAGCGCAGGCAGAAAAGGAGCACTCCCTAGAGCATGGTGGAGTACAGATGGCACAGAGGCACTGGGCAGCCTGTAGCAGCCAGAAAGCCAGGCATGGAGAGGGGGTCTCCAGAGGCTGCCTGCAATGCACCCACCATAGGATATGGCACCCAAGAGAGAGCTGGATGAGGGTGGGTGGCAGGGAGGTAGCTCAGTCCTCTTTTTTTCCCTTGGCAGGAAGAAAGTTCCTGCATTGAAGGAGACTTTGAAGAAACATGGAATAGAAGCCAGGGAAGACTGTGGCAAGCTGGGAGAAGAAGAGGCCAAGCATTATATGTGCTGGCTGCGCCCCTGCAGAGGTAATCTCGTAGTTATTTTAGACTCCAGCTGGGAAGCAGCTCTGATCCCAGCTTTTGCAATATCCTGCCAAGTCCGGGCTCCAACTCTGCTCCTGCTGGCTCTGAGCAAGGCAGACTGTGCAGTGAGAAGCTGCCAGCATCAATTGAGGTGAACAACCTTTGCACTGCTCTGTGCTGCTGAGCATGCATTTGTGCCTTGCTGCCCTTCTCACAGCTCCTGGGAAGAGTGTGTGGGACCTTGGTCTTGGTCTTTTTTTTTTTTTTTCTTTCCCCATGATATGCAGATTCAAAGACAAAACCAGGGCAGTTGGATCCATGTTTCCTGATGCTGAGGAGTTCCTTTCTCCTGCCCTGGTTTGAATGAGAACAGAACTAATTCTGTTCAGTGATTTTACTTTTCAGCTAAGTTAACTAACTGCACTTTCTGAAGTTAGCAGCAGGCTTTCACAGGCAGTGTCTGCTGCTGGTAGTGATAACACCCGATGTTTAGTGTTAGTACCAAGGATTGGTGTGCAGACCAAGGCCACTGCTGGATCTTGTGCATCACATTGTGGGGTGCAGAAAGTAAAAGGCTGCACCTGCAGGAAGGAGCGGCCAGGACAGGGGACCCTAAACTGACCAACAAGGGATTTCATCTCGTATATGTCATATTTGATATAAAGGTGGGGGCTCTTGCTCGGTTGCTCTCAGCTTAGGGACTATTGCCCTAGGTCCTTGCTCGGATTCTTGCTTGTTTCTTCAGTGGCTGGAATCCAAGGAGGACTCTGTCCATTCTGCCTTTGATCCTGATCTGTGTGTGTTCCTGAATCCAGTACCAGAATCTAGCTCCTGAACTCGGTTCCCATCTGCTGCTGGGCCCTGTCTGGAACTTTCCCAGTGCCTGCTCCACAGCATCAGTGGTGATGTATGTAATTGCCATCAGGGAGTTTGGGTTTGATACCGGTTTTGTATATATTTGGATATAATTCATTTTTATTATGGTTATCTTCACTGAAGCTGTTCTAGTTTCCTTTTCTAATCGATAAGTCTCTCTTACTCCCTTTCTTTGCCCCTTCAGGGAGGGAGGAGCGTTAACAGAGAGCATCCGTTACAGGCCTAGCAGGCTGCCCTGACCCTAAACTGTGACAGTTCCCTGAAACTATCCTGCACAAACACGAGAACTCCCTCTCGTGAGAGATGCATCTTACTGGGATTGACATCAAAAACTGAGAGCATTTTAGAACTTTCTTATGCTGATAATACCTGTGATGGAGCTGTTTTACTTTCAAAGTCTGTTCAAACACAAACAAAATCCGGTCCCTTTGTCACTCTGTGCTTCACTGAGTCCCTTCACACACAAGCCATTCAGAGGGGTCAAGCATCACTAAAGAAATGCAGACTGGGTAGCATTTTGGCACCTTCATTTTTCTTTTGGTCTATGTCCTGGAAAAATATAAGGAGGATGCAAAGAATCTCAAATCTGATCTCCTGCCTGTTCCCCAACAGTGACGACTGGTCCTTCAGCAGTATTTCTGTACCATCCTTTGGTCTGGAGTAAATGACAAACTCGTGGTGAGATTTCACAGTTGTGGATCATATCTCCTGGGCACTCTGGCTGCTGGCTTGAAGTGTGTTTTAGAGAACCATTAAACCTCACTAATCTCAGTGCTGCTCCTCAGGCAGCACGACCAGGTTGAATCAACAGCAACGGCTGCTGGTTCACAGAATTCCACGAGATTTTGAATCTATCCCCAGTTTCAACTGGATCGTGCTTTGATCTGGTGGGTTTTCAGAGCTGGATCAAGAAACAATTCTTGGAGTTTGGTTTTCTTCTTTGTGTTGAGGATGAAAAAAGCAGAACTCAGCTGGTTTGGGGGAAAAGGGATGATGGAAAGAACTTGGTTTAAAGTAAGCTTCGTCTTCCTAGCCAAATTGTTTAAGCAAGATAACTCTACAGCTCTTGAAATACATTAAGTGTGGCTCCAGGGGTCATGGCAGAGACCCAGCACTGTAAAAATGCAGATTTCAGGGAAAGCCTTATGCACTGTGACAATTTAAAGTACCCCCGAAGGGCATTCACTCAGGCAGAAGCACGCTTTATTTGAAGCACGTTATGAATGAGACAGGAGAACAATTTGTTTGCTGGCAACAGGCAGTGGGTCAATTAAGCAGAGCAGAGTGCACAGAGCAAATCAGTTTGCAAAAGGGCAAAATAGAGAGGAGGTGGCTACATCCTGTCTCACTTCCAGGGTGTCCATCTCATCTCTACTGAGATGGGGTTGAGGCTCCAAGCTTCAGGATCCCGAGGGTCTGTGGCTGGTGGCATCCCTGGATGCACATGGACACTTGCCTGCCCTCAGGAAGAGGCTCACCATTGTGCGGTGAAGCCACCAAGCAGAGGTCACCCTTCCAGGAACATTGGGATGTCTCCTTGGCTCTGCTCTTCCTCCTGATTATCCTGGTCATTGGGGCTGGGGGGCATTTCTCAGTATGTTTTGCCAGTTGCTGTGCTGTGAGTCAGATGCTGTGATCCAGAACCTGCTCTCCGGGTGATAACAGCCCGGTCAGGCCATATCTGCGTGTAAGTGCTGGGAAACCAAGCCCTGCTAATCTATGGGGAAAGAAAAAGGAATGGTGCAGATCCCTTTGTGGGGTTTGGGTTGAGGGGAGAGGCAGACTGCATGGAATTGTCATTTATTTTCTTTTGAGGGGAAGGGACTTTGCTTTGTTAGCAGAGAAGATTAAGCGCTCAGAACTACAAGATCTTACTGGATGCCAGAAACAGAACTAGTCTGGAGAAGACTGAGAGGGGATCTGATCAATGCTATCAGTATCTAAAGGACAGGGATTAAGAGGACAGGACCAGACTCTTTTCAGTGGTGTCCAGTGACAGGACAAGGGGCAATGGGCACAAACTGGAACCCAGGAGATTTGACCGGAAAAGAAGGCAAAGCTTCTTTCCTGTGAGGGTGCCAGAGCCTGGCCCAGGCTGCCCAGAGAGGTTGTGGGGTCTCCTTCTCTGGGGAGATTCCAAACCCTCCTGGATATGATCCTGGGCAGACCCTGCTTTAGCTGTGGGGGTGGTCAAGATATCTCCAGAGATCCCTTCCAACCTCTACCAGTCTATGATTCTGTGATTTTTTTTCAATAGGAAACAGAGTATCTTAAATTCTCCATCTGAAAAGTGAAGGATTTTTTTTATTATTTTTTTTTCCAGAGCCTATCCGTCTGCTTAAAACGCATTGGATGTGCATGTTTTTCTGCTGACTCTGTGTGGAAGAAATGGGATCTGCATGAGTTAACTCATCCTGAATTCATGTATGACCTCAAGGACCAAATGCATCCTTCTGAGTTTTGAGAAACAATGAATCCAGCAGAGTGCTCAGAAGTTAATTGCAAGATGAGAAAACGATTTCACTGTCCGGTGGATGGTGCGCAACCTAGAACCACTCCATGCATGGGCAACACAAACAGCACTGCTCGGTCAGGAACAGATGACCCAAACTGACCAAAAGGATATTCCATACCATATAGAATCATAGAAGCGTTTTGGTTTAAAGAGACTTTTAAGATCATTAAGTCCAACCGTTAACCCAGCACTGCCAGGTCACCACTAAACCGTGTCCCTCAGTGCCACATCTACACGGCTTTTCAATCCCTCCAGGGATGGGGACTCCACCACTGCCCTGGGCAAACTGGGCCAGGCTGTGGCAACCCTTTTGGAAAAGAAATTGTTCCTCATGTGCAACCTAAACTTCCCCTGGTGCAACTTGAGGCTGTTTCTTCTTGTCCTATCACTTGTTCCTTGGGATAAGAGACTGACCCCACCTGGCTCCACCCTCCTTTCACGGAGCTGTTGAGAGCGAGAAGGTCTCCCCTGAGCCTCCTTTTCTCCAGGCTGAACAACCCCAGGTCCCTCCGCCACTCCTCACAAGACTTGCGCTCTAGACCCTTCACCAGCTTCCTTGCCCTTCTTTGGACACAATGATGTTGTGCTCAGCCATAAATGCTCAGGGAAAGGAGAAGGAAGAGAAGACCTTCATGGCTATGGTGTTTATCTTTCCAAGCAATTGTTACACTAAGGCCCTGCTTCCCAAACAGTGGCTGGGTGTCTGCTTGCTGATGGGATATACATTGAAGTCCTTTTTTTGCTAAGCTTATGCATGCAAGCTTTTGTTTTCCCCTTTAAGTTCTTCTTAACCTTAATCTACAAATCTTCTCACCTTTCTTCTATTTTCCTCCTATCCTGTGAAAGAAGGGAGCAAGCAAATGGCTGGGCAGGTGTTTGGCTGCTGGCAGGGGTTTAACCCACTGCATCCAAGTTCTCCACTTGGATTGATGTCTTGGTGTTGTCTCCCATGGAGGGAGTTTGTAATGTAGTCTCCCTAGAAAGGTAGTGTCTTCTGCTAGGCCTGTTGTTTTGCCCGAGTGAAATGCACCCTGGCATGAGAGATGCAGTGGGTGTGCTAAGGAATTCGTGTCATTAGGACCCACAGAATCACCAGTGTGAACCAGGAAAAATGAGGGCTTTCAAACAGTCCTCCTCTGTGTCACTGAGTCTGTGAGCCAGAGAAGCTGCCTTACCTCTTATGAGCTACTCACTTCAAAGATCTGCTTCCTGGGATTTGAGTTGACAGTCTGCCTGGAGGAGCCCAGCTTAGAAGGGATCTGCCTGGGCAGCACTGGATTTGCTCTTTGTTTTATCCAGATGTTATTCCCCCTCTCCTTAACGGCAGGACTCACCTTGGTTCTAAGGATTCTTCTAGGACAAACCCAGAGCAACACACATGGAATAGACTGATGGTGTCTTTTCCCACACTTAACAAATACAGCTGAGGTCTTCTGCTGTCAGGTTAAATGCAGCAGGTTGCAAGGCCTGTTGCTATTGCTTGCATGTCAAGGGCATTAGAGCTGGATTGGCCACTAGATAAATTAGAGACACTCTCTGTTAACCCCTCTTCCCTCCCAAAGGGGAAGAGAAAGGGAATAAGAGAGAGAGAATTATCAATTAGAAAAGGAAACTAAAACAGCTTTAATGTAAATTATAACAATAATATGAAATATATACAAAACCAGCATTGAACCCAATCTCCCCGATGGCAATTACATACATCACCACTGATGCTGTGGAGCAGGCACTGGGGACGTCCCAGACTGGATTCAGCAGCAGATGGGAACTGGATTCAGAAGCTGAATTCAGGAACACATGGATTGGGATTTAAAGCAGAACAGACAGAGTCCTCCTCAGACACTGGCCATTGAAGGAGAAGCTGGATCCTCGTGGCTCCTCAGCTTTATACTGGACATGCTGTACATGGGATTGAATCCCTCGATGGTCAGTTTAGGGTCCCCCGTCCTGGCCTCTCCTCCCCTCAGGTGCACCCCAACGTGAGGCACAAGATTTAGCAGTGACCTTGGTCTGCACAGGAGCAGGTATAAGCAAGAGCCTTTCCGCACACCCCAACCCTTGGCAGCAGTTCTAAACATGGAGCGTTATCCCTGCTGGAAGCAGAGACTGTCTGTGAAAATCTGCCCTTAATTCAGACAGTGCCTTTAGTTAGGAGAGATGGAGCTGAGGAGTGAAATCTCTGAACAGAATTAGCTCTGTTCTAGCTCAAAGCAGGACGCTTGCAGGGTGCCTTGTGCAGTTGCTAAAACTGGCTCGTGAGCTGCTGTGTCCTGGGCTTTCTGTCTCGTCGGATTGATGGAAGATCAGCGAACCGCTGAGCTTGGAGCTCTACAAGTGAGAGCAGCAGTGCTGCCACCCTGTGTCGCTCGGCACAGTCTCTCTAAGTACGGCCATTCTGCTGCTTCTTATCTCTAAGGACCTGTCTGGGAATCCTGAGGGCTTCATTCAAGAGGAGAAGTGCCCTCAGTTTCCTCCTGTGGCACCAGCCTCTCACAAGAAATTGCTCACAATTTTAGGAAAGCCAGTGGGGCTTTCTTAAAAAAGCCGACTGTTCCCAGTCCATGGGTGTGCAGGTCTGCTTGCGAATCCCTCCTCTGGTATGGTGTCATAGCCATCATATCAGCCTTTAGTCTACAGTTGGTTTGGCCATGCTGGGATTTCAGTCCCTAAAACTCCTGCTGTCACCCTCAGTGGCAAAATGTCCCCAGTCCCAGTGGTCATCTGGCCATTGGAGGGGTTTTAACCCTTGGTCTCCTGAGCTGTACTGGGATCTCTGTGGTCAGCACTTCCAAATTTTTCAATCATTTACGTAGTACATATCTTCAAAATGCCTCTGTTGAGTGAGCCAAAAACTGTTTCAGAAGAAGTAAGACAGAAACCTGCTAATCATGTTCTGGGGTCCTTGGCCGTTCCCATAAGCTTCTGCTCTGTACTGGTCCCTGCATCATTGAAAGAAGCGACGTACGGGCTTCTGCTCAGCCCTGAAATGCAAACAGCACAGCAGCCTTTCCTCTGAGCAAGTAACCTGGCTATTGCTTAACAAGCTGCAGCACTTGACGAACTGTGCCATGGGTGAGTCTCTTTGGTCTGTGCTAAACTCTGGGCAAAAAGTTGCCAGAGGCAATTACAGACTGTTTTTTGTGAGTCACCTTGTCAGCAGGCTGGTTGTCCAGCTTGTTTGGGTTTTGTTGCAGTCTGTCATGACACGCAGTGACATTGATGGCAGCGATGCCAGGCACTGCCTTCAGAGGTGGGGGAGATGGAAAAGGAGCCCCAAGCCTGCTGCCAGGCACTGCAGAGCAGAGCGCCGAGGGGCATCACGCTCCCCGCCTGGCCAGGCACATGGGGATGTGGGAAGTCTCCTCCCTGTACCACATACTGCTCTGGCCTCTGCGTGGTGCTTCTGGCTCCTTTCTGCCAGAGAGACCCGAACAAACTTGAGAAGTGGGCATGTGTACGCCTCAGGAGGTTCAACAAGGCCCTGCCCTTGCATTGGTCAGGTCAACTCCCAGTATCAACACAGGCTGGGAGATAAAGGGATGGAGAGCACCCCTATGGAGAGGGACTTGGGGGTGTTGGGGGGATGAAAGGTTGGACATGAGACAGCAACGTGTGCTCACAGCCCAGAAGCCAATGGCATGCTGGGCTGCATCCCCAGCAGCGTGGGCAGCAGGTTGAGGGGGATGATTCTGCACCTTTGCTCCACTCTAGTGAGACTCCCCCTGCAGTGCTGGGTCCAGCTCTGGAGTCCTCAGCGCAGGAGAGACAGGGAGCTGTTGGACCAGGGCCAGAGGAGGCCACAGCAATGATCCCAGGGTGGAACCCCTCTGCTGTGAGGACAGGCTGAGAGAGTTGGGGTTGTTCAGTCAGGAGAAAAGAAGGCTCTGGGGAGACCTTATTTTGACCTTTCAAGTACTTTCTCTAGGGGGCCTAGAAGAAAGGTGAGTACAGACTTTTTACCAGGGCCTGTTGCATCAGGACAAGAGGTGATGGCTTTAAACTAAAAGAGGGGAGATTTAGACTAGAGAGAAGCAGGAATTTTTTTTCACACTGAGGGTGGTGAGACACTGGCCCAGGTTGCCCAGAGAGGTGGCAGATGCATCATCCCTGGAAACATTCTGGGTAAGGTTGGATAGAGCTCTGAGCAACCTGCTCTAGTTGCAGATGTTGCTGCTCACTGCAGCGTGTTGCTACTAGATGACCTTTAAAGGTCCCTTCCAAACCAAACCATGGACCACCTCATTGTCAACTCCTCCCTTGTCAGAGAGATGAGGTGGTGCTGCAGGACCAGCATGAGATTCAGCCTCTGTGCACTGACAATAAAACCATACTCAGTGGAGCATGGAGGGAAGGGAGGAAAAGCCCCATTGATTAGAAAATGAAGGGAGGCTGTGGGAGGAGGCCACTGTGGCCCATCAGTGAAACGCATACAGCAAATACTCATCCCCAGAAAAACAGAATCATAGAATTGTTTAGGTTGGAAAAGACCTTCAGGATCATTGAGACCAACTTATGTTACAATACATCTAGCTGGAAAAAGGCATATCCAGTGCACACATGGAAACCAGGATCAGCTGCTGGCATTTTGTACATCAAAGACAGGTATGCAGCATCTGCCTGCAGGCAGGTCCCTCGCTGGGTCAGAGAGACCATGGAGGGCTCTTCAGGTGTTTGCTGGCACGAAGAACAAAGTGGTCTCACAAAGCTTATCCATGCAGGCCCAAAGGCCAAGGCTGCACCTCGGTGACATCTGAGCAAGCAGACACACTGGCAGGTGCCCCCTATGGCCTTCCTTGGCGAGGTGAGTCTGAGGGCGAGCGCTGCCTCGCTGAGCTAACTCCCACCGCTCTGCCCTGTGTTCCACTGTGTGCCCTTGGCCCCGTGCTGCTGGGGTGACACTTGTCCCCACCTGCGTCTCCCGTCCCTTGTGCCAGCTCTCGCTCTTCCATCCTGGCTCCTCACAGGCTGAGGAACTGGAGCCTGCCGAGGGCTGGGAAGCACAGCCCAGGGGCTCTGCACAGCTGCTTGCTGCCTTGGGGCTCGGCTGCCTGGGACGGTGCCCGCGCCCTGGGCTGCCGGCTGCACCCAGCTCTGCACAGTGCTGGGGACCTGCCAGCTGGGCACCCCGGTCACCGCTCCGTCTGTTGCAGCTCGAAGTGGGTTTTTTTTGTTGTTTCCCCAAGTCAAGTCTGGTTTTTGCCCGTGACTGGTGAGTGAGCCCTCACTGTCCCTGCCACGACCCTCGAGCACTTGATTCGATTTTCTTCTCCCTGTCCCACCGGGGGAAGGGAGGACAGAGCGAGCGGCTGCGGGGCGTTTAGTTGCCGGCTGGGTGGGCACAAACCATGTGCAATCGTACCCACTGTTGACATGGTCACCAGGACTGAGGCCTGGCTGAGGAGGTACAGGCCTTCTGGGTTCTGCTTTCCTTGTGCTACGAACGAGGTGACTGAGCTGGTTTGCTTTGTCTCTTTGCCTCTTTGGGCTGTGGGACGAGAGGCATGTGGGGAGACGGCAGCCTGAGCCCTTGGGGAAAAGGGGAGAACCCTGGAGGATGAAGAAATGGGGGCTCGAGGAAGGATGGGACGGAGGATCCAGGTAAAGCACACGGCTGGAACCATCCTCAAAGCAACGTGTGCCCCTTTCAGACAACCGAGCTCTCCATCAATAAACCATGTTCACGGCAACTGCCTCTTCAGGAAGAGACCCTGACTTTTAAGTCATACTCAAACTAACAGAAACCTTTTCTAACTGTCGGGTTCAACCAAACAATGAAAAAAGGTAAGATCCTAAATAGTCTACTTTTTCCTCCTTTTCAAACAGGAGGATGAACACCAGTCTTCCCGAGTCCTTTGGGCACAGAAAGTAAACCCGCTCGAGGTTACAGCCTCGTCTGCTGGAAGGCTTGCACGGAGGGGTCGGAGGTGCCTCTTTAGCTGGCACCTCTGGAGCCGCTTCAGCGGGGCAGGTTGCCAGGTGGGCAGGGGGCAACGTGTCACAGAGCCCTTTGTGACACGTCATGCTGGCGGCAGCAGGCCCACCAATAAGTGCCGGGAGCACGGGACAGGACAGGACAGTCCCGTGGGGTTGCGAGGAGCTCCTGTGCAGCCACCTCGTTCCCTGCTGACCTGTGTCCATGGTGTTTTTCTGAGGCATCTCCCATCCCTGTGGCACAAGCCCTCGAGGCCAGGTCCCAGCAGGATGGCGGAGAGACCCCTCAGTGTGCCCAGACTGGCCTGGGTTGGGGAGGAGGAGTCGCAGAGAGCCCGCAGTGTGCCCGGACTGGCCTGGGTTGGCGAGGAGGAGGAGAAAGAGGAGAAAGGCGCTGGGGCCGCCCCAGCAGGGCAGCCTGATGCTGTGGAGGAGGTCCAGGTGCTGCAGAGTGGTGAGTGGCTGAGCTGGGCCACAAGGCTGGTGGCTGCAGCCGCTTTAGCCCCATCCCATCGCCCGTGGGCCTCCCCACAGCAGAAGGAAAGGCGAGGAAACGCTTCTGCCTCCCAGGCACCTTCTCTGCAGTGCCCCCTGCTCGTGGTGCGTGGGCTGGATGTGGTGTCGCCCACAGCCCCGGGCCACTGCTGTCCCCACAGCCTCTGGCACACAGGAACTGGAGCTGCGAGAGCAGCCGTAGTAGTCTTTTGATACAAGCGCCAAGGTGATAGAGGGCCAGTCACAGTAAGAGGTCCTCCAGTAGACTTGGTCCGTGTTCAGAAGGTCTTGTCCCCTTTGGTGACCAAAGAGGATCTTTTCCATCTGGTGTGGGTTTCAATGCCACAGAGAAATGCTGGCAGCAGATTTTAGGACAATGACCGTCAGGTCAGTTCTGTTCTCATTTGAGCACCCTGAGCACAACTCTTTTCCCACCTTGCAGGATAGGCGCAGCTCTGGTCCCCCCCCGGGAACATTTACCCCCACCTTGTCTCTCCCTTTGTGCTCAAGCTCCCTCCGTGCCGCTCCATCGTCTGGCCTGCCCGGCTCCTGCGCACATCTCGCTGTGCCCGTGGGGCGCCCACACAGAGGCGCGAGCCAGCCCCATCAGCTCTAGCACCCCACGGGAGAAAAGCTCCTCTGAGCTCCTCAGGCTACTGCTTGCCCTGTCCACCCACGGCTGATGCTCAACCCATGGCACCACCTTCCCCAGAGAAGACCTCTGCCTCTCTCACGCACAGATGGCCAGCTGGGACAGGGAAGCATCCCCAGTAGCAGGGCTGGAGCAGGCGGTACTGGAAGTGTTGTGTGATGCTGGGCAGGGAAGCAGGGCTCCTGTCCATCCTTCCTGGAGCCGTGTGCCAGGGCAGATGGAGGAGCTCAGCCCTCACCAGGTGGGCGCCATGTCAGGAACGTCCCTCAGCGCCTCTGGCGCTCATGTTGGTGTGGACAGCGGGGCTCACGTCCCTGTGTGGGGAGGCTGGCTCTCAGACCACAGGTCTCTCCGCTGCCTTCTCCTCTCCCAGAGAGCTGGCCTGACTCAAAAAGCACTGTAGGAACCCACAGCCTCGCTGTTCGCCCACCAGGTAACTGCCCTGTGGAGTCATTTTGTCCCAGGAGTTCTCGAGAAAGCGCCTCGCCATCCTGGGAAGCTGGCAGGACCCAGCCTTGCTGCCCTGCCCCTCCTGTGAGGCAGGGTGCACCCCCGGGCAGCCATTCCCAGTCCTGCTATGGCGGCAGCGACCCCTCTCGCTGGAGTAGCGGGATAAGCATCTCTGTTGCCGGTCACAGCCTGGTTCTGTTCGCCTCCCTGAGATCAAACCCACCTGATTTTCCAGCCAGGCAGCAAGCCTGGGACAAGTGGTCCCTGGCCGCAGACTGTTGCTACTTTGGTGAAGGTGCTTTTGGAAAAGGAGCAGAATGCAGCGATGGCAAAGCGGAAGACAGATACATAGCTGTGTAAATAGCAGAAATTGTTGATAGCTGCTGCAAAGCAGCTCACGGAGAAATACAAGTTCTGGAACATTTAAATACATCAGATCCCTGCAGTAAATACTGCTGCATCAAGATGTTTGACAGTTTGAGTACTACGGATCTTGGAGCTACCGGGGCTCTGCCCCTATGACTTCATTGAAGAGAACAGCTTTCCACCTTTCTGGCAGGACCACACTAGACAAACAGCATATCAGATCTGCACATCAGTGACCTTTCTGCACTTGAACATGTTGACACGTACAGATCCAAAACCAGAAAATGTTTTATTTGTGACATCTGACTTTAAAGAAGAGTATAACCCCAAACTGAAATGCAACCAATCCGCACTAAAAAGTCCAGACATTTACATTTTGGACTTTGGGAATGCAACGTATGTATTATAGCACTGTGGTGTCTACCAGGCATTACAGAGCTCCTGGAGTTATCCTAGTACTGGGATGGTCACCCCCATGTGCTGTTCAGGGCACAGCATGTGTTCTCATAGACTACTACTTTGGATTCACAGTACTTCGGACCCACGACACCAAAGAACACCTGGCAATGCTGGAGCGAATACTGGGGCCTTTGTCAAATCACCTGATCAAGAAAACCTGGAAACACAGCTATTTCCATCACGAGCGGCTGGGTTGGGATGGACACAGTTCTGCTGGTAGATACTTCCCAAGGCACTGTAAGCCAATGAAGGAATTCATGACCTGCCTCGCTCAGTGTCAGGACAAAGTTTTGCCTTTCAAGTCTCAGTTGCAGTGTCTGGTATTGTCTTCTAATCCTGGCTACGCTGAGAACTGGATCCCACGCTGACTTACTTTTTTCTTGCTCCATGCCTATCTAAGAATATGAATATTGCTTGTACTTTAAAAGTCAACTGAACACCAAGAAGAGGGTAGAGGACTCAGCTGTAGTTTGGTCAAAGGGAGTTATTTCCCTATAGGGTGGATTTCCTTACTGTTTTCAGCTCACCAGTATTGAAGTCCTTGACTTTCTCTGCATTTTAGTATATGATTTTCCAGTGAGTTGGCTGCTCACAGTTTTTCTCTTTTTCACCACAAAATCGGTTGTAAGTTGTTTTTGGATCAAATCCCAAGATCTCCCTTTCCTCATGAATCCGGAAGGAAAATGTGGAAACTGAAGTGCCTATAAAATACCTGTGAAAAGAAAAACAGAATGAGTTTGTGAAGGGGCCAATTTATAAAATGCAAGTAAATGATGTCAGTCCCATGAACTCCAGTGTTCCTTGACAGGAAAGGATAATGAAATGATCACATATATTACATACATAACAGTTATATTGTATATCAACTATATAACATCATGTCGTATATCATTTGTAAACAACTGTTATTTGGGTTCACAACAATATTCAGTTTTGCAACCGTAAGATTTGGCTCCTCAAAGAAAAGTCAGTTTGCTACCTTGCATGTGCACAGATCCACTGGTCAATCACAGCCAAGCCCCCATCTTTGTAGAGCTCCAGCTCCTCCCAAGAGGGTTCAAACCTCACCATCTCAGGCAGCAGTTTCTTGAGCAATTCAATTTCTGAAAAAAGGAAAGATGCAAATATATTTTTACGTTACAAAGAGCAACTTTCTGCTGCCATAAAATGGAAGGAAACATTTCCAGGAAACCCTGGGTGAACAGTCACGATGCAAGCAAAACCAAAATCTACCTACAAATTTCACAACACGTTTGCCAAACATCAGAGTATTGGCGGTGGGGAGCCAGTGGGGCTGAGACATGGTGCCGAGGGGGACAGTTCTCAGGAGGTGGGGAAGCCTGCAAGGAGTAGAACAGGTGATACCATGAGCCTTGCTGCCTAATCCTGGAAGGCGGGTGTGCCAAGAGGCCTTTCTTGACAGCAAGCTTAGATGAATTCTCGCAGCTGCAATGCCCGGCAGGATTATTCTAACATCACACACTAAAACAGATCCCTGATACTACTGGGAGGGAGGTGCAACCCTGGGGTAAGGCCTGGCAGAGGAAAGTCCACCCTTAGGGGTTTCCAAACCTTGGCCACTCACAGCCAGGTCCACTCCAGTCTAGCGCTGGGGGCAGCCAAGGGGAAGGCTGGGTGGGAGGCTTCAGAGGATCTTTCCCACCAGCATGTCTGAGACCCTCTGAAACGCTTAGAAAAAAGAGGCAATGGAAGAAAGAGTACGGGGAGAAGGCAAATGCAATTCCCAGTTTCCCACCGTAGACTGTCAAACCTGCTATGGGAAATACCAAAGGTATGGTTTGAAACCTACTATTCCAGCTGGAAAGAAACAGCTCCCTAAATCCTGTTCAATGACACAAGCATATGAACTTCCAGCCATTTGTAAAAAACAAGTGGCAGTTGCTGCATCCCTTGCCAAAAGTTACCAATCCTACACCGATGACAAGCTGCCTACCCTCCTCGACAGCGTCCGTGGCTACAAAAACTTTTTCAAGTTTATGTATCTCCAAGAGGCTGCGGATTTTCCTCACTGCTCCTTGCAGGGAAGGCACGTCTTCTCTGTGGCCCCAAATGAAATCTTTCCTTCTGAGATGAACCCCAAGGTATGGACCACCTAGAGCTGTGCCCATCTTAACCTAGGACAGAAAGATCAATCGGCTTTAGAATTCAAGAGCACCGCTATTCATTCACACTGAAAAGGCCTGACTGCGCCGCCTCTGGATAAGGCACTAGCTGCAGAAAGTAATTTTAACATATGTATTGGCAATATTTTGAGACACTTACTGCAGCATTTTGATCGCGGGTGGCCTGCATTACACAAGAGAAACTGGAGTGTGAAATCTTTGTAAGGAACAATTGTTCTCGAACAGCTGGCAGTTTGCAGCTGAACTTTGCATGCACAGATGATGCCAAACACAAGAAGAAATACAAGTTTCCGTTAGTGAAACGAGGGTAATGGAAATCCAGCACCCTGGTAGAAGAGGGTATGGTAGGAACATTCACGTCCTCCTGGAATTGAGCAGGGAGAGCTAGATTCACATGTATCTGCCAATATTCCCTGCCATGTACAGCCAGGAGTAAACAAATGAAAAAAAAAAAAAAAATTACTCCATATGTTATGGAAAACAGACTGTTACAATCTTACCTTCATCTGGGTCCAGTCCTCCTTGTAATGAGTCCGGTCTGCCTCATCTGTGGACTGAAGAGACTTGTTTCTAAACTCGTCTCCCACTACACGGAGGTGCTTAGCAAACACCATGCTCCGGCGGGTCTGTTGGAGTAAGAGCAGATGCCGAGTCAGAAAAAGAGAGCTAAAAATGACAAAATGGAACCAGTTTGACATATGCAGAGTTCCCAGGATGCTGTTACTTCTGACACATCCATGCAGCACTACAAATAGCAATTTCTAACCTTTAATCTGATCTCTGACTACATTTACAACCAGCATACTCATCTGACCCTGCAATACAGAGGTGTACAGAGCACGTGTTTACGCAACGGAACGCAGAATACGTCAAATTAAACACTCCAGCAATATACCTCACCTTTGGAAACAAAAGCTGTGCAAGGGCTTGAGCTTGCAAAACACCCACGTGAATAAAACCTGCTTAAAAAAAATCAGGTGTCTAGCTACAGATGCTCCTATCAAATTCGGTGGAAAAGCGATGAAAAAGGAATTAGTCCCATCACTTGTGGTTAATAACCTCTTTGAAAGATTCTGTGATGCAGTGACACAGATTGCCACAAAGCCTTCTTAGTAACAGGCATGTGCAACAGGACTAAGGGAGTCCCATGTACCTTACAAAGGACACTTGGCAGTTTGGTCCAATTGCTAATTTTATACAGATCTGTAGTCTGATGTGTGACAGGCACCAAAGAAGGTGCAACAAGAACACTTCTCTTAGTTTCCAATGGCCTCTCCTCTCTGAGCTCAGTGAAGCCCTCAGTGCACAGAGTTCAGCATAGAGCAGAGTTGCCAGGCAGAGCACTACTGGTATTCCAGGACAGCCACACCAATCGTGCCCTCCCCTTGCTCTAGCAGAGAGGCAGGAACTATAGAACCTGCCAGACGTTTTTCATCTTCTCCCAGCTCTTTCTCCATATCCCAAACTTGCTCTGGTTGAACACTGGTCCACGTCACTCAAGCAGACACAGAACAATTTAATCTTCTGTAAGACCCATCACGTTGGTACCTGGAGATCCACACCCCTCTAAATATTCAATGGAAGTACAGAGCCTGCTCTGGTGGCATCTCTAAAGAGATCAGCACTGGCTTTCTAAACCCATCCCAAATCCTCCAGCAGAACGTTTGTATCAAGGGAGGATGGACACACTGTCTGCTGTAGAACGCTGATACCGCAGTGGTCATTGGAAAGTCATTCTCAATGAAAAATTCATAGCTAGCAAACTACTGTATGGTCCATTTCTGAAAAATATGCCATCTACCACTTGAGTAGCCGTATATTTCTCTTTTACAAGACAGAGGTTTATGTAACTCCTTTCATAGTATCATGACAGTCCCTTTCTCTTAGAAATGTTAATTATATCACATGCTCCATTTTCCTGTGGCTGAAATTTTAACTTTGTCCTAAATCTTTTCCAATAGGAATTATTTTACTGTAGACCCTTCAGAGGGGTCTCCCAAAGCGGTCAGTATTACCCCAAAACCCATGGGAATTCTGTCACCAAAGCCAACAGGGAAACAGGGAGGACAACACTGAGCACTTCTGGGAATTCATCTTGAGGCTGACTAGACAAGAAACTGCACAAAGGCAGTTCCCTTCTGACTGCAGGTATGTTGCATAGGGGAGGTCCTTCTGAACACCACGGACAAATTCCTGCATTACATTCCTCCACAGCCGCCTGAAGGCCACCTTTAGCATACACTGCTGAAACGTAAGACACAAGTTACTTTCAAGGAAAGGAACCCGAGGCAAAACTGAAGCACATTATCGGTTATTGAGTTTTTATCAGAACCAAGCAGAAAATCTAGAGAAGCTGACTGGAAAATACTCACATTCCAATAATCTTTCCCTCCGTAGTGGTCATGAAGAAGGTTTTCAGCTCTGTCTAACATCACTGACCTATTAAAAATTGTAAAACTGAGTGCAGTTCCCTTAGGAATAGAATTTACATGACGATGTTTCTTTATACAGTTGCCAGGACAAAGCACAGACTATGATCTGTTTGCAAAGGGAGCGCGGGGAATAAGGGACAGGCTGCCAATCTCTTCTGTATAGAGCCAGTCGTGACCCAAAGCCTGCTGGGGAGAGAAGGGAACCATGCCACTGCGTGCTTCTGCTCTCTGCCTTAAAAATGGTGCTCTCAGTTCTGACAGGTAAATGGAAAAAAAAAAAAAAAAAGCATTAACAGTGCCACACACAGTCCTCGCAGTTGTTGCTGCTGAAGAAATAAGATTGCCCACAAGGAGAGTGAGCCAGAGGGGAGAAGCGACCTATGAGAGGATGCTCAGCCTCGGAGCCGGCGAGAGCCTCTTGGAGGAAGTACGAGTCATGCTCACAAAAGCAAAACCAGAGAAGGGGTGGAATAAAATGACCTATAGTAAACCAAAAGATCAAAGAGCGCACAGACGCTACAGGAATGTGTGTTAGCAACTAAGCACAAATTTTAAAACGAAAATTTTCACTAGCATGGAAACAGCCCGTGCTTTTCATAACTAGACATGGTTCATATATTGGAAACACAACGCTATCCAAGTTCTAAGAAGCAGAAAAGATTTGGAGAGTTTTAAGCATCCAGGATCTCAGGGGATGTAGGCTTCATTTGTTCTCTGAGCACATGGAATATGAGCGAACACACAGAGAAATGCTTCTGCTGAAGGGGGCTAAGCTCGTTATGTGAATCTTCTTCTGCCAAAATGATAATCAGCTGATAATCAGCTGGACACTTGCCCACAAGGCCACAAATAATCTGGAAAATAGACCAGACTGTGCTGGCAGAGAAGCAGCACTGCATTTAACAGGAAGCCTGGAAGGGAATCAGATGAACAATCTATACATTCTGAGAAGATTCCTGTAAGTGACCACACCTGAAGAGCAGTAATACGGTACTAGGACCACACAACTGACTGTCTGGTCAAAAGGGCAATATGGGAGATCAGAGAGTCCATGGTGCACAAGTCACCCCAGCCACTGGAGATTTCAACTACCTCCAGGTGGTCTGGGCAAGTGTCATAGCAGGATGTGACTAAGCGACTGCAGTTTGAGATGCTGTCAAAGACAGTTCCATGAATCAACTGGGCAGGGAGTATGTCCTGGTTTGAGTTGGAACAGAACAATTTTGTTCCGTGATTTTACTTTTCAGCGAAGTAACTTCTAACTAACTGCACTTTCTGAGGTTAGCAGCAGGTTTTCGCAGGCAGTGTCTGCTTTCAGCAGTGATAATGCTCAATGTTTTTAGTTAGCACCAAGGATTGGCGTGCAGACCAAGGCCACTGCTAGACCTTGTGTACCAGGTTAGGGGGTGCACCTTCAGCAGCCAGGACTCTTCACACTGCAGAAGAGACCACTGAGGGAAAACACGATAGAGAGATGTAAAATCAAGTGTGGTGTGGAGGTGAATATGGAAAAGCTGCTTGTTCGTTGTCTCTTCCACTAAATGAACTAAAGGACATCAGATGAAACTTGCAGTTACAAAAGGAGGTGTATTTTCATAGGACGCACAGTTACGGTGCAAAACTGGTGTGTCAAGATGTTGTGAATGCTAACGGTGTGCATGGGGGTTCAGAGGGAAGTGTGCACAGACCCGTGGCTCACTGAAGGATATCAAAGACAGGAAAGACTTTTGGCTTGCAAATTTGAAGGCCGTGACAGGGCTCTGGAGGAGGTATTACCCACACCTGACCCATTCTTATACTTTTCCCCAGATATCTGATTTTAGCCACTCTTGGATTTCACACTCTAAACTAGACTGATGTTAACAGGAATCACTGCAGCCGCCCTTGCATCGCATTACGTCGGTACTTCTTCCTACCCGTGTCTGATAGAGAAATGCGATCTTTCCGGATAAGGCGTGTTAGGAATACTTGGGCACCACTCCTAATTTTTCTCTTGATCTTCCTCATTGCCAGACCTCTGACAGTTGCCATGAAAGAGTTAACTGTAGGACTAAACATGGAGACACCTCTATGGCTTATTTAACCCAATTTTCTGCTGTCACTGGCAAAGTTTATGATGTAACTTCTACAAACACAACAACAGCCCTGTTGAAAACCAGGACTTGGCTTCTTCTGTGCCCAGCAGGAGGTACTACAGATCCCCACTGTTCTGCTTAGGTGAACCTTCATCTCATTTCCAATTAAATTGTATTGATACCACGTTTTGGAATGTTTTTTTTTCTCTCATGGCAAAACTGCACTTCAGCTCACAGGGTTTGTGTTTCTCCTGTGGATTTACTTCCCTGATGCATTCACAGACAGTGATTATCTCCTCTTCCTGTTCTCCCCTGTACCCCAGTAGCTCCTGCTTTGCTGCAATGCCTTCAGTTGTTACAGGGTCAGAGCTGACTGGAAATATTCTGCTACTGGAATAAGTAGCTCATGCTACTGAGGATGGAAATCTTACAGCTAAAATCCCTTTTGTAGTGATTTCAATGGATGGCAGTAACTCAGCGCTGAAGTACCACAACAGTGGGACACAGCCTGTAAGTTCCCCCTGCTCTCCCCACCTGGCAATGGCTTTGTGAGCACCCAATACAACAATAAATAGCGACACAAGGCAACTTACTGTGCTGAAGTGTTCTGCAAAAGGACGGGAGCCACAATAGAGGCAGATCCCTGGACAGACAGACAAGAGAGATTTAGGCCCCGCGTTTCCTCGTAACCCCAGAACCATCCCCTGAAAGGGAAGAGAAAACATTTGTTCAAAGGTTTGTATTTTAAATTAATGCTATATATATAATGAAGCAAATTAAGAGTACACCCTAGAAAGGTGATATAGAAGCTAAATAAACCAGCCAGCTCCTTTATACTGTTTTGATGTGAAACTACAGCTGTCTAAAATTACATCTTCTAGTACCAATATAACATTTTATTATCGGTGGGGTTTTAAAACCCAAGTGACCACCACGCACGCAGACATTCACAGCCAGCAGCACAACAGCCACACACGTCTGTTCTGTTAGAGCAGGCACACGTCTCATGGAACAGAGCTAAAAAGAAGACCGCAGGGACTACTGGATGTTACCTGTAGTGCTCCTGTTTGTCTTTAGAGTACAGAAGTTGATCAATGCATGGCCTTTCATCTATTTTTTCTTCCCATGCTCCTTCTTTCCATCCTTCTGCATAGCCTTGCAGGACATAAATCTGTTCGATAAAGGGCCCACCTGACTCTGAGCAGAAGGCAAAGAAAAGCATTCGTGAGCATGAAAAACAACGCGATAAACGGACGAAGTGGCACTACCTGCAGTTAAACATCTGCCAGAAATGCTATTACACTACTCCCTCTCTTCCCTGTTTTCCCTGTAAAAGGGGAAAGGAAGTTCTATGTGAGCCAGGAAAGCTAAAAGGGTCAGAGGATGTGACAATCTGCTACTTGCAGCCAGCTACGCATGATTTAATGTGCCCAACAGAACTGCATTGCCAGTGAAATGTAAATTTAAAAGCTGGGTAGAACACACTATGAAGCACAGAGGTTTTCAGTGCTTTTGGCAGCTGCTATGGGAAGAGTGCTTCCAAGAAAAGAACAAGCTCTTCTTCCCCTAAATGTCAGGGTTTTTAAATGCTTCTTTTCTGAAAGGCAGGGGACAACGATCCCTTAAGAGCTCTTTGCAGAGTGTGCCACTCGGTGGCCTTTATTTTTTTTGCTATAAAAGTTTTGCTGCAGATTTTGGGATTTGGTGATTAGCTGAATACAGCCTTAAATCCTAAAGGAACTGACTTCACAGTTTCCGTATTAATACGGAAAGCCTCTCCTATATTTCATTTTGTACAGAAAAAGCAGGGAGTAGGCACCTTGAATATGTCCAGCACTGATGATGAAAAAGCAAGTTCACTGAAGAACCTGCTGTACAGCTTTTACTGCTCTACCACCTCCAGAACAAGGTGGTTTGTATGCATTTTGATAGTCTGCCTCTCTCTCCTTACAGGGTTGTTCCTACGGCCAAAGTGACACGGAAGCATTGGTGACTTCAACCAGAAGCATTAACTGTCTTTCTCCGGGGTCCCTGTGAAGTCAAGGGGCTGACAGGGCTACATCAAACGAGTGGCCAAATAATTGGGTTATTTCATCCTAGTGGTTTGTTACTCAAATTCTTTCCCATCTCTCCTCTCACCACTCTGAATTTTTTTTTATTTCACATATAAGGATAAAAGCACATGGAACATAAACGTGTGAAGAAACCATCTCAAATATTTAGTCAACTGTAGATTGTATGATTCCATGCTCTACCTGCAAGGAACTGCTCATACTCAATGACAGGGATGTTCTTGTTGAGGCTTGGGAGATCAAAGAACTCCGACCAAGGGATCCGGACCTGAAGGATGTCAGGGCTCTGCCAGTGATAAAGACGTCCCCAGGGAGGCAGAACTAATACCCAGTTTTCACTTTTCAGCAAGGTCTTTAGAAGGGAAGCGATGCGAATGTAGACATCTCGGCGAAGGTTGAACCCTTCAGGAGGGTTCACATCATACAGAAGGTATCTGGGGAGAACAAAGCAATATAATTACTTTGGGGAGTTTAAAACTTTTACATGTTTCTTTTTACTCCACAGTCATGTAACGCAGCTCCATTGGGATGGAGGGCAGAGTGGTGGGTGCTAGAGGGGCTGGGGGGCCTCACGGGACATCATCAAGGTGGCACAAGCCACGAGCACCTCCTGCAGCAGGGCAGGGGAGTGTGGAAAGAATGGGAAAAGGACTTGGGCACATTACGTGGGCTACTTCCTGTGAGCTGAATACAAAGGTGGGAGGATACGTTCAGGAGGGACGTGGACAAGGGTGCCTGCTGCCCACTGCAGCGGAGACGGGCGTCTCCAGGCCGCACTCCAAGCAGCAAAGTCCCCGAGGGTGGCATCTTCCAGAAGTGACCCAAAGAGGAGCACGAGCAGTCTTACGTGCCCAACAGCCAGTGGCTCAGAGACACGAGACCAAGCAGGTTGCTTAGGTAGAGCACCCGCCGTGTTCCCTCAGGTTGCCACCAGACGAGGGTCCCAGGAGCTGAGCCGGCCCAGGGAGACGGCAGCTGCCCGGGCACGGCCTTGCAGGGGCCCATGAAGGGGCCGCTCCTCACCTGGTGCGTGGTGCAGCGACAGTGGCAGGCAGCGAGGAGGCAGCGTGGCCAGCACGGAGGGCGGCAGGAGGTGGCTGGGCAGCAGCGGGCGGCAGGTCGAGCACAGCCAGGCCCAAGAGCAGTACCAGCAGCATCAGTGGCGGCAGGAGGCGGTGCTGGTGTGCCTCGTCATGGGACGGCCCCGATGGCAGCCTGGACCCTCGGGGCCAGGAGTGGCAGCCACATGGTGCCCGGTGCGGCTCCCTCAGAAGAGGGCAGCGGTGAGAGGTCGGAGGCTGGCACCAGTGAGCCGGTTCAGCTCCTCCAGGATCTCCACCTCCTTCTGGTACATCTGCGGGAGGGAAGCCGTGGTCAGTGCCACTGGTACAGTGCTCCACAGCTGCCAGCACCAACCCCAGCCCTGCAGAGCTGCCTGCCCAGTGGCCCGGGCCACCACAGGGAGGGGGGACACAGGACAGGGAGAATCCATCCATCCAGACACAGGCTTGAGACCAGCCAGACACCGCCCACCTCCCCCTGGCCCCAGGGCACTGCCGCACCTGCTGCCATTGGGGCTTGGTGTCGTGCTGGTAGCCAAGCAAATGGCACAAGCCGTGGGCGGCTGTCACCTGTGTGAAGAGGAGAGAACAAACAGGATGGATTAGAAGCATGAACCCAGCATCAGCGGCTCGCTGGCAGGGAGAGCCCCAGCACCAGAGCACAAACCAGGGTATCAGGGGTGACCAGGGCCAACCAGGCACCAGATTGTTTTGCCAGTCAGCAGGGAAAAGCCTGCATGCAAAACAACCAGGATCATGGAGTGCTTTGCGTTGGAAGGGGCCTTTCAAGCACATCTAGTCCAACGCCCCTGCAAGTGATCAGCAACATCGGCAACTAGAGCAGGTTGCTCAGAGCCCCATCCAGCCTCACCTGGAATGGTTCCAGGGACAGAGCATCTATTTCCTCTCTGGGCAACCTGGGCCACGGTGTCTCACCATGCTCAGTGTAAAAAATTTCTTCCTTAGATCTAGGGTAAATCTCTCCTCTTTTAGTTTAAAGCCACCACCTCTTGTTCTGTCACAACAGGCCCTGCTAATATGTCTGTTCCCATCTTTCTTCTAGGCCCTCTAGAAGAAAGTACCAAAAGGCTGAAATAAGGTCTCCAAAGAGCCTTCTCTTCTTCAAGCCGAACAATCCCACCCCTCAGCCTGTCCTCACAGCATCACTACTGTGGCCTCCTCTGGCCCCACTCCAACAGGTCCCTGTCTCTGAAGACTCCAGAGCTCGACCCAGCACTGCAAGGGGCGGTGTCTCACCAAAGTGGAGCTGAGGGGCAGAATTCCTTCTCTGGACCTGCTGCCCATGCTGTTTTGGATGCAGCCCAGGGCATGACTGGCTTCAGGACTACAAGTGCATGGTGCTGGTTCACGTCCAGCTTTTCATACCACAGCACCCCCAAGTCCTTCTCTGCAGGGCTGCTCTTCATCCCTTCCTCTCCCAGCCTGTACTGATACCACGGGTTGCCGCAATCCGGATTCAGGACCTTGCACTCACGAGCTTCCTTTACACAGGCCCACCTCTCACCAGGCAGTGTCCCAACTTAGTCGTTAAAACAATTTTTAAAACATAGAGTTAATCTTTCAGGGTTAGCTATGAGACCATCACTTCCTTGTCTAGCGCGGCCGTGCCTGCAAAGCTGCAGCCGCTCCCCTGCCCCCGAGGACAACCCCCGGCTGTCCTTTGCTGCAGCGCAGGGCCAGGGGCCCGCTGCCCGCGGCAGGGCTCACCGCCAGGACGCTATCGAAGTCCTCGCCGGTGTCGCGGCACTGTTGATGGATGTACTCCACCCCCAGGAAGATGTCCCCCAGGTTGTAGTCGTGGCGGCAGCGCGGCCGCGGCAGCTCCCCCGGCACCACTCGGTGGTAAGGGAAAGAGAGAACGTCGGTGGGCTCCGGGCGCTGTCGATACACACCGTTGAGACGCCGCATCAGCCCGTTGCCGGCACAGACCAGCCCCACGTCGAAGCGGGCGGCGCCCAGAGCGGCCCGTAGGACGCACACGGCGCGGCGGAGCGGAGCCCGACGCACCGGCACGACCCGCTGGGCGTTCC
>VWZK01022235.1:122809-150288 GCA_013396935.1 Baryphthengus martii
CGCGACCGCGGGGACGCCGCCGAGACAGAGCGGGGAGCCGCCGAGGAGCCGCCGCCGACCGAGGCCCGGGAGTCCCCCCGGGAAGGTAGGCTGAGAGGGACGAGGGTGGAGCCCCGCGACGCGCCGCCGGCCGAGTGTCACCCTGCGTTCTGAGGCGGCTGCCGCCCTGTCTTTGCAGATGCTGCCGCTGCCACTCCTGCTCGCCGGGTTCGGGGCAGCGAGAGCACGGAGGGACTGGGCAGCCTGTCCCCCAGCGAGCTGACGGCCATCCAGTGCAAGAACGTCCCCGATTACCTTAATGACAGGACGGTGCTGGAGAAGCACTTCAGCCAGTTCGTAAAAGTTCGACGGATCATGACCAGGCGCAATAAAAAAATGGCCGTTCTCCACTTTTTTGATCATGTGAGTGTGGGAAGTGATCAGCACAGGAGTAAGCTTAAATCTGAATGGTTGGGGTGGATTCAGCTCTGGTGAGGACTGCGACCCGGTTTGGTGCGATGGTGTGATTTTAACCGGGGGAGGAAAGTTTTGTATCATCAGCACTGTGTGACAGGCAGGGATAGACGTTTATTGAGCTGCTCTGAAAACCTGGCAGCTGCTGGAGTTCTGCCTGGCTTTAGCCGTCTTGTTAGCACCCAGCTCGCACACCGACCGGATCTTCCCTGTTTATTGTCTCACATCGCCCAAACCTGAGTTACATTCACTCGTGTGTTTGGGCTCGGGCTAGGCAGCACCAAGGGCGAGGTGAGCTCATGGGGTTTCTGCAGCGTGACCTTCTTGTTAAAAGTACCATCATTATGTCAGCACTGGGGTGCGTTGAGGAGCCAGTTCAGAGGCTGCATGTTCTGTTTCTGCTCTGTGCTTAAAAACGCACCATTGGCCTCAAGCCTAAGGGGGCTTTAACGAAAAGCAGCAATTTTTGTGGAAACCTGTCCAGTCCTCCTGGTTTTGCGTAGGTCTTAGGTGAGAGGTTAAAGTGCAGTAACCAGAATTTTATGCAAATTGGTAAGTGTTTCTCTGGCAAAAACTGTATTACGCACTTTGATGTTGTGATGTTAATAGGTTTTCGTACTCTGCTTTTGTTTTCTTCCAGGCCTCTGCAGCTCTTGCCAGAAAAAAAGCGAAAGAGTTGCACAAAGACATAGTAACGTTTTGGCAGAAGAAGAAAACAAGTAAGTCTGTGTTTCCAGAAAGGATTACTGGGTGGTACACACGTGGTGAGGGATTTGCTCTGTTCTCGTTTCCCGATGTGCTGAGGTCCATCCAAAGATCATCTCCACAGTAGGAGGGTTTCAGTTCCAGAAGTGCGATGGTTCTCTTTGACTCCTGCTAGTCAGACTGTTCGGTGCACGGAGCTCCTGGGAGCACTGAAAATTACTCTTCTCGGGAGCATAAAAATAGTTGTGCATTTTATGTGACATCCTGGCTGGCTCTGGCCGTGGCAAAGGCTAATAGTGAATAGACAAGGGAGGGGGAAAAGAGCAGGATAAAGCACATCACTGCTTCCAGAGTAATTTCTCAGCTTTTAGCAGCCTGTGGCTCAGGAACCTGGAGTGCCAGAAGGGGTGGCTTAGCCCTTGGAGAATATTTCTCTTGTGAAGTTTTTCTAAGTTGTGTAAACTTCCAGCATTGGCAGTGCCGTCCTCTGGTATCGAGGAAGTTTTAAGTGAGTGACTGCGATTCACAGTTGGCCATTGCGCAGTTCCTTTCTTAAATTTCTATTGTCTACAGCATTTTGCTGGATCTGAATCAAAATGCCGTTTCAGCCCTACGGAATAGCTGAAGACACTTGAAATGACAGTGTGGCTTTACAAGAGAATTTAGAAACCGTTCATGCAGCCGCACAAGAGGAATATTGTGTTGTTAACTTTGTACTCCTGTCTAGAAGTAGGATGCTCTTTGGGGATGTAAAAAATCCAGTTTCAAATGCGTCACTGCCTGCTTCAGAGCCGGGGCTGAGGGAGCTCAAAGGCTGGTGATGATGAGATTCATTTAGTGACAATCTGCTGACCAGTTACAGTTATTGCTAAGTGATTCTTCGTTGAACATTACTTATTCTCCATAGAACAATGAAGCAATTTTTATGCTTACTCGGTACAGCTTCTAGTGCAAGTTGTCTGGGACGTTTTGCGTACATGTACAAACCTGTGACTCTTAGTTTTGTTTTCTAATAGTTTTTTTTTTTTTTAAACTGCTCATCACCACCCCTGTGGGGAAAAAAGAGTTGTTGCTTAAACTATTTGGCGGGTACCTGGCTTCATGTTTATGTGTCACTTCAGGTCCAGCAAAAAGAGAATTTTCATCCGAGAAGAAGAAAACAGCTGAAGATGAAGGAAGGCAAAGCACCGAAGAGCAAAACTATCAGCACTCCCCTCTTCGAAAACCTTTAATAAGATCCTCTGCCAGCAGCGTCATGCCTGGTAAAAAGTATGTCTGCTCCTCTGGGAATCTGTCAGGAAGCAGGGCGCGTGGGGAAGAGCGGTGATCAGCATGTGCCACATAGTCTTGTTCTCGTTGGGGATGTGCTCCCTTTGTCTCTGCTGCTTTGTCTGAATTGACGGCTCAGAGATCTCACACTTTATCAGGAAGACACTTCTGACTACTTGTTAAGGTCTTTTACTTTGATCTGTGTATTTCTTTTGATTTTTTTGTTCATACCAACACCTACCAAAGCGAGGCACAAGGGAATTGAATGACACTTTGCAGAGCCAAACTTGGACCAAGCAGTAAGGACACTGTTCTGTGATCATGATTAAATGAGCTTCTGAAATGAGTAGTGTAATTTGTAGGCAGCTGTAGTTCTGTGGAATGAGAATCCCCCTTTCAGAGGAGCTGACGAGTTTGGATCCCTCTTGTCTCACTTCAAGTGATGGTCTTTGTACGGAAGTCCTTCTGTTCTGTGTCAGGCACTGAAGTGGCAAGGTTGTCATCTTTCTGTGGTACCTTAACGGTGTGTCTAGTTTGACAAAAGTCACTCGGTAGGTGTAGTCATAGAATTACAGATTTAGTGCTATGTTGTGAAGTAATGAATGTTCTGTGGTTTAAAAAGTATATTTGTATCTGGGCCCTGTAAATCTCCGAAGAATCTCTGTTGCTACAGAAAGCTGTTGTCTTTTTTACACCAAACAGCAGGCTAGTTCCTGGCTTACAATTCAACTGCTGTGCCCTGGTGATGCAGAAATGCTGCAACAGCCGCCTGATTCTCTCCACCCTTGGGCAGATTCAGAAGTACAGTTTCTGCCCTATGAAGGTTGAGGCTTTCACCACAATCAGGAATGCTTGGCAAAGTTGTCAAGGCAGTGATTTAACCAGACTAACTCCCAGTGGTCTTGTTACAGCCTTGGGTCATTGATACATCGTTCATGGGACACGTTGCTTCGCAGGCAAACTATTCTTCTAAAGAGAGACGTTGACATCGTAAAGAACAGTGAGCTCTTTGAGGCCGGGGTGTGCATTAGTGTATATTGGTAAAAAAATCTTCTATTTTCAGCTCTCCAGCAAAGAAGCCTGGTCTTCGAAAGGCGCTGCAGTTTGAAGCAGATACGTTTGATTCTAGTGCTGAAGGGCAGAGTTCAGAGGCCTTGGGAGCGTCACTGTCATCTCTTGGTAACCTGGTAGGATTAGTGGCCGAGACATCTGAAGAGAGATACCGTCTTTTGGACCAAAGGGACAAAATCATGCGGCAAGGTAATCGCACAAGTTAATAGGCGTAACATCTGCTTCTCTGCTGGAAAGGATTATTTGGTGTCTGTTGCAAAGCTGTTGCAATGTTATGCAAATTAAATCAAAGAGAGAGTTTAATATGGAGCGGTCTGTAAACTACTCTTCTGTTGTACATATATACGTTAATTTCTTGTAGAACACGTAAGAATATGTTTTACTTTACTGGACCTAAGCGTTTGTTGTGGAAGGTGAATAGCAAACTGCTCGTGTTCTGTGAAGGAGGCTGTGTAGGGAGATATGCATCCCTGCAGGTTCAAAATTCAAACTGCTGCGCAGAAGGTAATTTATTTCAAGAAATGGCTCTTTGTTTCACAGGTTGGGCTGTAAACCCTTCTGTCCTTGCCATTTCAAAGCTGACCCTGCTTTTAATTTGAGATCTTAATTTTAATATTGACAATCAGATTTCTCGTCCACTTCATGTGGAATTGTGACATTGCCGGTGCTTAGTTAGGACACAAAACATTTGGTATCTTTTAGAAGCTTAATTCTTTTCAGCAAAGCTCTTGATATGTGGATGGAATGGGAGGAGAAGCTTCCCCAGAGGAGTGGCGCAACCCTGGGACAGGGCCCAGAGTAAAGGAATCCCATCCTTATGCATTTCTGACCACACCAAGATGTGGGTGCAGCCTTGCTCTGGGTAGAGGTAGGATGGGAATTGCTAGAGAACTTTTCCTGATGGCTTTTTTTGTTAATTATTGCCTCGGCAATGTACTTCTTGACATCCATCCATTGACCAATGTACAGACTGCAGCTGATGCACCCAGCGTGCTTAGGGCAGTGTTGGCACATAGGGTCATAGCTTGTCATGAAAACAAAACCAAGAGATGCTTAGTGCTTGTTCAACTTTTTTTTAATTTTTTTTTTTTATTTTGTTTTTTTGAGCTCGGATAAAAAGGACTGATCTTGGCAAAGCGAAAACTGTTATTGGCACTTGCCCAGACATGTGTCCTGAGAAGGAGCGCTACATGAGGGAGACAAGAAACCAGCTCAGTGTCTTTGAATTGCTTCTAGGATCTGACAAGGTATGAGCCTTCTGTATGCAGTGGTTTGGTGTTCACAGGACATCTGTTTGCTTGCTGCTTATAGCAAAAAGCTGTCAGTGTTATTTAGTTGATTACAGAGTTAATTTTGGTGAAAAAGTGCAGGAGGCCATTTCATTAACGTCTTTCAATTCCCCAGTGTAAAACAAGAAAGCTTGAGAATTGTTTTTTCACTCTAAGTCATGTCTTTTATTTAGCTACAGGCTTTCAGAATTATAGTTCTAAAACTTTAAAGCAGCAATGTACATTGCCTTGGAGATTGTAAGCTTGAGACTAAGGATCCTGTCATGAAAGAAGGTAAAATATATTTGCTGTCGTAGCAGAATGGATTTGATCCATCGGTGTGAACAGTGGAGAAGCTCCTTTGATAATCTGCTCCATGTGAAACTAAAGGCATGGATGGGATGAAGTCTTCTGAAAAGTTGAACGTATTCCCTGAAGTTTGATTCTTTTCTCCACATCTTGCAGGTAGATCATGCAGCAGCAATCAAGGAATATAGCAGGTCTTCGGCAGATCAGGAGGAACCTTTGCCCCATGAATTGAGACCCTCTGAGGTGCTGAGCATGACCATGGACTATTTAGTGACAAACATTATGGATCAAGGAGAAGGGAACTATCGAGAATGGTATGACTTTGTCTGGAACAGAACTCGTGGAATAAGAAAGGTGAGCACTGGCAGATGGAGGTGTTCGATGACGGGAGCAAAAGATCATGTAATGCTGTAAAAAGCGAAGCGAAGAAGCAATAGTTCAAATGTTTTGAATTGCAGAATGACTCAATATCCGGTTGAAATGAGTCTTCCAAAGGTAGTGCCAGATGACTGGTCTTCAAGTGCAGTTTAAAACTACATGCGATGCTTTCTTCATCGTTCTGCTTAGGATATAACCCAGCAGCATCTCTGCAACCCGCTGATGGTGTCTCTGATCGAGAAGTGCACTCGCTTTCACATCCATTGTGCCCACCACTTGTGCGAAGAACCCATGTCCTCCTTCGATGCCAAAATCAACAATGAGAACATGACTAAATGCCTGCAGAGCTTGAAGGAGATGTATCAGGACCTGGCTAACAAGGGGATTTACTGCAAGAGTGAAGCAGAGTTCAGAGGTTATAATGTCTTGCTGAACCTCAACAAGGGGGACATTCTCAGGTGAAAACAACAGATACCACTTGTTTTCTCTTTTTGCCTCTGGGAAGAATTGAGATCGGGATTAAGACCAGGCAAATTGTAATGGAAAGAAAGAGTTCAGCTGCAAAATGTTTTTCCCCAAAAAAATGTACTGGGTTAATATTTTAGGTGAATTTTTCAATAGGTTATTTTTAAAAAGTGTAATTTTTAAGAAAAGAAAAAGAAAACCTTTATTTTATTCATTGAGTAACTCCCTAGAGCTTCTGCAGGTAAAAAAGCCTGCACAACCAAAAAGGCTAAATCTTCCCTATTCTCAGTTAAGGAATTTTTTTTTTTTTTTTTTCCCAGCATGATATCCCAGCTTCACTGCTTTATCTGCAGTAGGACGGAGCAAAAACCATTTTGTGAGCAGAGTCATACTTTGCCTTTCTGGTCAATCTCTTAAGTGTCTTCCTCCCTAGATTCTGGAGTGATGAGCCTAAATAACATGCTGATTATGTCAGGATCACTGGAAGATTGTCAGTCGCTAAAGAATGTTGTGAATTTAGTTCACAGCCATTTGTTTTGGATAGGAGTTGCACGTCTTGCTTAAAGCTCCTAATTTTCATTCCGTTTTGTTCCAGGTTGTTATTGAGTTGTGATTGTTAATAGTGAAGCCCAAGGTTTGTCTCTGTCTTTTGCCTCCACAGAGAAGTGCAGCAGTTTCGCTCAGAGGTCAGAAACTCTCCTGAAGTTAGATTTGCGGTTCAAGCTTTTGCTGCATTGAACAGCAACAACTTTGTGAGGTTTTTCAAGTTAGTGCAAGCAGCTTCGTATCTGAACGGCTGTCTCTTACACTGTTACTTCAACCAGGTGAGAAAAAGGCGGATGGATATTTTTTAAAGTGTTAATCAGTAAAACAGTCTGGAACTTCTGGGAGGAAATTTTCTTGGCAGAAAACTCAGTAAGTATTTATCCTTTAAAATAACCTTGTTCTTGCTTCTTCAGAAGCAAGAGTTTTCTGCTATTATATAAAAGGCAAATACTCAAGTGCTCTTCTCAGGATTGTTTCACCATTACTGTGTACAAATACATTTTATGTATAAATGAAAATAACTAGGAAGCAGAGAAGCAGACCTGAGACTCTTGCAAAGGAAATGCCAACCCGCACTTTCAGAAGCCCTTGCAAGTGTCCTTCTGCAAAGGAATCACAGAGGGATACACTCAAAATGAGCACCATCAAAGAGAAGCAGAAACCAGAAAGCAAGAGCATACAGTTTAAAAAGAAAGTTAAATCTGAGTAGTTGTTTGTGTGGATATTTGATGACAAAGTACTGATTTCTTGTAAACATGTTTTTCGTGTTTGTAGTACACTTTATAGTATGTTTTGGGGTCTTTAACTTAGTAGTTTATGTGAATTTTTATTTTATCTTGCCCCAGATTCGTAAGGATGCTCTCAAATCTCTCAATATTGCCTACACTGTGAGCACCCAGAGATGTACAGCGTTTCCCTTGGATCACCTGGTCCGCATGCTGTTGTTCAAAGATTGTGAGGAAGCAACTGATTTTATCAGTTATTACGGCCTGAGTGTGTCTGATGGGTAAGTGGAAGGAGAAGGGTATCTGAGCCTTCAGATGCCTGATGGGGTTAGAGCAGTGTCAGGCAAAGCATGAACATGGATGGGCTGCTCCTATAGCTTGCAACGAGAAAAAGAAAAGAACAGGTGAAGGATAGGGGCTGGGCTCTGTAAGCAAAGCACTAGTATAGTGATGGGTGCAAATTTTAATGCTCTTTTCTACTTTTATTGCTGTAACTAGGAAAAGTTCTTTAATGTTGCGTATTTCCCTCAGGAAATAGGGTTTGTATCCCTGTATCTGCTGTGACTTCTCAGAGCAGCTTTTTTTGTACTTGTACATCTTTTTTTACTTGGTTCGATAAGGTGATGCCAGGGGATTTCAAGGATACAAAATTCCTTATACCTTATGGAAGCTGGTGAAAAATGAGAAATACGTCCCCCAAAGGAGAGAAAGCATACTGAGCTTGTTCTCCATTGGACTCCCGGGACTTCCTCCCTAGAACAAGACATTGTGGATAACCCAGCAGGAAAAAAAAAAAAATATTTATATACTGTTTTAGATTCTTGTCTTGTAGATGAATCGTAGTAACTTGTGGTTCTGTAGGAAATGAGGATACAGTTTTAATTCTCAGAAAACTGGCATGGTGATGCCTGTAGAGTCAGATGAAGCCAAATGCTGCAGACCAGTTTTTAGAGGATGTTGGAGGCCACTGGTTTGCAGACCAGCGCCTGCCATGGAAATACATACGTTGCAAGGTGTGCTCGTACAGACTTGCAGTCTCAAGAGACTGGAGAAGGCAAAAAACTTGAGCATGCCAGTTAGAGCGCTTGGTTTCTTGTTAATGCTCTGTTTTGAAATAATAAATTAGTCAGACTGCAGATGCCAGGACTGGGAGAAAATCACAGCTTGTAAAATGGCTTCTGCAGACAGCCCTGTCATCTCTCACGTGGGATGTAGTCGACGTAAAATCATAGAATGGTTTGAGTTGGAAAGGACTTTTAAAGGTCATCTAGTCCACCCCCTCTACAGTCAGCAGGGATGTCTGCAACTAGAGCAGGTTACTCAGAGCCCCCTCCAACCTCACCTGAAATATTTCCAGGGATGGGGCTTCTACCACCTCTCTGGCCAACCTGGGCCAGTGTCTCATCACCATGATATTCCTTAGACCTGGCTATAAACAGGCTGAGAATACCCTGAAACAGAAAATGTGCACAGGTAATACACAAAGTAGATAAAGGGTAGGAGGAGAAGGACAGAATAGTCCATGAGGGTGCCCAGAAACATTAGTGCAGCTTGTGCTCTGTGCTGAACAACTGTGAGGACTGTGCTCCCAGCGTTCCCTGCTCTGCTTCCAGCCAAAGATTGAGATCCAAGCTACAGGAAGCAATTCCATGAGTTCGGTGCCTGCCTTGCTTTGCCCCACTAAGCTGTCCATCTGCACACCTCTCAGTTACCGGGGCTTTGAGGATGTACTCTTTGTTTTTATTTTTCCTCAGTGCTTACGTGGAGCTGAATCGCTCAGCTTTCTTGGAGCCAGATGGATTACCCAAACCACGGAAATCGGTGTTTGTCAGCCAGAAGCTAACGGTCTCGGTTGGGGAGGTTGTAAATGGTGGGCCCTTGCCCTCGGTGCCTCACCATGTGCCTGTGTCCAGCTTCAACGGACAGCACAAGTATATCGGCGGAAGCACCACTGCAGACCAAGCTAGCAGTAGCCAAAAATCCAGCGTGGAAGCAACAGGTGAGAGCAAACATGCATTTTTAGATACTGCTCAGGATCATACTGCTAGGTCAGCCCTGCGAGTAGATTTATTATGCAAAGCAGAAACTGTTCTTGGCTCACGTCGGTTGAAATTGCATGGAAACATGGATGTAATGAAAACATATATTGATTTAATATTAAATTTACTGCTATATAATCTGTTTATTTATGTATACATGTGGTGGGAGCCAGGTGCCCACCAAGCTGCTCTATCACTCCCCAGCCTGCCTCTTCATCTCAGCTGGACCAGGAGGAGAAAATAGATTAAACTTGTAGGTTAAGACAAAGGCAGCTTAATGAAAAGCAAAGCAAGGCCGTGCACGGAAGCAAAAGAAAACAAAGAGTTGTTCTCTGTTTCCCATCAGCAGGCGATGTCTGACCCATACAGGGAAGCAGGGCTCCAATACAAGCCAGTGCCCCCCCTCTCCTCTTCGTTTTTCTAGCTTTCATTGTTGAGTTGACGTTGGCTCAGCAGTCCTGGTGTGTGCCTTCCCAAGATCTTGTCTACCCCATCCCACTGAGGTGGGAGTGCTGGAAAACCAGCCTCGGTGCTGTGCGAGCCCTGCTCAGCCGTAGCCACAACACGGGTGTGTTATCAACACCTTCCTGGCTTTCAGTGCAAAGCACAGCACTGTGAGGGCTGCTCTGGGGACAATTAACTTCAGCTCAGTCTGACCCAATACACTGTAAAATCTATGAAGCAACCTGATTAATAGCATATATTTCACAACTTCAGACAGCTAACTTCCCTTTTCACTTTGCGGATTTTGTACCAGAACTGTTAGTTCCCACTGTGTGCGCAACCATATTGTTTTTTTCAAGTTAGCTGACCGTATGCTTTTTTGTTCTTGTTGAGAGCACAAGATGTTGTGCATTTATTCAAGAGTTGTGTCTACGTGCTGGAGGTCCTTGGCTTAAAACAAGTGCTTTACTGAAAATATATGTACTTGGTATTGGAGGCAATGTGCATTTAAATTTTTGAATGTTTTGTGTAAAATACTCATAAATATAAATTAGTTTTTATGATACAAGTTTGTTTTTAATGTCAGGGCAGCAAACTTCTGTTATGGACTTATTTTATGACCTGATGAAATTTATCAGACTAGCCAGCTTTCGAAGAGAATAATAGTTTTGCTTCTGTTTGTGACTGACCTTAATTTTTCCTTAACTTTTCTGTAATTTTTCTCTCCCCACACTCCCAAGAAGGAAGAGTGGAAAGCAAAGGTGTGAATTCAGAAGTCTCAGCAGTGAGAGTCCAGCCCCCAGCTCATCTGCTGCCCTCGCTGCTACCTCGCCAGCTTGTGCCAGGGCTGCCTCTTGCGCAGGCAACCTCCCAAACGACCGGACAAGCTGAGCCTCTCTCTTCAAAGCCTCAGCCTCTCTACACAGACACGGTAAGGAACTTTATATCCATCGTGCAGTGTTGGGGAAGGATCTATGAAATAGCATAAAAGGTGACCAAGTTCTTAGGCTGTTTTAGGTTTCCAGTATGTGCATGTGTTTCATAGGGTCAGAAGGAGACACTCCCTACTTCAGAGCTTTGGATGCCTTCAGAAGTTGTTTCTCTGGACTGTTGTGCAAAGAGAAAGTCTTGAGTGATTTCAGATGCAAGCCTGAAATGTCAGTGCTTGCCGTGACTACTTCATGGAATAAACAGTCCTGTCTGTTTAGCAGTTATTTGAGAAACCTCTAAGTACGGAGTCAGAAAGGGATAGCGGAAGGTGATTCTCTTTTGACTTCGTAGGTACATTTTGCGTTAGGGAATAATATCCAGCTGTTTCGTAATGGCATGCGTTTCAAGTAAGACATGGCCAGCTTTCTTCTTTTGGATATATGGCGACTGATGATGGGTCTTGAAAGCATACCCTGTGTATTTGTCTTCCCCTTTTTCTCCCTCCCACATATGTTTAGCTATGTCCTAACGCTGAACCCAGCTGAGAGCATCTCATTGCTTTGTAAAGTGCACGTGCCATATTCTGCTTAACTGTGACTATATTGTAGTGACGATTAGATCTGGTCCTTTGGCATTAAATCAGCTAGAATGAGAGAAACTCACAAATAAGAAAATAGAATTCCTTCTCAAAATTCACTGAAAGTTGTTTTTGTTTATGGGCTGTTATTAACCTTTTTAGATAGTCTAAAATTTCCAGGCTGTTGTGTTTGGTTACGTTAACTTAGTTTGTAAGTAGAAATACAGATGATGTTGCCAATTACAGTCAGTTCGACATGGCTGAAAAGCCTCCGTGGGGGTTCTTGTGTGCACCCAGACCGTCCTGAGCAGCACCTGCATCCTGCTTCAGCTGCTTCCTCTGCTCTGTTGTAGGACATCACCGGAGTGGTGGAGGCGCTTGTACAGGATGTCATCGAAGGAGAGTGCAGAGAAGTCGCCAGAGCAGGAGTGGCTTACGTGGCTGTTGCCATCTGGTAAAGAGCGTTTAACTGATGACTCTCCTGGAGTCCATCCTCAAAGCTGTGATTTGCCGTAGTAGCCCTCCGTGTGAGGGTGATAAAACTAAGCAAGGCAGAGTCTGTAGTGGAGACAGCCTTGCTGATAAAATTGAGGGAAAAGCAGACCTTTCTTCAGCTGCCGGCCCCCTTTCCGTGACACATCAGCTAGCCTAACAGAAGGCAAATCTCTGCAAACCGTGCCTTGCATGACCCTCGCACCCATGTTTTGGTTATTGCTGAACAGCACAGTGGCAAAGCCTTCCGTGCTTCCCACTCTGCACCCCCATGAGTAGGCTGGGAGTGTGTGAGAGGTCAGGAGGGAACACAGGTGGGACAGCTGACCCAGGCTGGCCAGAGTCCATACCAAGAGATGTCATGGTCGGCACTCAAACCGGATTGGCTTCCAGGGCGGCTCTAGATTGAAGATTGGGCATTGATCTGCCTGCAGGAGGTGGTGGCTGACTTGCCTGTGCTTTGCGGGGGGTTTGGAGTTTTGCCCTTCACCTGTTACAGTGTCTGTCTCATACATGAGTTTTCTTGTGTTTGTTCTTCCTATTTTCTCCCCTGTTGTGGGGAGAGGAGCGATCCAGTAGCTGTGTGGGTACTTGGCTGGTGGCTGCAGTCAGCCCACTGCAACAGAGCAAGGGTGTGCTTCAGAAGAGCACAGGGGTGGGGCTTTGTATGGAAACTTTCTGGTTTTGAAAAGAGAATTGCTGTTCCTGCACAGCACCTCAGAGGCCACCATGGAGGAACTCGTGACTGAAGTGATGGGGGAGATCCTCAGACAAGCAGCTGGAAGCGTGCTTAGTGCAGAACGGGAGCGCGTCAGAGAGGAGAGGCGCAGAGTGGAGGAAGAGCGGTAAGTCGCTGCTTTTGCTGAGGAGCTGGGTGGGCTCTGCAGACCCTCAGGCAACCTAACAACGGCTGGTGCCAACCAGTTCTTGCACGTGTGCTCAGGCCCTGTGTCTTTCTTCCACACCAATAGCACTATTTATCTCACCGCGTACTGCCCTGGGATCCTGCGGACAGGCTGTGCCTTCCGCATTCTCAGGTGACCTGCTAGTTAGTATTTTGGTGACCTCACAGAGCTGCTATGAAAATGATGGATGAGAATTTTGGGAACTTTTACTCACCCAGAGCTTCCAGAGAGAGAGATGCATCCCGACATCCTGCTGTGTATGCATGAACTTGTCCTTCTGAGAGTGCTGTTTAGCTGTAGTTTGCTAAAATAACTGCTTTTGTTATCTATATTTTTGAGGGGAACCTGGCTCTGTGCAAAGCTCCTTGTCTTTAGAGAGAGAAAGTAGTTAGTGGGAGCTCAGTTTTAGGCAAATGAACTGTTTGACGCTGCGTGTGGTGCTTGGGTAACTAAGCGGTAGGTTTGCCAGTGTGAATCTTGTCACTTGCATGAATCTTTTCTCTGTCCTTCCAGGCAAAAGCGAGAAAGAGAACAGTTAATAAAGCAGTTGAGCCGGTTGGTGGGCATGGAGTTAGTGGAAGAAGTAATAAAGGAGAGTGTTCAAGAAGCCTCGGCCAATGAATTAAAGTACGTACAACATACCATATGCTCTAGTTTGCTGTAGGCGCTTTCCTCAGGGTAAGAGTTTGTCAGGGAGCGGTGAGCTTCTTGCTTGGCCTTCTCCAAGGTCACCTTCAAGAAGCTTCTTTAAAGAGAGGGTCAGTGCTCCTGATTGTACAGCGGACTGCCCACTGCAGCCACACTGTGTCGGGCAAGAGCAACCCTCAAGGGTGGAGGGACTAGAGGCTTTGCCTAGGACAAGGCTGCCTTGTGGGCTTGTTTTTCTTCTGACTCCCTTACGTCTCAGCGCTGGGCTCTCTTGTTAGACCCTTCTTTGGAAGCCTGGATCAGTGTAAAACTGGAATGACATCTGATTGATTACAGGCTTTATTTGGAAGGGACATAGAGTAGAAGTGTGGAAACCCCCACTCTTTGCTAAATGTCTTCCCTGTACGTACATTGACTATTTGGGTTGGTGTTTGCTGCGGCATCCACCTCACTAGAGGTCTTCATTTGTTCCATTTTTATCTAGATGCGCCTTTGCACCAGACCAGCAAGCTCGTATTGTCCGGTGTTCAGAAGAAGTCTGCGGTCACGTCATGGACCTCTTTCTGGAGGATGAGATTTTCCAAATAGCTAAGGAAACCCTTCAGGAGCTCCAGTGTTTCTGCAAGTATTTGCAACGGTGAGTTTCCACCCTGTGTTGCAACTGCATTTCTTGGGAGCGGTGAATAGAGTTTGAACTGCAGCTCTCCAGCGGCCTTCCTTTTGCTGCCGTCTTGTCTCCACTCGAAGGGTAGACTTACAGTCTTATTACCAGCTTCTAACAAGTTACTCAAGAGAGCACACCTCATCAGAGTCAGGGAATCAGCTTGGTAGGAGATTTCACCTTCATTCTATCTATAAACTTGTCATAATTTCTGCTTGTACTACTTCCGTTGGACACTTATTGTTCTGGATATGTCCAAGTGTTCGGTGGTTGTTGTGGTGCTCCAGGGCAGATTCATTTCCCCTGTGCTTTGCTACTCCAGCGCAGTCAGGTTGAGGTGTTTCTCAGGTGGCATTTTTCTCTGCTGAAGAGCAAGCAGCAGACCAATCTCTTTACTACCCTCACAGAGTTCTTTCTGTCCTAGAACTGAATTCGTGTGTCTCTTCTGGGCGTGCGTAAATTGCCTTCAGTGCGATTGGGAAGGTTAAGGAGGAACCTAAAGATGTATGAAACAAATACACATGCAGCAGTCAAGAAAACTGGGCGATGCAAGAGCGTTTTTCAGTAAGCCCTGAAAATACTTGAAGAAATGCAGTAGAAGATTTCAGTTCATGACTTTTTGTGTTATAAAACTGTCAGATCATACATCCTTTCATTCATTTGGTCATAGAAAAGTAGACCAGCATCTAATAATAAAAGCTTTATTGTATGTTCTCTCCTTGTCAGTGAATTTGCCTTTTAGAATGTTCCTTAAAACACAGAACAAGGAAAGAAGAAGCATATCTCTCTTACTGCAGTAGATGTTGCAGAAGTATTTTCAGCCAGTGCTCGAGATACTAGAGAAGCTTTATAATGGATCACCATGAAATGCTCTGTGCTAGGAGGAAAGATGCTGAAAACAGGGAAGGAAAACTGCTTCAACTCTTGCCTGGGGAGCAGAGCTAGGGCAGCGGAGCGAGGGCTGGGGTGGAAAAGCAGCAGTCCTTCCCTTCTACGATCTCTCTGGCCTCTGAGAGCAAGTGCAGCTCGCTGAGCAGAAGGCTGCTCCCTTTTGTCCACTTTGGTTTTCGTATGGGGCACAAGTCTGGCCTGTTGGGACACTCTGGGAGTACAGCTGGCAGGTCTCATCCTTGGCTCACTCCGTTTGAGCTCTGTGTGCAGAAATACAGCCTGAGCCCCACCTTGTGCTCACCGCTGTGCGCACTGTGACTTGTCGGGTGCTGAGGGAGTCCCATCCAGTCTGAAGAGCACAGATGAGAAAACCCGTTTGGTCTCACAAGAGTTTATTGATGTGACCTATTTATCTGTTCTCTTCCAAAGGTGGAGGGAGGCAGTGGCAGCTCGAACAAAGTTGAAACGTCAAATGAGGGCATTTCCAGCTGCTCCGTGTTGCGCAGATCCTAAAAACAAACTGGAAGCGCTGTCCCCCAGTGCTGAGTGGCCTATAACCATGGAGAACTTGTGCAGGAGAATTGTGAACCTGGGGCACGGAGGAAAGCTGGGGATCTCTTGCACGAGGTAAGCTACTTACAGTGACAGCAGCTGGCAATCTGTGTGATTTTTTTTTTTATTTTTTTTTGGAAGAGAAGTTACAAAGTAGCCCTCTCTGAACCTTCATTATGAATGTTAATTGTTTTACAAAACTCTTTGTTCTCAAACAGTCCCCCAAAAAGACCCTTTCTCCACAAAGCCGCGACAAAGACTTGCAAGCCTAAATAAACCCTTCTTCCATTAACAACAGCTCTCTAAAGTGCCTGCAGTACTTCTCACGTCTTAGTGAGTGTTTCTTAAATTTAGTTAAAGTACCTCTTCTATGCCAAAATTTACAAACAAGAATCTTTTGTTTCCAGGTTGAATTGGCTGAGAAACAAGACGGTGCATGAAATTAAAGTTCAGCACTTCTACCAGCAATTGTTAAGGTATGTTGGCATTTGATCCTTGTTTTCTTTCTAAGCAAATTGTAACAGAAATGCCAAAGATCTCGAAAATGTCGATGAGGAGTGGTAACTTGTACTCGAGCTTGCACGTGCTGCCTTGCTTCGGGAAGTGTTTTCCAGTTAAGAGAAACTGGAAGATGGATCCATGAAAATGTGTGGGTCTAGCTTTGTGTATCTGATGGCTGTTATGGGTTTTTTGGGTGCCCGGGTGGGATGGGTATAGGGGGAAGAGAGTAAGTGAGCTGTTACGGGCCTGGCTGGTGGCACAAAGAGATCAGTCAAGATGTTTGAAGTGCAGCAGGAGATCTGCCTTCTCAGAGCTCAGTGGATACTCGAATGGCCTGCGTATTTGTGGGAGCGGGGTATTGAAGCCATACACATACAGTCCCACAATCTCCAAAGAAAGGTTCATGTAGCAGATTCAGCAGCTGCAGTTCTTGAAGTCCACGGTGAAATAGATGGGCAACAGATCTCCAGAAGTAGCTCTGATTTTGGACGGTAGCTATTATACTGTAGTATTGTAATTTGTTCAAAGTGAGAAAAACATTCCCCAGGTGGGAATGAGCACTGGGAGGTGTCTTTTCACCAATTTCTGTCTCTGTTTAAGTGATTTAGCTTGGACTCCCCTGGATCTTGTCTCATTAATCACTGAACATATTCCAGTTCAACAAGAACAGGTTTTTTGGAAGGTGCTATTGGTTTTGCCAAGTGATGGTGAATATGGGGAGGATGATCCCAACAGGTAAGTAAAAGAGTTGATTATAGTGTCCCTTTCTCAAACAGGCAGTCAAATAGAAGAGTAGTAGTATACAGTCCTTGATATACTTCTTTTCCCCTGCATCATGTCAAATTTCCATTTTTTTGTTAGATTTTTTTTTCCCCCCTCCAAAGCACCCTGAAGAATATAACTGTTATTTGTTGCAGTAATCTGTATCTTCTGGCATTATTCATTGAGTTCCTTCTGTTCATACTGGAAACAGAAACCCTTGAGATATGTAGCAGTGTGGATAATTTCAGGCCATTTAATAGCTATTTGACAAAATGCAAGCATTATGAAGATTGGCATTATGATAAACTGTAATGTCTCAGAGGTGTTGGTGCTAAAACCCTAAAAATGCTATTTTTTAACACAAAACCCCCACTCTTTTGTTTTTGCTAGGATACTGGTGGATTGGTTGAAAGCCAAATTTATGGGAGACAAAACCTGGAAGAAAAATACTTCGCGCACGGAAGGCAGAATTCAAACACTGACGTTATTTAATTCTCCTGGGATGACCGGGAGCACAAGCATTAGAGTCAGTGTGTGCGTAAAGGTAGGCGAGAACGATTTCCTGATGCCAAGCAGGGCATGCTCTTTGCCAGGGGATGTTGTGCAGAGGCTTTTCACACTTTGTCCTGTCAGATGGAGGGAGATGATGCAGGGAAGGATGGGGTTGTTGGAAAGGTCTGAAAACAAGACGAACTTTTCCCCCTGCTACCCCTCGTTTCCAGTCAACTGAGTGAATACTTCCCTTAATACACTGCAATGCGAAAATGGCCTCGTTCAACTTGAGCTACATTCCTGTTATCTTTGCCGCTCGTGTAGGTGGCACATGGTGCGCTGTCTGACTCTGAGCTTGATACAGCTGAGATGCAAAAAGATTTGCTTGGAACCAGCGGCCTTATTCTTCTCCTGCCCCCTCGAGTTAGGAGTGAAGATGTGGCAGAAGATGATGTTTATTGGCTTTCAGCGTTGCTGCAGCTGAAGCAGTTGCTTCAGGTCAAACCTTTTCAGCCTGTAGTTCCCCTGGTCGTTCTAGTCCCTGGTCAGGAAGCTGAGGCCACAAAGAAAGAAGTAGAAGAAGGTACGTAATTATTTCTGTGCCTTGAAAAACTGATGTGAATGTTCAGGGCTGCCCTAAGTAGAACTGTCTCTCAAATACAGCATCTAGTAAAGGGAGAGACTGCAAAGTACAAAACTTCGCTAGAAATCCAGAGGCCTTAAGAACTCATTAACATGGAAAGAAATGAACTGCCTTTTGGCTTCCAGTTTCTCTTTGCACACATGTTTATCCTGAGAGTCTGCAGGAGAGGATGGAGGAGAGAAGTGATGCTGTGAATGTATGCAGAGTGTGAGACTTGGCCAGAGTAGGTGAAACCCATTTGTTCTTTCTCTGTGTATATGGCGAGTTTTCTTATTTTTAAGGTTTGATGCTGCAGGACTTGATTTCAGCCCAGCTTATTTCTGACTACATCATTGTTGAGCTCCCAGGTTCTACCAATGACTTAGAAGGCACTAAAAGGGTAAGGACAGCAACTCGCATGAAGAGATACTTGTCTGATGTACCATTAATGTCACAATTACTAAAGCCTTATAAGGAATTATAATGTTCTCTGTCGCTTCAATTGCTGCCGAGTCTTGTGCGAAGGAATATTTTTTTTTTTCTGTTGAAGCTTCTGTAACATAATTTTTGTTCAAAAAGCTCTCCTGCCATTTTTTTTTTTCCACACACCTGGAGTCAGGCACTCGCTTGTTAAGTGATTTTGACATCAGCTAGAACTATTCTGGAATGAAATATTTCTCTTAGTTTTCCATTATTTGTGAGTATTCTATTTTAACTGACTAGAGATCCCTGGTATTTGCTATAAAAAAAGATGATTTCATCTGTGTAATGCTGAATACTGTAACTTTTCTGACTGCTGTGAGATCACCAAATATTATTCCATCATGGTGAGTGGGACTTGGGGAATGCCTCCATCCTCTTACATATGCAAAGAAGGATTGTGCAAATCTCCCCCTGGCACCTCCAAACACTAACTTTTCTCCTCGTCCATCAGTTTGCTGTGTGCTTGGCAGCAGTAGCCTGGAGACTAATCAAAAACCCATGATGGAAAAGTGGTTATTTATGAGTCTAAAATAATTTCTTGTACAAATCACAGTGAGGTGGTTTGGAGAGGTGGGAGAGGGTAATGGCCAAGAGCAGCCAGGTTGACTCAGACCAGAAGCAGCTCCTGCCTTGTCTTCCCTTCTCAAGGTGTCTGAAGAAGGTGAGAACAAGACAAGCCCAGAGTGATGCTCCCACACAAACCCTCACAACACGCATCTCTTTGCAGTTCCAGGACTGCCAGGGTCAGACATGGTTTCTCTTCATATAGTCACCCTGGCTAATTTCTGTGCATCTGTCCAGTTTCTCCCAGAGAAGTTTTCGGCATCCCTAGAGTCCTGCAGCAGGGAATTCCAACTCACAACTGCACCTGGTGTGAACAGCCCCTCTCTCTCTGTTTCTGAGCCTGCTGCATGTGAACTTTGTGCCCACCTAGTTGGAGAATTCCTGTTGCAAATACCAGGATTTGTTTGTGGTTTGCTGCACATAGGATCTTGAATACTGTTGTGATCAGCGGCGGAGTCTAGTTAGAGGTCTGTAGCTTGTGGTGCTCCCCAGGGGTCAGTGCAGGGCCCTGTCTTGTTCAACGTATTCATCAGTGACCTGAATGAGGGGACAAAGGGAACCTTCAGCCAGTTTGCTGATGGTACAGAACTGGGAGGAGTGGCTGACACACTAGAGCCGCACTACTAGTCAGCAAGACCTGGACAGGCTGGAGAGTTGGGCAGAGGAGAACATCATGAAGTTCACCAAGGGCAAGTGTAGAGTCCTGACCTGCGGAGGAATAACCCCCTGCACCAGTACAGGTCAGGGGTTGACCTGCTCTGTGGAGCAGGATCTGGGAGTGCTGGTGAACAAGTTCACTGTCAGTCAGCAATGGGCCCTTATAGCCAAGAAGGTCAGTGGTCTCCTGAGGTGCATGAAGGGTGTGACCAGTGGGACAAGGGAGGAGAACCTCCCTTTCTACCCTAGGGAGGCCATATCTGGAGTATCGTGTCCAGTGCTGGGCTCCCAATTTCAAGAGAGACAGGGAACTGCTGAAGAGAGTCCAGCAGAGGTTATGAAGATGCTGAGGGGACTGAAACGTCTCTGTCATGGCTAAAGGCTGAGAGACCTGGGGCTGTTTAGACTGGAGAAGAGAAGGCAGAAGGGATCTTCACAGTCCTAATCAGTATCTAAAGGGCAGAGGTCAAGAGGATGGAGCCAAACTCTTCAGTGGTGTCCAGTAATAGAACAAGGGACAACAGGCACAAACTGGAATCCAGGAGGTTCCATCTGAACAGCAGGCAAAGCTGCTTTCCTATGAGGGTGCCAGAGCCTGGCCCAGGCTGCCCAGAAAGGTTGTGGAGTCTCCTTCTCTGGAGAGATTCCAAACCTACCTGGACAATGCAATCCTGGACAACCTGCTCTGTGTGACCCTGCTTGAGCAGGGAGGTTTGACAAGATGATCTCCAGAGGTCCTTTCTAACCCCTACTATGCTGGGACTCTGTGATCACTGCGAAGCACTTTCCAACCACCTGTATTCTGTGTGTCGTAGATCTCTGCAGCTGTGGGCTGGCTGGTTTCCCAGTGCCCTGACTCACTTGAGCTCTGCAGTCAGACCCTTCGGGAGTACGTTGAGGATGGGATTGATGGCGAATTTGGCAAGCGCTTCTACCATGACTGGAAGGAGAGGCGTTTAGCTGGCCTGCCGTCTCAGGAGCCTGGGGTCATCATAGAGCTGTACAACAGCGTGCTGCAGTTTCTTTCGGATGTGGCATCCTCAGAGCACCTCTGTGACTTGTCTTGGCCTGTTACGGAGTTCTCAGAGCCTGGGGGTAACAAGCTGTTGCCTCACCTGCAGTGGAATGTGCCTGATCACCTGGCCTGGCTGAAGAAAGCTGTGCTGTCCTTCCAGATCCCATACCTCGACCTGCCTCCGTTAGGTGGTACGTACTTCATGCTGCGGTGTCCCCTTGGTGACATGTCATTCTCTGATGTGCCTGCACTGTGTTGAACTACCAGCCTGGAAGGGGGGTAGTTTGGCTTTCTTACGAATTCTTGCAACTTAATTGTTGGGGCTTTTTCCCTAGCTCCCTGGCGTCCTGTTTGCCACATGGTTTTTCAGTATGTGTCTCAGATCGCTAGTTCGTCCCATACGCAACCGCTGATCCAGTCTCAAGTGGAGAATCTGCTGAGCAAAACTTACCAGAAGTGGAAAAACAGGACATCTGGGACCTCTGATGAAGATGAACCTTCTGTCGATGAGATCCCTTGGGATGATATCTTGGTAGTCTGCATTGATCATAAACTGAGAGACTGGAAACCACCCAACCTGCCTATAGCTTCAGGTATTGATTGTCCTTCTACAACAGGGTTGATACTTCTTGTATAACTGTGTTTAGTAAGTTGGCAGTGGCGCCTTTATGTGTGGCAGCGAGTAGTACGTAGCAGGGAGAGAGCTGTAGTCTTGCTGTGCCTACTGCACGTCCGCATGGCACACAGGACAGACATGATCGGGTCTAGTTCATGGGCTTATGAGAAGCAGATCCTGCTTCACTAACCTGATCGCCTTCTGTGACAAGGTGACCTGACTAGTAGATGAAGGAAAGGCTGTGGATGTTGTCTACCTAGTCTTTAGTAAAGCTTTTGATGCCATTTCCCACAGCATTCTCCTGGAGAAACTGACTGCTCCTGGATTGGGTGGCCGTACGCTTCTCTGAGTAAAACACTGGCTGGATGGCCAGGCCTAAAGATGGCTGGGAATGAAGTTAAATCCTTTTGGCAACCAGTCACAAGTAATGTTCCCCAGGGTTCAGTACTGGGGCCTGTTCTCTTTAGTATCTTTGAGTGATCTGGACAAGGGGATAAAGGGCACCCTCAGGAAGTTTGCAGATCACACCAAGATGAATGAGAGTGTTGATCTGTTTGAGGGTCTGGAGGCTCTTCAGAGGGGCCTGGCCAGGCTGGATCAATGGGCTAAGGCCAGCCGGATGGTGTTTGACAAAGCCAAGTGCTGAGTCTTGCACTTGGATCACAACAACCACCTGCAACACTCTAGACCTGGAGGAGAGTGGCTGGAAACGGCCCAGTGGATCTGGTGCTGTTGGTCAACAGCCAGCTGAGGGTAAGCCACCGTGTGTTCAGTTGGCTAATGAGGCCACCAGCATCCTGGCTTGGATCAGCACTAGTGGGGCCAGCAGGACTAGGGCAGGAATCATCTCCCTGGACTTGGCACCAGTCAGGCAGCATCTCAAATCCCGGCTTCAATTTTTGGCCCCTTACTCCAAGAAGGGCGTTGAGGGGCTGAGGTGTGTCCAGAGAAAAGGGCAATGAAGCTGGTGAAGGGTCTAGAGCACAAGTCTTGGAGGAGTGGCTGAGGGAACTGGAGTTTGTTCAGCCTGGAGGGATTTAAAAGCTGTGTAGATGTGGTGCTGAGGGACATGGATTAATTATCTCAGAATCTCTTTAATTTCAATTTCAGGCGTGTGAGGTCTTTTTAGTGCCCTATTTGGCTTAATTATAGGAAGCCTCTTTTTATGAAATAACTATTTAATCCACTGAACTTGGATGCACTAGAATTTTTTTAATGAAGGTAAATGAGCATTATACAATCTTTCACAGTAATCTGGTATCTGTCGAACAGTAAATCAATTCAAGAAGGCTCTTTTTTACCTGCAGATTACGACTTTAAGCTATTTGAAAACGAACACATGATTTTTCTTCAGAATGGCTTTTCAGTAGAAGAAAAGCTCGATATCCAAAAGCCAATTTGAAGAAAAATTGCATGTTCGCTTTCAAGTAGCTTTAAGTTAGGGGAAAATCTGTTCTCTACATTGATACCATACCAGTATGGAGAAGAAAAAACTCTCTAAGGCTCTTTTTGGAGTTTTAGAAGGCAGACATTCTTTATTGCAGCACCGGACGCACAGGGGATAGTTCCACCTAGGCATGCATACAGTACAGGATTCTCTGTGCTATGTTTATACAGAAAAGTCACAGAATTAGTAATTTATTGAACCTGCCCCCCCTTATAGTGTTTGATTAGTAATTTACACACAATTATAATACTGCTGACTCCATATTTCCACTACTGCGCATGCTTTTAAGTCCCCGATCTGCCCTGGGCCGGGGTCTTTTTGACCTATGGGTGTGATTTTTAGTATTATAATGAAGGCAGCGCAGGTAAAGTTTGCACAAGCCTGAAGTTCTGCCAAGTTGGCAGTGTACACCTGATTAACGTCTTCAAGGCCTACTGGCTCTGGGATCTTCCTGCTAAAAGATAACGAGCAGGAACCTAGCTCGTTAAAAAGGACCATACAAAGCATAACAGAGTGATGTCCTTATCAGTTGTTGTCACAGGCCTTGAGCATCAGCTGCTCTCTTACAGGGATGCTGTGCAAGTCAGCCTGTGCTTTTGCTGCTTCCTTACTTTCAAGGCCCTGCCTGGGTAGTTGTTGTCTCTAGCCCATGCTCTTCAATAATCTTAGTTCCCTCTTTGCACGGCTTGTGACAGTTACTACATTTCAAGAATTTAGCTGTGAACTGTTGTGTTGTAGCAGGCATCAGTATTAAACCTTGGGCTTGGGTTTATTCACAGAAGCATTAAGTGAAGACGGTCAGATTCGTGTGTACTTCTTCAAGGAGCATATGAAGAACTTCACTCTCCCTTTTTCATGGGAACAAGCCAGGCTGCGCACGCAGGAGGAGATCCGACAAGGCCACAAGAGGTGAGGTGGCTGCGGGTGCTGCCCGTAGGAGTAGCATTCAGCTGCGCTTGGTGCCACCAGAGTTGCTCGTGAACTCCATTAGATTTGCAGATTTACTCTTTGCTCATTACATGTTCATTTTGCAGCTTCTTGAGTTCCAACAGAGGTTTTGTTCCCACCTTGCAGGAAGACATCAGGAAAGTCCCACTGCCAAGAGAAAATGCTAGAGGTTGATGGGGGGTGGGTGCCTTAGAGTTGTGTGCCATTAAAATGTTTGAAATCTTGAAAGTCTAGCTCATTTCTGTAGCCTTGTTCAGAATGAAGCTGGTCTCTCTTCCCTCTTGGAAGCTCAGCTGCCACTCTGCTGCGTGACAGGAGATGGTGGGTAGATACTCTTCTTTGGGGTGTGTCCCAGCCCCTGTCACATCAGTTCCTCTCAAATCTCATGCACAGATGGGATGGACTCTAGTACAAGGGAATTATATCTCCAAATGATCAATTTTCACTTCTGCTATTTCCAGACTTCAAGCCAGTAGGGAAAAAAATCAGCACTCTCATACCCATTTCTGTGGTTTCGTTTGGGTTATTTTTTTGTGTTTTTTTTTTTCCTCTTCCCTCAGGTCAAGGGTAAAACCTTCCAACTCTTTTAAGAAACCCTACAGTGTCTCCATGATGCCAGATCAATATGGTTCTGGTGTGAGCACGCTGTCGGGTCAAGAAAGGAGCGTTCCCAGTGCAGATGAATTTACGGACACAATCTCGACCCAGGACCTTCTTCCAGAGCGTCTGTTGGCACAGTTGCAACTGGAGAAAATAGAAAGCAGGAGGTAAGTTCCCAGAGTAGCATCCTTTCCTTGCAGCTCTGGCCCAGGGTTGTAAACAATTTCTAACTTGTGTGTACTGGGAAACCGAAGTCCAGCAGTGCTAGGAAACAGCCTTGACGATCTCCAGTGTCATCTCATTTCACCGAGCGCATCAGCGCAGTGCTGTTCCCCGCCAGCTCCTACTTGCGTCACAGGAACGCTCCAGGATGGTAGAATACTTGGAGCTTTCAGGAACTGTTGGAAACTGTCTGTGATGAATCAAGGCACTAAAGCAGTACATTGTGTGCAGTAGTCTGTGTGTCCTGCACTGTCACAAACATCTGTAAAGTCCATTTTGGGAGGTCAGTTTGGTGTCTGTAGCAACGTAGATCACAAAGCTGAAGAACTAAAGGTTTTTAGATCAACCCAAGGGTTTATCGTCTCTTCTGCCTTGCCCATCAGTTGAGCGTCTTCAGTCTGTGTGACTTCCTTCTGTGCCACGGCCATCTGTGGTTGGTTGTTATAGCAGTGAGATGTGTCAGACCATGTTGGAAGCGACTGAACATAAGACCCTTCTTGCAGACACTTGTGAATCCAAAACTCTTGGTTAACCTACTGGTAACAAGAACAAAGCCAGGCTGCAACCTGACTGGTGCTGTTGATCTTTCTGTCCAGGTTTGAAGAACAGTTGCACCAATGTCTAGCTGAGGACGTTGAGCCCCTTGGTAATTTTGTAGGTCTTCCTCTCTACCTGCCCCAGTCCCTGGTCTCCACCCCAACTGCCACCTGTCTGTTGATGAAGAGTCCTGCATCACCTGCTGAAGAGGTAAGAAAGGGTGGTACTGAGAATTAACCATAGCTCTGAGGAGTGTAGGTGCCAAACCTGCTGTAGTTACAGAACCGTGAGTGGGACTTACATTGGTGTGCAGTGTTGGGTAGACTTGGGAAATAAAGTATTGAAAATCCACCTTGGAAATGACTTCTATTCAGGGAGGGAAATGTTTTCTCCGGATGTGCAACTAGAGTTCTTTATGGGCATTAATGCTTTCGGCTGCTGGCAGCCGTAACTGCTGCCCTTTAGCTTGGGGAATCACTGTTGTGTGGCAGCTGTTAAAGGCAGGATGGGGACAGAAATAGAAGAACATGCTCTTTTTGCTTTACCTCTCAGAGGTTTGGGGTGCAAGACCTCCATGGTTGTTCTCAAAAGTGTGGAGGAACAGCCAGTGAGCTAAGAAGCTCCTTGTTGGTACTGGGTAATGCTCCTTTCTGAGGCTCATCACTTTTCCTTTTGCACAGGCTGGGAGTCAAGAGGGATGCAAGCTTTTGGTGGAGGAGGGAAACTGCACGCTGTCCGACAGACTGAAACACTTGCAGCAGCTCCTCAGAGCAAACAAGGAGGGTGAAGTCGCCTCTGAGCTCCACCTCTCCGCGCTTGTGGACATGGTAGAAATTTGAGCAGAGCTGAGATACGTCTGTAGGCCAAGAGACTTGGCAAAGAAATCAAAGTGTGGGTGATGGAACAGGTCCAGAGAAAGCAGATGTCCTCCTTGGAGAAGAGCGCAGAGCAGATATGGAGCTGGAGCCCTTATCGTGTGGCCGCCTCACGCAGAGGTAGCTCACTGTCCCCTTGGCTCACTGCTGAGCCTTGGCTGGTCTGGGGCTCCCTCCTCTTCTGTTTCACAGGCACAGAGACAAGTTAAATGCTGGTTTTGGAAGGTCTTAAATTGATGCTTGGTGGTGTCTTTTTCTCTGTACCAGCTCTCATCGTGGGTAAACATCTTTACTGGGAGAAAACTGTCAGGTAGCAGGGGCTCCTGGGAACATCAGAGCAATTGCTTTCTGTAGACACAGTCCCGGAGATGATGTCACGGCACTCTGCTTGCTTCAGGAAGATGCTCCCTTGCAGGAGCGCTGCTTTGTTGCCTAGAAATGTCAATCCTGTCGTTCTCAAGCCAGTGCAACACTTTGATGTATTTTGTACTTAATAACGCTCAGTGCAAATCCAGAAAGATTTTTGTGCTGCTGGGCAGTTTTATTACATTGCATATTTACACCATTAAAACCAGATGAGTTGCTTGTTGTATGTATTAATTGTCATGCTGAAAAGCAAGACACTTTCTTCAGGAAACAGCTATGGAGAAGCGATTTTCCTTTTTTGGAAGGACAGAGCGCATGCATTCTCCAGTGTTGAAAAAGTTGTGGCTTTGGAAGTTGAAGACCTTGGTTTTTAGTTGAATATTGATTCCCAGTAAATAGTATGAAGATGTGCTTCATGCCTGCAGTACTACTGTACAAGCAATGTTTTTTAATTATTAAAATATCAGCATCCTTTTCTCAGAAACTTCTGCCTGATTAAATACAAAATAAGCAGTGTTTACTGCTACAACTGCATTGTCTTCCCTGCCAGAGACCAGTAGTCTGACTGCTTCTAATTTAATTTGAAATTCTCCGTCGTCCAAAACTGTCAGCTACCTTCCAAAAATGTAGTTTTATAGTGGATTTCTAATAGCATTCGTACTATTTCTTGTAAACCTAGACTAATAGAAGCTTAATGTTAAGTTGAAATAAGAAATTTCAACTGGAGAAGTGATGCTTTGAGGCTTTTCTTACTACAAACGCTGTTGTTGGGCTGAGTTGTGTTGACTTCCTCTGCATGCGAAGCCTGTGTGCTGCTCTCGGCCGCCCTTCACCCCAGTGCAGCCCGGGATGTTCCCAGTTTACCTGGAATTCAGCTGTAAAAACCCAGAAGTGTTTTGGGATGGGGTTCACACCATCTGATGTAAATGCCTTTTGTACCTAATAAATTTTTAGTGGCTTGAAAGCTGCTATTGCCTTGTTATGCAAAGCTTCTGCTACGGGGTGCTTTCAAAGTGCTGCTCAGTTCAACCCTGGGGTTCTCAGGTGTAAAATACGTTTGCCCAGCAATGAAAGCGTTGCAAGAGGCTGGTCTCACTTCCCGACACCCCCACAATGTTGTTTTGCCTCAGGCTTTCACTGCAGATCCAAGTGGTGGTGGGAACAGCTATAAAAAGCCCCAGTGAGGGGCTTTTTGGGATTAGAACCCAGAAGGAAGTCTTGCCGGGTGGGGTGCATAGAGTTGATCCATCAGTTCCTTCTTTGGGTCCCTCTCTGCGTGGCCGGCCCAGAGCCACTGGGCATCCCAATGCCAAATGGTGCTCGTGATGGAGTGGAGCCAGGGCACCTTCCTCTCCCCCTGCCCTCTGGGTTCCTACCTTGTGCACGATGGGGTTTTGCATCGTGCCAGGCAGGAGCCGGAGCCAGCCCCGGCCTCAGGGCCGAG
>VWZK01022235.1:150353-216036 GCA_013396935.1 Baryphthengus martii
CCCTTTGGTCAAAAAACGGGAAAAAAAAAATACCCTTCAAAACGCCCAAAACAGGGGACGAGGTGGCCGAGTGGTGAAGGCGATGGACTGCTAATCCATTGTGCTCTGCACGCGTGGGTTCGAATCCCACCCTCGTCGCCACTCTTTTGCTTCCCGGCGGGGGCTATGGCGACGGCGCGGCCCTGAGGCCCGGGCTGGCTCCTGCCTGGCACACGGGAACTCCGGGGTCGACGGGCAGCGGTGTTTGAGCCCCGGCGAGATCTAGCAGCGAGCACCTGCTGCACCGTGGCACCTGCATCTTGCCAAGGGGCAGAGGGCACCGACGTCACAAGGGTGGAGTTTGAAACTTGGGGGCTGAACAAGCAGATAATGAACTGCCATTCATCAAGGAGAACAAGAATGCAAGGCCCCTAAAACTAGAGAACGGGATGATCTCAAAGGTTAAAACAGTAAGAAACAAGACACAATCATTACAAGCAGTAGCTGAAGACAGTCAAATTCTGTCCGCTTTTGTAGCTAAGGGCTCGTTCTGGCCTCTTTACATAAAGTGGAGACAGATTTGGACAAAGATCAAAACACTGAGGTGTCCCTGACATAATCTGTGGTGATTTTCATGTTAAAAACCACACATCTAGGACGAGAATTTAAATGTAGGTGCAGGACCACCTTAGGAGAACAAATTAGGTCATAGTAAAATGAATTAGGTGATTGATGGTGCCCATGTACAAAGATGGATGTGATGAAAAATTGTGTAACCGATCATGCAGTTTCTTTATTATTTGTACTGTATACAAACTGCAGCTGTTTGAGCTCACGGGGGCTGAATTTGTGATTTGTCACCCAGCACCCACTTCTGCAGAACCAGAATAAAGCAAATATCTCGACTCTGTGTCAATTGGCTTTTTACACTGGGGAAAGGAGCCTTTTTTGAGCGACTGCCCCCACACAAGAATGTTTGACTTTGGAAAGGGGATGGCAAGAGGAAACTGAGGAGCCTGGGCAGAAGAAACTGAAGAAACATCTAAATAGGCAGCCAGGTTCTGGCATGGAGGTGGCTGGAGGTCTCTTACCCAGAGACCTCACTCAGAAATCCTTGAGAGAGATATTACTGCAGAAAGTGACTGTTAAGACCATAACCCTCCAAAAGAGGAGGGCAGGACCAGAAAGCAGACATGGACAAATGCAGTGTGAAGCTGTGATGAAATGGCTGCCTTGGGGAGAGAAGGCAGAGGAGACTGGACAGCATTCCCATCAGAGGTGTCAGTGAGCATGTCTGTTCAATTTACTTGCAGAAAAAGAAAGATCCAAAGGCACAGTGCAAACCCCATCGTGCACATGGAGGGAGCCCAGAGGGCCGAGGAAGAGGAAGGTGCCCCAGCTCCACCCTGAGCATCGGTTGGCACTGAGATGCCCAGTGGCTCTGGGCCAGCTGCCCAGAGAGGGACCCAAAGAAAGAGCCAATGGATCAGCTCCATGCACTCTGCCTAGCAAGGGAATTAATGCTCTCCTGTAGCTAATTCCGGCTGTTTGACAGGCCCGGCACCTTGGGAAGGTAACTGAGATGCTGCCAGGTCCCACCTGGAGGCCGGACAGCCATACCAGGGGGACAGGTCCTGCTGCTGCTGCTGCTTGTGGGATTTGCAGGCACCACAGGGCAGAGGCAGGAGTAGGATCTGGGTGGGAAGGATGCCTCGATCATCGCTGTGTCCAACTGAGGACCCTGGGGAGACTGGGCCTGGCCAGAGACGTGCCCGAGGAACTCCTCTGTTAGTAGTATCAGCTCCAAGGTGCAGCCTCCGCACTGATGCCCACAGCTGGTCCGGGGACCCTGCTCCCATGGGATGTTTACCCTGCACCTCTGTTCCCTTGCAGGTAGAGCCACCCCAGGGGGTGATGAAAGGATGACACAGCACTCAATGTGATTTGATTGCACTGCTCCCAAGTTGGGGACCCCGGTGGTGGCTACACCGTCAAGTCCTAGAGTGGCAGCCCTTAGCGGTTCCTGACCGCTCCCTGTAGCTGGTGAGCCTCTTCCATGGCTACCCCCAGCTTCAAAGAGCTTACACCGTCTCCTCCTTCACAACCCCAGGCCTCAGCACCAACCATCTTCTCTTCCCCCATCTAGGTGTGGCCACTGGTCAGAGGCCCACTGGTGCCCCCACCAAGGGTACCTAGTGGGCTTCAAGCTGCAGATCCAGACTCTCCAACACGAGATACTCAGCAGTGAAGTGGCCACCACCATCGTCCGCTTCACTTGCTCTGACGGGCATGTCCCGGAGGGACCAGTGTCTACCCAGGGCCAGTGTGGCAGCTGGAGCCCCCAGTGCCTCAGTGCAGTGTGTGGCATCCAGATGCAGCAGGATCCTATATGGGGATTGGAGAGGGATGACACAGCCTTGAATGGTCTGTCTCTCTTCTGCTGCCCATAACAAGCACTGGAAACTCATTGCAGGACACCCAATCCCATGACCCAGCCCCACAGCAGAGCCTGTGCCCAGGGTCTCCCTTATCTCCCAGGACTCCACATCCATGGGAGACAACTGAATTTTTTGGGAAAAAAAAGTAAATGGAGATGCTGGGGGTTGAACCCAGGGCCTCTTACATGCAAAGCAAGCGCTCTCCCGCTGAGCTACATCCCCCTGCCCATGGTTAGGGCTGGGGGCCTGGGGAAGTCCCCTCACCCCCCACTGCTGCCCACACTGCCCACTCTGCTCTGCCCACACGGCCCTGACTCCCAAAACAGATCCTGAAAGATCAGGCTGCTGGATCTCAATGGTCCCTCCTGCCCACAGGACATGCACCCAGCCAGGACGTGACACTGACTCCTCTGTTCTGGGCACTGCTTCCCTCATTGGGCTCTGATTATGCCATGGTCCCATGTGCCAGGGTGGGAAGGTGGGTGCCCAAAAGGAGGGCTGGTCCGGGAGTTGAACTCCCCAAAGTGAGAATCATACCCCTAGACCTGTGAGCTGGGGTGCTGCACCCCAATGCACCTCATACATCTCTGCCCCACAATTTTGGAGGGTAGTAAATGTGGCTGATGCTGCCTTTTGCCCCTGGCACAGTGTGGAGCAGGGAAGTCCATTTTACTGTGCCCAGGATGTGGGGCAGGCTTTTGAGGGTGGCCACAGCACTTACCTGCCCTGGCCCTGGTGGCCATGGGGGCAGCTGGACCACAGGGGTCTGTGGGGACCACCAGGCACAGCCTTGCCTGTGGGCAGGGGCATGCAGCTCAACAAGAGAGTGCTTGCTTTGCATGCAAGAGGCCCGGGGTTCAACCCTCAGCATCTCCATTTACTTTTTTTTCCCAAAAAACTCAGTTGTCTCCCTGGGCATCTCTGGAAGACACTTCCTTTCGGTGCCTGCCCTGGACTCTCTGTGACACCTGGATTTTTTCCCAGCCATGGGCAAATACCCTGAGGTATTCCTTTTTCCCAACCCCAGCACAGGTTCATACTGGGGCTGCCAAGACGTACAGGCACTGTCCAGATGGCCCCTCACCAGGCTGGGGAACATTTTAGCTTCAGAGGCAGACCCCAGGGCAAAGCTGGGGTGGGCACCCCAGATGAAGTTGGTGGGAGCTGTGATGGCCGAGGGGTGAAGGCGTTGGACTTGAAATCCAATAGGGTTTCCCTGCGCAGGTTCGAATCCTGCTCACAGCGAGAGATTTTACCCACAGCTGGATGGGGCCAGGACCAGGGCAGCTTCATCCCTTGTGGAGCCAGTGGCTGCAGGGCAGTGAGGCACAAGAGGGCCCAGAAAGCAGCACTGCATGCTGGTGGCCCTATGGTATAGGACCATATACCATACCTATGGTATACGGCGTTCATCTCGCTGACAAGGTCTCGTTTTGGGCATGGGACATGGGCAGGGTGATACTGCTGGGCACAGGCGGCCTCCCCAGCACAGCCACATCCCTTCTACTGGGATGTTCCCACCAGTGCCGATAGCGAGGTGCTGCCCACTGCCCTGTCGGTGAAGAGTCACAAATCAGCCCCGGCCAGGGCTCAAACCCTCCTGAGTGGGGCTGTCAGGGCACGGGGGCACACAGCTGCTGCCTCCACATCGCCAGTGGGCAGCTCTGCCTGGGGCGGGGGTGCATGGCATGGGCACAAGGAGTCTTCTTTGGGGCTGCGTTCAAGAGAGAGAGATTGAGTTTTTCAGCACGGCTTGGGGGAGGAGCTGGGTCTAAGGGGGCAAAAGTAAATGGAGATTCTGGGGATTGGACCCAGGGCCTCTTAAATGCAAAGAAACTGCTCTCCCACTGAGCTACATCCCTCTGCTCAGCGGGATGACTACACCTGGGAGTCCTCCTGCTCACCCAGGTCCTCTTGGCCCCATGGCATTTGGTGCCAGGGCAATTACAGCCCATGCCTATGTCCAGGTGCCAGCACTGTGACCAGGGCAGAGCAATGAAGACCTCATAGCTGTGACCGCTCATTGAGGCCAAAAAAAACTTCCCCTAGTCCATTGCCACCCAAACCCATTCCCTGAGTATGAAGCTCAAGCAGGAGTTTCCTGCCCTTATGTGTCACCCTGGCTCGTTGGTCTAGGGGTATGATTCTCGCTTCGGGTGCGAGAGGTCCCGGGTTCAACTCCCGGACGAGCCCTCCTTTTGGGCATCTGCTTTCATTGGCTCATGTGTGAGACCCCAGTGGGACCAGGGGCAGGGTGGTGGGAGGACACTGGTGCCTGGTGCAGTGGGGATGGGCAGAGTGTCTGGGGAGGACATGTTACCATGACCATGACCAGGAGCGGAAATGAGGATGGTGAAGTTCACTCTCTGATGTTCTGATTTTGGAGTCCTTAGGGCAGGGCAGGGTGGACAACAGACAGTGGAGCATAAGTGGAGGGCGATGGGACTTCCTCAGGTGCACAGCCCCACCCAAGTGAGGGGATGTAGCTCAGTGGGAGAGCGCTTGCTTTGCATGTAAGAGGCCCTGGGTTCAACCCCCAGCATCTCCATCTAGTTTTGACTTCCTGGAAACCCTTCTTTACTGGCTGCAGTGCTAAGACAGCCCCTGAAACCACTCCAGAAAAGCCCTGGGGCTGCCTGTGGGCATGGCTGGCTGGGGCAGATTCCTGGCACCTGCAGACTCCATGGAAATGCAGGAAAATGCCCGTGGTGCTTTCTCTCCCCTGCTCAGGCTCTTTGAGATTTGGGGACATTTATGTCCCTTCCCCACAGGGCTTGGGGCGAATGTTGGCAGGAGAGCTGGTGAGGCCGCCTATGCCTGGCACAGTCGCCCCATCTAAGCTCCATCCCCACAGGGGCTGTGCCCAGCGGTGGGTACCCAAAAGGAGGGCTCGTCCGGGAGTTGAACCCGGGACCTCTCGCACCCGAAGCGAGAATCATACCCCTAGACCAACGAGCCGGGGTGCCCAGTTGGCCCCTGGCCCCCATCCTGGCCCCCCCAGACCCAGGCACCCACCACACAGTCCCACTGGGGCCAGTGCAGGTGGGGGCTGCCCCAGGGCACTGTCCTCTCTCTCCTCTGTGCTCTCTGCCCATCAGCTCCCCCATCCCCCTGGGGATGCGGCACAGGGCAATATGGGGGAGTCCACTCAGCATCCTGGGCAAATGACACTTTCCAACCACTTCCAGGTCTGCAAAACCTGGAAAAAACATGGCAAGACTTGTACCACTCTTGCCCTTGGGCCATCAGAATTCCTGCCTGGGGTATGGCGGGCTCCCTGTGCACTCCTGGCTCCCCCTGGTCAAATCTCTTCCCATCCTCCTCATTGTCCTGGGAAGCAGGGAAGTGTCCAGGAGTCTGGTGCATCCCCACACACCCTCTCATCCCCACTCTGCTCCCCAGGAACTGGAGGCAGGGCCCATCCCCAAAAAGCAGCATCCAGTGGCACAGGGTCCCTAATCAGCAGTGCCTCCCGAACTCCCAGTGGCCGGCACAGGGTGGAGGTACCGGGGCAGCTGGGCACCCCGGCTCGTTGGTCTAGGGGTATGATTCTCGCTTAGGGTGCGAGAGGTCCCGGGTTCAACTCCCGGACGAGCCCTCCTTTTGGGCACCCACTGCCAGGCACAGCCTCTGTAGGGATGGGGCACAGATAGGGCGATGCTCCCTGAAACAGTGGGGCACAGATACCCTCCCCAGCGCCCCTGCCAACATTCACTCCAAGCACCCTGCGGAAGGGAAACAAGGGTTTGGGGGCAGGGGTACCCCAGACCTGGGAGTTATGGGGTGTTCAGGTGTGTTGGAGTGGTACCCCATGGCAGTGGAGCAGGTGAGCACTGTAGCTCAGCTGTTTAAAGCACCTGTCTAGTAAACAGGAGATCCTGGGTTACATTCCCAGTGATGCCTGGTTCTGGGGGTTGTTTTTCCTCCCTGCCTCAAGCCGAGGGCACTGCTGGGGGTCTCTACCCTGCCCTGAGCAGTGGAGGCCACCCAAACCCCTCTGTCTCAGGTAACCCTACTCTAGGAGGAAGGAGTTTCCTTCTGCTCCCTCTCCCTGGACAGCTCACAGTGGAGAGACAATCACAGAATCAGAGTCTCAGAATCACGGAATGTTAGGGGCTGGAAGAGACCTCGAAAGATCATTGAGTCCAACCCTCCTGCCAGAGCAGGATCATCTAGAGCAGGTCACACAGGAATGCGTCCAGGCGGGTCTTGAATGTCTCCAGAGGAGGAGACTCCACAACCTCTCTGGGCAGCCTGTTCCAGGCTCTGTCACTCTCACTGTGAAAAAGTGTTTCCTTGTGTTTAAACGGAACCTTCTATGCTCCAGTTTGCACCCATTGCCCCTTGTCCTGTCATTGGACATCACTAAGAAGAGCCTGGCTCCATCCTCCTGACACTTGCCCTTTCCATATTTATAAACATTAATGAGGTCACCCCGCAGTCTCCTCCAAGCTAAAGAGCCCCAGCTCCCTCAGCCTCTCCTCATACGGGAGATGCTCCACTCCCTTAATAAGCTCAGTGGCTCTGCGCTGGACTTTCTCCAGTAGTTCCATGTCCTTCTTGAACTGGGGTGCCCAGAACTGGATCCAGTACTCCAGGTGAGGCCTCACCAGCGCAGAGGGGGAGGAGAACCTCCCTCGTCCTGCTGGCCACTCTCCTTCTAGTGCATCCCAGGATGCCATTGGCCTTCCTGGCCGCGAGGGCGCACTGTAGGCTCATGGTCATCCTCTTGTCCACCAGGACTCCCAGGTCTTTTTACCCAGAGCTGCTCTCCAATAGATCAGCCCCCAACGTGCACTGATCCATGGGGTTGTTCTTCCCCAGATGCAGAACTTCACACTTGCCCTTACTGAATTGCATTAAATTTCTCCCTGCCCAGCTCTCCAAGTACACCTCCAGATCCTAGGAAAACAGAGACACGTTCAGTGCTGTCTGGATCCCCACCATCTTCCTCATTCATTTGCACAACTGGTGCTGAGCCATGCAGAAAAACCCTCTACGTCCAGGTTAGAAGTGGGTGTGAGGGTGAGAAAAATCTGCAAAAAGTAACAAAGTCCGGGGCACACACTTTTATGGCAAGAATAAATGCCACCTTGCCCTTTGCCATCTTCTGAACACTGGGACAAGAGGTAACTTGGAGAGGTGCAAATGAGTTATGAACACTTTCTTCCCCGCCCAGCTGTCCTTCACCAGGCAGGTGGACAACTAGTTGCCATCGCCAGGCTGAGGGGCTGCCAGGGCTCTGCCTGCCCAGCCTGGCTCTCCAGAAGATACACAACCACAGGTTTGCACCCTTTGGTCAAAAAACGGGAAAAAAAAAATACCCTTCAAAACGCCCAAAACAGGGGACGAGGTGGCCGAGTGGTGAAGGCGATGGACTGCTAATCCATTGTGCTCTGCACGCGTGGGTTCGAATCCCACCCTCGTCGGGCCCCTGAGCCTGACCCAGCCCTCCAAGAGGATGCTTTTGGTACAGTCCTCGACATGGCCAGTTTCCTCCTGCCCAGCTTCTTCCCACTGCCTCTCTGTTGTGCTCTGCCATGTTCAATACGCACCTGTCTCTGGATTGCTGCTCCCACTTGCCAAACCTGCTCCCAGTTGCTCGGGGACCTGCGTTGCCCTTCTGGGCAACGTGCTTTGCCCCACGCTTTATGCAGAAGCAGAGCAAGATTCCCGGGCCCACTTGCCAGCTGCTCTCCTTCCGGCCAACTACGTCTTCTCCAGGAGGCAAAGCACCAAGCCACAGGCTGGGAATGTTAGCAGCAAGCTGGCTGTGCTGGCTGAACAACAGTGGGGGCACAGCTTGAACCTGCCAGGGCTCTGCTTTTTTCCCTTCTGCTCTCTATCAGCCAGTTTATTCCTTTCTGCATCTCATACACAAGCCCTGGCAATCCCCATGGTGCTAATGGGAGCCAAAAACCATCCCTGAACAGAGCTAGGCTTGAGGAGCCATGGCTACATCCCAGAGGTGCTTTTCCTGAGAATGACTTAGCTGCTGCAAGTTGGCAGCTCCCTCCTGGGCCTGCAGCAGTGCTCGAAGTGGAGGTTTCTGGGGAGAAGGTGAGCTACAGCAAGATGAAGAGGAAAGAGGTAAAAATACCAACCTGCTGGAAAGTTTTTAACTGCTGAAATTCTGGCAGCCTTGCAGGAAGGGAATTCCTGTGTTTCTCAGAGCATGTCTGTACTCAACGTAGCTAGAAAAGTATTGGGACAGCCTTGCAGGTGCCTTCCCTACTCCCCACCCCTTCTTTTCACACATGACGATGTGGTCAAACGATGCTGTGGCTTGGAGGCAGGGTGAGAACACTCCAGCTTGTCTGCCCACAGTGCGAGCCCTGCACTGGCTTTTTGACCTTCCCTGAGGCCATGTTTCCATCCCATGCCTTGGGGAGGTGCCCTGGGGGACCGGTTAGGAGCTGCTTCCCTCCATCAGCCTCTCCCGAGCCAGAAAGAGTGATCCAGCTGCACGGAGACCCTGGCCCTGTCTTGTGCCACTACTGTGAGGTGCCACAGTGCTTGGTCAGCTCTGCTGCCCTGGGAAAGGGAGATGTCTGTGCCTGGACAACCAGGTGCCCTGCAAGATGAATGGGGGATATTTTGGGGGGAAAGGCATGCATTTTGATGCACAGGTGTTTCAGCCCTGGAGAAAAAACAACTGCAACTGGATGGTGAAATGGGAAGGGGTGGTGCGTGCAGGCTCCTTCTTGGGCGGTGGTGCATGGCACAGGGGCTGCTACAGGAGGATAGGATGTGGGACACCCTTCAGCTCTGCTGGGCTGTGTCTGCACTGCCACACAGGGCCTGCTGCACAGTGATGAGGCCTCCTGGGTTTGACATGCCAGCCTCAGTGACTCAGTGGAGCATCAGCCCACCCGGGGACACAGCGATTACAGGGGACGTGTGGTGGCATGAAACTAGATCATCTGCAGCCCCAGGATGGCCCATGGCAGCCAGAGACTGGCTCTCCCCAGTGGCACCGACTGGGCTCCGCTTCCAGGGCTGCACACGGTGGCCTTGAAGCACCCCGAGTTTGCCTCGGCAGGGGCGCAGGCAGCCAAGGACGCTCCACGGCTGCTGTGGAGAGGCAGCCACCCCAGTCTGTCTGCAACAGGATGCTGCCTTCTGGCACCAGTGTGTCCCACTTGGCCCATTGGACACCTGGGAGTGGTCTCCACACGTTCTGCTGCCAGCCCCGGGCGAGCCCTAGGTGAATGTACTGGATGACGATGTTCCCTGGAGATGGGGTGAAGCAAGGCTATTGCTGCTCCAAAATGTGGCTTCACCTTTGGCTTTCAAGAGAAATTTTGGGGCAGGGGCAAGGTTCCACCTTCCAGCCAGTCTCAGAGACAGCTGGCCCTTGGGTTGTTGGAAATCAAAATGCAGAGTGGTGAAATTGGAGTTGGAAAGTACTGCTGGGACCCATGATGGGAAGGGAAACACAGCAAACATTGGTCCTGGGCCATGTTTCTCTACCTACAGGAAGAACCAGGGCTGAGATGGTGACATATCCTGGATCTGTTGCAGAAGCTGAGAAAATGGGAAGATGTGGAAGATGATTAGTGAAGAGGAAGAAATCTTGACTGACAAAAGAAGAGTTTAATTCTTAGGCTGTGGGTCCAAGGTGCACCTGTAGCATCTTTTTGTTTTTCTTGCAAGGTGCAAAAAGCAGCAAGGTAAAGCTTAAAATAAAAAATAAAATCTCAGCAAGGTAAAGCTTAGAATAAAAGCTCATCAAATTGACATTTATGAGGTTGTAATGACCCCACAGCCTCCTGCCTTACTCCAGCAGGCTGCAAGGGTGCTTCTGTCTGAAGCATGTCTCCTTGCTGCACCTTGACAAAGCTGATTTCCTCTTTCCCCTTCCAGAATTATGCTAAAACACTTTTTTGCTGTGACAGACAGGACCAGGAGGAGTCACTAGGGACAATTCAGTCCTGTCAACCAGGGCTCTGCGAGGCCAAGTCACCCCAGGAACTGAAATGACCCCAAAACCCTACAAGACATATCTTTAACAGCAATGCTGGGAAACCCCAGCTCCACACATACGTGTGCCCTGACACTGCCATGGTTTATTCCAGGGTAGGTGATGGTTATGCCTCCATCCAGGCCCTGCTTGTGTGAAATGAAAAACTTCAGACTTTCCTTATCCCTAGAGCCTCATGGTTCATTCCCCTGCTTGGGACCACATCAGAGACTCTTGTCTCCTCGACATGCAGGTGACTCACACTTAAGTGCAGGTCAGGACTTCTGCGACTCCCTGGCTGTTTAGCAGCTAACAGGCTTCTGGCACAGAAATCCTGTGTGACACCACAGCCTGTAATTAAAAACGTCTTGACGATGTCACTCCATTAACAAGGAAGCGTAGTTGTGAATTCCTGGCTCCAAAGAGCAGGATGGAAAGGCTCTTGGCCTTGGAAATGAGCTTGCTGTGTGCAATCAGTCAGTTTTGGTGCATATCACCTTCAAGGGTGGATTCCAGAGCCCATGATTACTTTTCTTTTAAAATTTGATGTGCCTTCCAAGCAGAATTCGTACCCCAAGCGTGAGGAGTAATAACCAAAAAAAGGCAAAAGCCTCCAAGTAGATCTAACAGCGTTAACAATTTGCTCATGCTGGGCTAGCTCAACTCCCCGTGTCTGCATCTGTAGCATCTGAGCAGCTGGGGCAGGAGAAATGCCCTCTGGGATTTCCCTCCCAGCCGCACATGGTCCCCCAGCACCCTGTCCCCTGCAGCCCCTCTGGTTCTCCTTCCATTGAGGAGACAGCTTTTGTGGCCTTTACCTGCAAACGCATGTTCCTTGTGTTCAGGCGCCACCCCCGAGCTCACCTCGGGTGCACTGGGGAGCTGAATTGGTTGTGCTCGGAGGAAGGTGGGGAGCAATGCACCAGGGATGCCCCTGCCCTAAATTCTGCTGAAACACTCTCCTGCCTGCTGGCATAAGACCTAAAATATACTTTGGCCTTAGGTAAATGCACTTTGGCAAGGTAATTAATGTCTGTAGCCCAAATCATTTCAAGCTTACTCAGTATTAAATGGAATCAAAACATGGCAGATGAAAGAGGGAACTGTTTAATCAGCTGGGGGAACTTTGAGGAGAAAACAGCTGGCTGTTGGGAAGTTTCAGGCAGAAGGTATGCACCTGCCCCCCGGGGGGCCAAGGCACCCTATAAAACCCCGAGCAGCTCCTGGCCCCACCACCTGCTCCCAGCTGCCACCGCTGCCACCTCTGCCTGGGTAAGTCGAGACAGGCTCTGTCTTCTCCCCACTGAGGTGTTGCTTTTATCGATGCCTTTTGTCTGGTCCTTCACAGGAGTTCAAGGTTTGTTACCTGCCTCCCTCCTGATGGCAGAGGATATCAGGGAAGGGTTTATTTCTGATCCAAAACGAGGAGTGCAAGGGGCTGGGGGATGCAGGGATTGCAGGATCTGTAACCGTGTAGCCAGGTGCATCCTGAATGGTTCACCTTGCTCAAGAGAAAATAGAAGAGCACCTGCCCAGGTTGAAGGGATTGATGTGTCCCTGTTTATGGAAAGGCATCAGAGGGCCCTTTTATTTTGGCATGAGGTAGCTCAGCTCCTGTTAAGTCCAACTTGCTCACGTTGTATTGATTTAAGTGGGTTTTGCTACAAATAGGTGCATCTCAGTGGGCATTTTGCTTGCTTGAAGAGTCACTGTCAGCTCAAGAGCAGGCAGCATGCAGGAGTGGGTCTTCTTTCAGCAGCTGGTGCCTCCAGCTTCCACAGATGTGCACCTCAAGCTAAACTCCTTGCTTTCTTCTGAGTGGGTTACGAGTGAGGGAAGGATGAAGCTGGCTCTTCCCCATTCTGAAATCTTTCCTTCAGCATTTTTAAGCCATCCAAACTGTCCCTCAAGCTAGCTCTCCCATACCTCTTATTATGGCAGCTGCTGAATGAGAACTTAACAGCAATGGGTCAGCCTCTGCCTTGCATTTATGCCCTGGCTCTGGCTTTCAGGTGTACGTCTCTGCCGAGCGATGTCCTGCTACGACTTGTGCCTGCCCTCTTCCTGCAATCCCCAGCCACTGGCCACCAGCTGCAACCAGCCCTGCTTCCGCCGCTGCGGGGACTCCACCACTGTCATCCAGCCACCCACCGTCGTGGTCACACTGCCTGGGCCCATTCTCAGCTCCTATCCACAGAACACAACGGTGGGATCCACGGCATCGGCAGCAGTCGGGAGCTACCTCCGGTGCTGTGGGGTCCCCGTGGCCTCTGGCGGTCCACGGGGTCGGGGGAAGACGGGCCTGCTGTGCCTGGGCAGCGGGCTGTAGGAGTGTACCTGACGGACACCTCCTCCCACCGATGCCAGCAGAGCGTCTGCGTCAGGAAGGACAAACGAAGCAAAGGACCAAGACTGGGGAAGAGGACTAAGGAAATGCTCATGGGTCTCTCAGTTGTGGGGGGCACCCGCAGCCCCCCCAGGAGGAAGGGAACCATGTGAGTTTGTCACTGGAGATCCTGCCTCTGTATGCCTTTCTCTCGCTAAGCCTTACTTTGTATTTCCATGTAGGTGCTACACAGCATTTACTGCTGGCTGGGCAAAAATGCTTATAGCAGGCTGTAGATGGAGGATGATAGTCATGGGGCAGTGGGGCAGAGGAACACCTTCTAGGGGTCAGCTTGTCCCAGAGTGAGGTTGATCCACTTCTTTACTGAGCGCTGGAAATGCACTTCTCATACTCTGAACCGGTTCATTCTCCTTCTCATTAAAGTCGTGCTACATCATAGCCTGAGTCTCCTGGTGTTCCTTGTGCTTCCAGTCTGGAGGGGTAACCTAACTGGGGAGGGAGGGTTCTTTTTTTGTCTGAAATGTGAGTTTCTGCTGATCAGCTCCATGCTGGGCTGGTATAAATGTGTGGTTTGCTGTCACCAGCCCAAAGGCAAGTTTCTCATCCTCAAACATCTCCTGCTGCCCCACAGCAAGCACCTGCTTAGAGAGGATTTCCTGCAGGAGCTGACTTCTTGACTGTTCCCTCACAGAGGTGTGAACATGAAAGTCTGACATTTCAAAATGGCATTTACTGCAATTTTGCTGCATTTTGCTGCAATTTTGTGGGGTGAACTAGGGAGGATGGATGTGGGGTCAGAAAATAAAAGGCAGAAGAAGGCTTCTTGGGAGATGCTCTGTTGGATGGTCAGCCTGTGCCCAACTCACCCAATGTTTTATAGGTAATGATGAAGAGTGAAAAATTCCTAAGATACACCAGAGTAAAAACAGTTCTCAAGCATTAGGCTCTCAATTCTTGCTCTTTACAACAGCATGTGGCAGAAGGGGACTTACACAATTAGATATGGGCTGACTCAAACCTAGAGAGCCCAGGTGCCAGTAAGGCATGTGATGTGTCTACATCTGGCTGTATCTCTTAATAAAGCCACAGAAACATTTTGTTCTGTGCTGCTGCATGCACACATGGACACGCATACGTACAGGCATGACATTCACCTCGAGTGAGCCCAATGAGTAACAGGAGCTGAATATACCCACGTCCCCGTGCTAGCTCAGTAGGATGGATCAGGGAATCACATCCCACCCTGGACACAGGTGCACTTTGTCCTGCAGCCCATGCCCTCAGCAGCATCCCTGGCCTCGTCAAAGGAAGGATGCCTGTGATGTGAAGCTCAGTGCAGGACTACCCAAGTTTCCTCTGGACCTACAGATGTTTGGGAGTCCAAATTTGCTGAGACTTGTGACTGAGCACTGATTGATCAGAGGTATTGTTGGGAAAGACATCCTAACATTTCCCAGAGAAACCAAGCGTGATGGACACTCAGACCTGTGGTGGAGCCATCAGGAAAGATACATTAACATAACGATAAGGACATGAAGAAGAAACTAGATTCTCCCTGCATGCTCCAGATACAGAGTCAAGAGCAACTGCTGGACCAGTGCTCAGCAGGGAGCTTTGCTCTGCTGCTGTGTGGAGAAACCTGCGGGTTCCATGTCCATGAGCTGGTCAGCTAGAGGAGGACAAGGATAACCCTAAGGATTACACAGCACAGAGAGCTCCACGCTGAGCTCTTCCCAAAGACTGGGACCCAAGACTTCAGTTGAATACATTAGAGAACTGGAGAATAATTGTTTTACAGGGAGGGGGACACAGGTGTCTCTGGAAAAAGGTGTCAGGAATTGTGTAAAGCCTCTTTTTAATCTGCCATGTATCATGAAGTAGAAACTTTTCAGTTGATGGAAGAAGGAATAAGAATTCTCCATGGATATTGTTAAAATCTGCTTTCATACCTTAAGTGTTTTGGTAATGTGAGAATTTGTGTAAAACTTACGAGTATTTGTAATGAGGGATTATGCTGAGCTTGAAAGCGTGTTGGTTTTCAAAAGCCTTTGACCAAGCTCAACTGGTTTTATTGCTCAGGAGATCTTCACATAGGTGCTCCTAATTTGGGGAAAAATTAGGTGGCAATTGCTCAGCAGTCAGGAGAAGAAAGGTGTGGTTTCACATCCCTCTTCCAAGGACACCTCAGATATTTTTATCTCAGCTCCAGAAATTGTCCATGGAGATGGGATGCAAAATTCTTCTGAACACTGCAATGAGGAAAAGCATTGTATTTCCAGCAAAACTTTCATTAGATACCTGTAGGCATCAGGGTCTTGTGCAACTGTCTTCCACCAGTCTGCTGCGTAGGACAGTCCAGGATGGAGCAGGGGGAAACAATAATGACATTTTTATGTGGCTTTTCACTGAATGACTCCACTGGTGAGGTTATACAGATCTTTTTTTTTTTGTTTTCCTGTTGACATTGTGTCTCAAAGGAGACTAAAATCCACTCAGGTCTGTGATTTGACTTGAAAATTGTGATGCCGTAGTGCAGACAGAGTCAGGGCATTGAGGACCTGGACACCCTGCAGCTCTGCCTGTCCTAAGGGACCTGGCACTCTTGCCTCCCATGGGTGCTGTAACTCCCAATTGGGAGCTGTTCTCTCTTGTCTTCCAGCTCAAGAGCCGTCCTGAATTCACCACATATTCCTTCCAGGCAGTGCTTGCTCAGGGCAGAACCCCACAGACTTGCTGATCAAGACCTAAATTACAGATTCCTGCAAAGATAATGCAGCCAAAGGCCTTAGAGAGAAACAGGGAACTACTTACCAAGACTGAGATAAAAATAGTGCTTAACGGGTGGAATGATGCACATGGAAGGAAGTATTTGGGTCCTGGGGTTTGGTCCCAGTATTGCCTGCTTATGGCTTTCAACAGCAGTAGCAGAAGCATTTCTCAGAGAAGCTTGGAGCTAACACAAAAGCAACTCCTTGGCCATGCTTGCATCTGTTGAGCTTCATGTCTTCTTCTCACCTCCCACCTTCCCTCACCTGCTCACGTGTTTGGAGGAAACCTTCCCCCTGTTGTCACTCAGCATCCTCCTCCCACAGCAGTCAATGCTTCCTGGAGACCTGCATTTCCCTTTATTTTCTTTCTTCTATTCTTTGCATTGATGAAGTCAACTGCACCAGCAGAAATTACAGTGAGGTATGCCAGCTCAAGAGGGGCCAGCTGAAACACCTTGGCCTGCGAAGGTGATGGAGTCACTCCTCGCTGTGCAGTCACAGCCTTGGAGTTCTTAATCTCCTCTTTGGGGTGAACACAACTATGGAGACATCCCACATGTGACATCACCCCATGTAGGAAATGAGCTCGCTCAGGTTTCTCTGCATTTATATACTTGGGTAAGCTAACTGAAGCAGACAGTGAGAATCTTATTTGGTGGAGGGTGCTTCGGCCTCCTGTGGATGAGGGAGGCAGTGAGGAGGGATGATCATTTGACTTGGAACAAACAGAGGAGCATAGAGAGTTGTCATAGAAAAGAGAAGACTGGTGTGAGTACCAAATGAGTGGGGCCATTAAGAGTGAAAGTCCCAGGCAGCATGAGGCTGGTGATAGAGATGGAGGGATTGGTGGTGGCTGGGTGACTGCTAAATCCACACAATCCCAGCGCATCTGTCTGTGGCTTCTCTGCACATCCAGATGAGAAGGCAAAAATCCTGATGACTCACAGCGGTGGGACAGGATGAAGAGACAGATTCACCGCCTGTGCCTTTACTGGCGTATCCCACTCCAGCATCCAGGCGCCAAGCTGAAAGCGACGCCGGGAGGATGAGCTGGTCTCAACAGGCAGCATCCCTCACCCTCCTCTCTGGGGTAAGGACTCCTGGCCAGAACGCCTGGGGACATGAGTCCTGGAGCCAGCTGGGCGGAGAGACAGAGCCCCTGAAGCTGGGAGCCTGCATGAATGGTAGACTCAGATAAGATATGTTTGCCAAGGAAAATATCCTTCCTCACCCCACCAAAGCCTTGCAATTTCACACCAAAGCAGAGAGGATGCCTGCTCTTAGGCTTTATGAAGGGAAGAGAAAATGATTGCATGGCTAGGATAAGAAGGAGCAGAGGGTACCACTGAGAGGACTTTTCACCCCAGGCACCCATGGACTGACCACAGGGCAGGAGCTCCTCACCATTTCTCAGGGCCAGGCAAGGGCCCTGCACCAGCCTGGGGAGTCAGACAGGTGATGGCTCCGGCAAGGGCTCCGGTTCTTCCCCAGGGCTGGAAATCCTATAGAGCGGGAAAATAACAGGCCGCTCACACGTGTGAGTCATGGGGCAAGAATCACACAAATCAAAAGGCACTGGCATCCCAGTCTGGCCCTCCTAGTGCTACCCATGGGGGTGGAGCTCACATGGCTTGCACCCCAGCAAGCCCACAATCCTGTTGGACCCATCATCACCGTGCCTCACCTTGAGCCCAAATCATCACCAGCCACTGCTCCCAGCTGTCTTACAACCTCTTCTCTGAGCTTTGCCCTCAGGGGAGGGCAGCCCTTGGGGAGAGACAGGGATGAGTGCCATGAAAGCAGAGACCAAATCCCAATGGTTTACAAGGTCATGGGAGTGAAATACATGTGGATTTATGTTTCAAACTGAACAACCGCTCAATTAAATGTTCCAAGGCTGTTAATTCATGTTCACTGAGAATTAGGTGTCTGCACATTTCCCAAAGAATGGGAGGGTAATCTGGTTATTGCTGTGCAAGGTGGCTGGTGTTAACGCTGGACGTGTGGGACTGAAGGAGCCAGGCAAGTGGCAGTTATGTCCACTCCTCCCATTCGTCCATGATTTGCAGGGCAGGGGAAAGGATCAAGGCTCATCTGCACTGTCTATACCTGATTCATCCCCCTACTTCCCCCAGGTCAGCTCACAGGGTTTGGATATGCCCCAAGGAGGGGTCCCTTTCTCTGGCACAGGCCACAAAGTGATATAATTAGCATTGGAGGCTCACTGTAGGTGGGATGTCTGAAAATCAGTTCTTCACCTTGTTCCCCCTGTGGCTGTCCTGTGTGCAGGGGGCAGCCCAGCCAGCTGGGGCTCCTCTAGCAGCTCAGCTTCCCACCCCGGAACAGCTACAGGCAGCCCTATCCATGGGGACTATGTCCAGAAAAAATCCCCCTGTGCTGTCTCAGAGTCATCCTCTCAGTCCACCTCTTCTCCCCACCCCCTGCTCCAGCATCAGCACCCTGCAGACACCCATGGCTAGCAGCTCATGGGATAAAAGAATTTGCCACTAATCTGGTATTCACAGCTCCTGTCCTTTGTCCTAAAGCTACACCAATATACATGGCTTTTCGGGGCAGGGGAGGGGAAGATTTCTTGCCCTGGGATCATGTGAAATCGGTATCTGAGGAGTGGTCGTGGGAGATGTGGACACCTAGGAGCCATCATCCTATGGCCAGCACGACAGGTGGATGGAGCACAGGGGCTTAGGGCAGGGAAAATGGTCCTTGCCTGGCTTCTTGGTCTAGGAGTATGATTCTCACTTTGCGTGTGAGAGGTTGAATCCAGGATTCAACTGCTGGATGAGATCTCCTTTTAGAAATCCTCCTTCCCTGGTGATGCATGGCGATATGATAGAATTAGGGCAGCAGTACCAAGCACAGTGGAGTCAGCGCCCCATCCTATCTGAGTACATCCCTGTGGACAGGAAAGACCCTCAAGAGACATCAGCGAGGTGCTGTTATGGCAGGGGGATGTAGCTCAGCGGAAGAGCGCTTGCTTTGCATGTAAGAGGCCCTGGGTTCAACCCCCAGCATCTCCAGCTTTTGTATCCCCCAGATCCCATCACTGACAGCTGTGGGGCTGATAGAGCCCCCCAGATTCTCCAGAAAAGCCGTGAGGCTGCCTGCAGGCATGGCCAGCCAGGGGCTCTACTGGGACCACAGGCTGTGGGTGTGCTAGGGGAAAACTACTGCCTTGACTGCATCCCAGACCCTACATTGTGGGGGCAGATGGGCTGTGGTTGCGTTGGGGTGCACCATCCCAGCTCATTAGTCCAGGGATATCATTCTCACTTTGGGTGCAAGAGATCTTGGGTTCAACTCCAGAATGAGCCCTTCTTTGCGGACAATCCCTCCTTTGCGGACTGCATCCTTGCTGCTCTCTGCAAACCCAGTGGATGAGGATCAGCCCTGGCAACCCCCAGCAGCCTACAAACAGCATAATGTGATATGGCCATGAGGTTTCTTTTTCAGTTGACACTGGTTTAGGAAGCTCAGACCCTGCCACTGTGGGAACAGTGATAGTACATCCTGCTTTAATATTGCCATCAAAAAGGGGATGTAGCTCAGTGGGAGAGCGCTTGCTTCGCATGTAAGAGGCCCTGGGTTCAATCCCCAGCATCTCCACTTGCTTTTGTCCCCTCAAACCCACAGCCTCCCCGGGGTAGTACTGAAAAACTCTTATCTCTTGACGGCATCCCCAAAGAAGACTCCTTGTGGCTATGCCAGTGCACCCCTGCCCCAGGCAGAGCAGCTGTGTGCCCCAGTGACCCAACAGCCCCACTCAGGAGAGTTTGAGCCCTGGCAGGGCTGATTTGTGACTTTTTACCGATGGGGCAGTGGGCAGCACCTCTCTCTCTGTGCTGGTGGGATCATACCAGTAGAGGGACCGTGGCCAAAATGAGGAAGCCATCTTTGCTTCCTGTATTGGACAGCATTGCCCAGCCTGTGCCCACAGGGGCTGTGCCTGGCAGTGGGTGCCCAAAAGGAGGGCTCGTCCGGGAGTTGAACCCGGGACCTCTCGCACCCTAAGCGAGAATCATACCCCTAGACCAACGAGCCAGGGTGCCCAGGTGCCCGGGTACCTCCACCCTGTGCTGGCCACTGGGAGTTAGAGGGGCACTGCTGATTAGGGGCCCTGTGCCACTGGATGCTGCTTTTTGGGGATGGGCCCTGCCTCCAGTTCCTGGGGAGCAGAGTGGGGATGAGAGGTGGGTGTGGGGATGCACCAGACATCCCAAAGAGTTCCCTGGACAGAGAGGGCAGCAGAGACGGACTGGGAGAAGGGAAGATGTTGGGCAAAGGGAGTTCCTCAAAACCCCAGGCTCAGACTGCGATGGCCCCAGGGAGGGAAAGGCACAGCCTGTCTTCGGGTTTCCAAGTTTTACAGACCCAGGAGAGGTGAGGAAGCAGCCTCTGAGAAAATCAGCGTAGGGAGGTGTGGAACATTTTCTGGCACTGGTCAGGATGTGCAGTGCCTGGGGCCATGGGCAACAGCATGTGGGCTGGGTGCCAGCTGGACTCTTCAGCTCGTTGGTCTAGGGGCATGATTCTCCCTTAGGCTGTGAGAGGTCCCAGGCTCAATTCCTGGGTAAGTCCTCCTTTTGAGCACCCACCACCCTGCTGCTGCCTGGCTGCTCCACCCAGCACATTGTTCACTCCAAGACAGACCCTGGACACCATGGGGAATGAACACAAAGTGCCTCCACACCCCATAGAACCTGAGCAGTGGAGGGAAAAGGCCACAGGCATTTCCCTGCAGACTATGTGTGTCAGGAATCAGCACCAGGCCAGCCATGCCCACAGGCAGCTGCAAAGGTTTTTTGGGGACCTGGGGGCTCTGAGAGCCCTGCAAATGTCAGAGATGGGGGTGTGAGGAGGCAAAAGTAGATGGAGATGCTGGGGGTTGAACCCAGGGCCTCTTACATGCAAAGTAAGTGCTCTCCTGCTGAGCTACATCCCCCTGTGCAAGCTGGGCTGGGGGCCTGGGGAAGTCCCCTCAGCCCTCACTGCTGCCCCACTGCCCACTGCTCACTCTATTCTGTCCCCAGGGCCTTGACCCCATAAACTTACCCTCAGAGCTCATGCTTCCAGCAGCACCTGCTCTGCTCTGCAGTTGCCAGCACTGCCTCCACTTGCCTGTTCCCTTCCCTTCCTCCCTCTGCCACCACCTGCCTCCTTGCCACACACCCATCAGCACCTCACTGCTGGCTCTTGGGTGTCCATCCTGCCCAGTAGGACATGCCCAGCCAGGATGGGACACCAACCCCACTGTGCTGGATACTGCTGCCCTAATCCATTCCCTGGTTCTGTCACAGCCCAATCCACCACCAAGAAAGGAGGATGTCCAAAAGGAGGGCTCATCCGGGAGTTGAACCCGGGACCTCTCGCACCCAAAGCGAGAATCATACCCCTAGACCAATGAGCCAGAGTAGCCTAATTTACTGCACTGTCAGGCTCTGTGTGCCATTCAGCTTTCGGAGTTTTGGGGTTTAGGGGGCTATGTGAGTCTCCTGGCAGATTTTGGGATCAGGATGTCCCTTGTAACATCTCTGGCCTATGGAGCTAGCAGCTGGAAGTGGCTGTGGGACTTTAGTGCCCAGCATCTCCAACTCCCACCATCTCAGGGCTTTTCCTCCTCAAAACCATTGTCCTGGTCCTTAGAGATGCTGAAGTGGCGGCCGCTTTGCAGTAACACCCCCCGCTCTTCCTTCAAGGGGCATCCTCCACAGCTAGTGTTTCCCTCTGACCTTTCTTTCTCATCACTCTCTGTCACTGCTTCCTTCTCCAGCACCTCAGAGCTGTTGACTGTGGGGTTGAGGGGTTTGCAGACACTGGGTGTCCCTTGGGTTCCCCCAGGCTCATGAGGCAACCAGCAGAGGGTGAGGGCACCCTGAGGCAGACCCAGACCTTGGGTCAGGGGCTGCTTGAAGCTGTGCCAGGGTGGGCAGCTGAGCTGCTGCAGCAGCCCCGGCTGCAGTGCCATCACCATGTCCACACACCCTGCACGGCAGTTCACGGCAGAGCTGCTCAGTGGGTATACCACCCTAGGCTGTGTCACTGGTGAGTGCCCAAAAGGAGGGCTCATCCAGGTCCTGGTGTCCCAGGTCACAGGCACCGCACAGCCTGACCAGTGCCAGCAACAGTGGAGGCTGCCCCAGGGCACTGCCCTCTCCCTTCCCTCTCCAGCCATTGGCTACCCCAGCTCCCTGGGAACATGACACAAGTCAGTATGGGGAAGTCCACTCAGCAATCCTGGAAAATACCACTTCCCAACCTCTTCCAGATCTGTAAAACATCAAAAATTTAATGAGGCATGTGTCCCTCCTGCCCCGGGTCCATCACTGCCCCTGCCTGGGTTATTGCAGGACTCCCTGTGCACTCCTGCCTCCTCTGCTTCCTGCCCCTTCCCCACTCCAACACCCCCCCACCCCCCCACCCCCGAATCTGTTCTGGTCCTTCTGATCGTACCATTTTCCTGGGAAGCAGGGAAGTGTCCAGGTGTCCAGTGCATCCCTACAGCCCCCCTCATCTCCACTCTGCTCCCTAGAGACTGATGGCAGGGCCCATCCCCAAAAAGCAGCACCCAGTGGCACAGGGTCCCTAATCAGCAGTGCCCTCTCAGCCCCCAGTGGCCAGCACAGGGTGGGGGTGCCTGGGTGACTGGGCACCCTGGCTCGTTGGTCTAGGGGTATGATTCTCGCTTAGGGTGCGAGAGGTCCCGGGTTCAACTCCCGGACGAGCCCTCCTTTTGGGCACCCAGCACCCCGCTCCTGCCTAGTTGCTCTCCCCTACCACAGAGACTCACCACAAGATACGCTCTGAAGTCCCTGAACGAGTGACACGAAACACCCAAACACCTCACAGTGCTTGAGCAGGGTCTGTGGGCTTTCTCCACAGTCTATGGGTGCTGGAAATGAGCCGCAGGCCATCTGTGCCCACAGGCAGCCCCAGGGTCTTTCTAGGGTGTTTCAGGTTCTCTGTCTGCAGAATGGGGCTCTGGGGAAGCAAAAACTGGAGATGCTGGAGGTTGAGCCTAGGGCCTCTTAACTGCAAAGCAAGCGCTCTACTCTCTCACTTGAGCTACCTGCCCCAGAAACAGACCCTGCCCTGGCTTTCTCATCATTCCCAGAAAATCCATGTTGTTGCTTCCTTCTCCACCCCTCTGGAACTGGTGACCATGGGATTTGGGGATTTGCAGGCACTGGGTGTCCCAGTTGGCAAGAGGGGGGATGTGTTTTTGTTTGGAGCCCCTGGGCAGTGCTGCCCAGCGAGGACATGTTGGCAGTGTGCCCAAAAGGAGGGCTCGTCCGGGAGTTGAACCCGGGACCTCTCGCACCCTAAGCGAGAATCATACCCCTAGACCAACGAGCCAGAATGCCCAGATAACCACACATCCCCACCCTGTGCCGGCTACTTGGGGCTGGGGGGACACTGCTGCCCAGGGACCCTGTGCCACTGGGTGCTGCTTTTTGGGGATGGGCCCTGCCATCAGTCCCTGGGGAGCAGAGCAGGGATGATGCAGGGCTGTGGGGATGAACCAGACATCCTGGAGACTTACCCGCTTTCCTGGACAATATGGAGCCCAGGGGCAGATCAGGGGAGCCTGGAGTCGGCGGCAGGTGTGTCCCCTAGGTATTTTGGGCTATGGCTGTGATGGCCGAGGGGTGAAGGCGTTGGACTTGAAATCCAATAGGGTTTCCCTGCGCAGGTTCGAATCCTGCTCACAGCGAGAGATTTTTACCTGGCACACTGTTTCCCATGATAGACCTCCTGGGGTGCCCAACAAGCTGTGAGTCTTACACAGCAGCTGTTCCCACCACTGCAGTGTGCTGGTGATCCTGTTGCTGTGCCTTGGGCAGCAGCAGTCTGTCCCACATGGTACTGGGGGCAGCAGATACTTTTCTTGATGAAGCATCAACTTCTCCTAGCAATTATTTGGCTCTGGGTGTGTTGAAGGCCGTCTCTGGCAAGCCAGCAGTGTCTTTCTGCCTGAAGCTGTCCTGGACGCAGAAGAGACAGTATCACGTTGTTTATCCAAGACCCTTTCTGACTCCTGGCCACAGATCGATGCAGTTAATGAGAAACCCCGTCTCAGGCAGGAGGCAACAGATTGGGTGCTGGGAGGCTTTTGCTCTGCAGTGGGACAGGAAAGGACCAGCAAAGCCACAGAGCTCAAGGATCTGAGTGCGGGGCTGTGGAGTGCAGACAGACCCTGGAACCATGGCCAAGCTGGTGGAGTGTGTCCCCAACTTCTCGGAGGGGAATAACAAGGAGGTGAGGGAGTGCACGGAGGGGCTGAGGGTGGGCGATGCCAGAGTGCGGACAGCTAGGCTGCCCTGGCATAGCTGCTGTGCAGGCAGCAACTGCTGCCGGTTTCTTCCCTGCCTCCTTTGAAGTGCTGTGAACCTTTCCCTGCCTGGCTAATGCTGACAATGCTCAAAGGCAGTCCCTGCTCCCTTTTGGCACCTCGGTGAGAAGTGTGGCTCAGACCCCCCCCTTCCCACTGCCTGCAAGTTGCTGTAACACTCTGTCGTACCGCCGTAGAGAAATACCGATTGCAGTTGTTGCGTCAAAGTGCACCGTCCAGGTTAATGGGATCTGTGCTAGGCATCAGCCCCAGGCTGAACTTTGGCCCTGCTGGGAGCAGGGGAGTTCAGCAAGCCCAAAGCTGCAATATGCCCACTGTTCCCCCCAGGAGGGAGGCTTTGCAGAGCCAAATCTGGCTTGAAACTGGCAGGGGACAGTATCCTCAGCAACAACAATTTGTGGTGGTGTTCTCCAACGTGAAGCAGCAGTGAGGCGTCTCTCCACCACCCCAGCAGATTTGGGGCTCGCTGGGAGCCAGGGGGGTTCCAAACTCCCTGAGTAGGAGTGGGACACCCATGTCTTTGGATCCTGCATCCGCTGCAGCACAGGGCTGCATCCCCTTTAATCAGGGGATCCAACCTCAGGGCTGGTAGGAAAGAGGAGAGATGAAAAAAGACATCACTCACCTTGGGAACCTGAGGTTGTAGTGGGGGTCCAGCCAGTTCATCTGCCTTGCCCCCTTCTGCTGTCTGGCAGGTGATTGATGCACTGGGTCAGGCCATCTCCCAGACGCCAGGCTGCGTGCTGCTGGACGTGGATGCCGGTGCCTCCACCAACCGCACCGTCTACACCTTTGTGGGGTCCCCTGAGGCCATCATTGAAGGGGCACTGAGCGCAGCCCGCGTGGCGGGGCAGCTCATTGACATGAGCCGGCACACGGGTGAGCCTGGGGGAAGTGCAGGGGCTGATTTGGTGCAGAGCATCCGTCAGCTGTGGTGAATGATTGGCTCTGGGTGCACCTTGCATGGTTGGAGCTAAAATCAGCTGCTGGTGGTGAAGCACAGCATGTTACTGCACCTGCAGCATGCCACGCTGCCAGGATGGATGGTGATGAGACTGTGCAAGGCTCTTGCTCATCTTCCTAATCCGGAGAGGTTGAATCCCTCCTGTCCTCGTGTGGAGTATATGCTACTGCCTCAAACTCAACTTTCCTCATGGTGGCAGTGCCCAGTCTGAAAAAAAGGCTGGGAAAGGGCCATCCTCCTTCCTTATCTGCTTGCTTTTCCCAGCTCTCATCTTATATCTGCCCTGTCACCAGGTGAACACCCTCGCATGGGGGCCCTGGATGTCTGCCCCTTCGTGCCAGTGATGAACGTCAGCATGGAGGAGTGCGTTACCTGCGCTCACATCTTTGGGAAGCGCTTGGCAGCAGAGTTGGGGGTGCCTGGTGAGTGGGGGCCAGGAATCTCTGCCCGTCCTGTCCCATCCCGCATGCTTCCAGCTGTGGAAAAACTGCACGCCTTTTGCAAAAGCTTAACCAAATGGGATTTGGTCCAAAATGGGAAAAACTGGACCCTGCCAGACGACACGCCACCAGTCCCTGCCCAGTGGTGCTCACACCCAGCTCTGTCTTGCAGTTTACCTGTATGGAGAAGCAGCGCAGAAGGAGAGCAGGAAAACCCTGCCTGCCATCCGTGCTGGGGAGTATGAGGCACTCCCTGAGAAGGTGAGCCTGGCAGCACGTAGCAGGGTGGCATGAGCTTCACCTCCCTGGCTTCAGAAAGGGTGCCAGGGGCTGGCATAGTCCCTTCACACTGATGGATGCTGATGAAACACTCTGGGTGCTGCTGAACATGGTGGTGGTCTTGGCAGATGCCAACTGGGGAGGGAGAAGCTGTCCCTGGGGTGGTGGATTATGCTACTCAGCAGTGCCAGTCCATGTGCTCTCCTCCCTCCTCCTCAGCTTGCAAAACCAGAGTGGGCTCCCGATTTTGGGCCCCCAACCTTTGTGCCCCGGTGGGGGGCCACGGTGACAGGTGCCCGAACCTTCCTTATCGCGTACAACATCAACCTACTGTGCACCAAGGAGCTGGCTCACCGCATTGCCCTCAACATCCGCGAGCAGGGTCGCGGCACCGACCAGGTAGCCCCATGCCCACAGCATGCCAGGAGCAGATCTGCTTGTCTCCATCCCTCCTGGGCCATGTCTTGACCGTGTCAGTTCTTGGCAGCCTGGGCGCTTGAAGAAGGTGCAAGGCATCGGCTGGTATTTGGAGGAAGAGAATATAGCCCAGGTTTCAACAAACCTGCTGGACTTTGAGACTACACCACTCCACGCCGTCTACGAGGAGGTCTGCCGGGATGCGGAGGTCGGTGGCACAGGATGGCGTGACATGCTTGTTTCAGTAGGGGCTTCACAGAGTATGTCTCCCTGCAAGTATTTCTGCCCATCCCCAGGTCAGGCTCTGCTTTATCTCATGCTCAGATCAACCAAGCTGGGCAGGGTGCTGAACAGCACAAAAACCTAAAAAGCTTAGGAACTTGTTGCTAGACCCCAGCTCCCCCATTGAAGGCTTTTCCACAAGCTCCCCAGCTCCTGGGAAAGGATGAGGAATGCCAGGCTGATGTGGTGGCAGTGGCAGGGCAGACGGCTCTGTGAACAGTCACATTTTTGGTGTCTTTCACAGTCACTGAACCTCCCTGTGGTGGGGTCCCAGCTGGTGGGGCTTGTCCCCAAGAAGGCCATGCTGGACACGGCTGAGTTTTACATCAAGAAGGAAAAACTCTTCATTCTGGAGGAAGAGCAGAAGATCAGGATGGTAATGTGGCTCCTCTTGGTAACGAGACAAGGGTGAGATCATTAGAGAAATAGGCCTGTCCCCCGGCCAGCCTCCCAAAACAACACTGAGCAGAGATTTGGGCACATCCCCAGGCATGACACTTGTCCCCAGGGATGGTGCCTGGCAAGCTGTGAGGGCACAGTGAGTTGAACAAGTTGCTTAATTGTCCTGGTGATGCTGAGATTCTCAGGGAGCAGAGAACCCATGCCATGAGGATAGAGTGTGGGCAGCAGCTGCCCTGCTTGTCTCCATGGAGGCCAGAAGGGGTAGGACATCTCCCCAGTGTTCAAGGACAGCATGTGGTGTTATGGAAACTGCCCTAGGACTGGCGTCAGCTGGAAAGAACCAGACAGGCTCTGCTTTTCAGCTGCAGAAGGGAGGGACTTTTCCACCCTATGAGGAACGTGCTAGATAAGAGCAAGCTAATTATTTATCGGTGCAGTTTCCAGGCATTTGTAGGTGGCCGCACACCGCTGCCAAGTCTAGGATGGGAAGGGTTAGTGACGCTGGCTGTCCTCTGCTTGGGTGGTGGCCCAAACAACTCTGCCCTAGGGCTGCATCACCCAGGGTTAATTAGCAGCAGGGAATGAGGATGCAACAGGACTTATCACAATGGGGCTGATGCAGCGGTGCTGCTCCTTGCAGGTGGTCAGCCGGCTGGGCCTGGACTCCCTGTCTCCATTTCACCCCCGGGAGCGCATCATCGAGTAGGAATCTCCATCCAGCTTCTCATCATGGTGCCCATCCCTTCCCACGTGGGGGGGTCCTGCTTGTGTCTTGTGCTCAGCGCGTTTTGGGATCAGCATCTACACCCAGGGGACATCTCTGCTGGGTGTTGTGCGGGCATGGTGTGGTCCCTGCTCCAAAATGCTGATGGTTGTGAAAGTGGGGTGGGGGAATTCCAGGTCACTCGGGCAGGTGGGAGCAGGTTTTCTGACCAAACTTGAGCATATACATGTTAAAACCTACTCTCCACCCCAGCCCAAATTCCACTGCCTCCAGCTTACAGGTGCCCTCTAAGGAGAGACTGTGCTGCAGCATCTGGTTCAAAATGCTTGTCCAGGGGTAGAGAGGAAGGGGAATGCACCCATGAAATCAGGACATGCACTTTAAGCCCTTGTCCCCCCCTCCAGGAACATGTCTGCAGGCGTGTTTCTGTCTCACCAGCCACATTTGCATAAACCCACCCTGTCTAATGCAGAGCAACCCCCAACACCACCAGAACATGTGCTCCCCAGCTGTTTATCTCCTTGTCCTTGTCCCCTCCCCTGGAAGATCCTTCTCCTGTCTTTTTTGGGCTGGCTGCCTTCTCAGCCACTTGTAGAGAGAAGGGATGGCCCCCTTGGAGAGGGCAGTGCTGGGTGAGAAGAGACCGCTTTGTAGTGTTGGGTGTCTCTGCACTGGGAGGGGCACTCTGACCCACAGGGTCACTGTGTTGCAGGTACCTGGTGGAGGCAGGAGAGGTGGACAGGGGGCTGGTGGCCAAGCCACTGGGTGCCTTTGTGCGAGCAGTCGGTGGGAGGTCAGCAGCGCCAGGAGGAGGCTCCGTATCTGCAGCTGCAGCCGCCCTGGTACGTGCCTCATACCCGGATGGAGACCCTGCCTGCCTGGGAGGTCCTCTGGATTTGCCAAGCCCCATGAGGAGCCAGCAGGGAGGCAGTGGTGGGCACTGTGTCCTGCTGGAGGATTTAACCCCGTGCCCTCTCAGGGAGCAGCGCTGGGCTGCATGGTGGGGCTGATGAGCTACGGGAAGCGGCAGTTTGAGGAGCTGGACCCCATCATGAGGAAGCTGATCCCCCCCTTTCACCAGGCCATGGACGATCTGGTGGCAATGGTAGACAGCGACTCTCGTGCCTTCAGCAGCTACATGGTGAGGTTCCACCGGCAGCAGATGTCCTGTGAGGATGTGGAGGACTTTCCAGCTTGGAGGGGGGCTGGCATCGCTGCTGGTGGCCTTAGGAACAGGGCTGCAACCTTGGCCCAAGCCAGGGCCAGGGGAAGGGACATGTCACCTGGAGAAGTTCTGCAAGAGTGTGGGAGCTATGGGGTCTATCCTGGCCCTCAATGCAAAGCATGCAGGGTCTTGGAGCAAATAGCAGCAAATCTGCTTTTCTTTGTCTGCAGGAAGCTATGAAGCTGCCAAAAAGCACCCCTGAAGAACGGGAAAGGTGAGCTGGTCTGGTGGGGACTTTCAGACTGGGGGAGCACAGCCACCCAGGACTCACCCTGGGGCTGTCCCTCTTCCCAGACGCATGTCTGCCATGCAACAGGGGCTGATGACAGCCGTGATGGTGCCCTGTGCCCTGGCGGAGAAGGTGAGCGGGCTCTGGCCTGCTCTGAAGGAGCTGGCTCGCCACTGCAACCTGGCCTGCAAATCCGACATCCAGGTACGGCCCTGGGCTCGCGCGCTCCCCCAGCTGGGGCGCTGGAGATTGATGGACTCACTGCTTTTTACTGCAAGCTGTCTCCTTGTGTCCTGACCTCTGGAATGCATCTCTCCAGACTCACTTTCCAGACTAGTCAATGATTTCTGCCCACTGACATTTCGACAGCTTGCAAACCTTGTAGGAGAGCTAACCTCCACCAGCCCTTGCCTGCGTTTTCCCACCTGCATGGCAAGGCCAGGAATGGTTCCCACTGCTGGAGCCATGTCCTGAAAATACCAGGTTGGAAAGTATTGTAGTGCTGCTGTGTCATGAATGGCTGGAGTGACCCACCATGGGTTTGCCCAGCTGCAGGACTCTATGGCGGTTCTCTGGTTCAGCAGAACTTCTTGCAAGCCTCTTTTCCAGGTTGGAGCCAAAATGCTGGAAGCGTCTGTGTTTGGAGCTTACTTCAATGTCATGATCAACCTCAAAGACATAACGGATGAGAAGTTCAAGCTTGTGGTAAGCAGGAGCCATGGAGATGAACCCCCTGGGACCCCACATTCCTGGACATCCCCTCCCTTTGCCACCAACAGGATGCATGGGTTGGGTGGTGGAAGGCAATTCTGCCCTGTCAAGTGGCAAAGGTGCATCTTCTCCCTCTCTGTGCAGATGTCACAGAAGATCTCTGGGCTGCTGGAGGAGGCGAAGCAAGGCTCAGCGTTTGTGCTGGCACTGCTGGAGAAGCGAGTGGCCTGAGAGGGACTTGGGATGGGACAGGGTCTCTGCAGCAACAAATATAGCTGAGAAACATGCTCGTCCCTTGCCTGTGCTCCTTTGGTATCTGCCTCGGGAGAGCTGCACTGCTCAGACAGATCCCGGCATTACATTCTCTGTTGGTCATCCCTGGCCAAGGGTGATTTGGGCTGCCTGAGGCCACAGGACCCCAGTCTCCATCTCCCCATCCTTGGGGCAGAAGGAGCCAGCTGGGCTGGCAGTACCTGGGTGCACAGGTCTCCCAACAGAGGGGACAGCAAGGACCCCATGGCACTGCCTAGGAGGAGATCCTTGTGTGGGGACACTTCCTGACCCCGCCACACCTCTGTGTGTTTCTGTGCCCAGAAAACCCACTGAAACACCCCCTGTCTACAGGGCTGGGTCAAGACCTTGCTCAGTCCCTTGCTGTGAAGTGTCTTTTTGATGGCACATGGTGAAATCGTTCTGTTGCTTCCCTCACTGGCCTGGGAAGGGAGTGCTGCCAGACATAGGGTAGCATCAAGGTTGTTAGCGGGGAGATGGGGATGGAAAGAGCTCGGACTCCTCCTCATAGACCCCCTGAGAGGGAGATCTGAGCATCGGGGCATCCAGCCCTGCCTCCTGTCTCTGCTGACTGGGACTGACAGCATATATCTCCTCCTCCACCCACACACCATGGCAGCACCCTGAACAGTGTCACAGGGAGTCATTAGCTGGACCCTAAGCCCTGCTGTCCCACAGCAGTTCCAGCAGGAGTGTGGTGACGTCCCTGTGTCAGCCACCCACTTTCCCCAGATACTGCACCCGTGCTGGGAGCACCGAGACAGGCCTTGAGGTGGGGTCGCCTGACTCACTCCATCACCTGATGCTGGGAGGTGAAAACACCACCCTCCATAACGTTTTTATCAGCCCTGTGGGACCTTTGTGCTGGCTGGGAGCGGTGTGTTGACATTTCCCCTGTGCCCATGGTGACGACTGTGGCGCAGGGAGCGGTGCAGCTGGTTCCACCTGCTCCACGGTGTCACCTCTGTCCACCGCACCCCTCCTCACCTGGGCAGGGCTTCGCTATTTAATGGGTGCCTGACACCTGGGGAGAGCTGTGCCAAGGACGGTGGTGCTTTTGGAGAGTGCTGCCAGCATCGCATCTTCTGGGAGGTTTCCTGCAGGTTCGGTGAGTAAAAGCTGCTCCCTGAGGCAGCAGCGCCTGGTGGGACACAAGGCAGCTGGGGAGCACGGGGGCAGTGGGCGTGTGGACACCCGTGGGGCAGGGCGCACCGTTCCCGTGGCTGGCACTGCACTGAGATGTGGTGTCCCCAGCTTTTCGTGGTCTATAAGCATATGGGCTGGGCACTCAGGCTCCACTGGAGTTGGTTTATTATTTCCAGTAACAATGGAAACCACATGCCCAGGCTTGGAGGGTGCCCAGAGGTAAGGATAGTCACCCTCAGGGTTGGCGCTGTTGCCCAAAGGGGCAGGGTGGCTGTTAGGAACTGCAGGGGGATGGCACTCCTGGGGAAGCAAATATGGTGTCTGTGCCTGGGACGGTGGAGATGGATCTCAGCTGCTGGCAGGATGATGATGTCCCTGTCACACCATGTGCTGTGAGGGAGCACTGACGGTACCTGTCCTTCTCTTGCAGCTCGAGGCCTGCAGAGGATGGCGAACTTCAACCAAGGTGAGAGGCCACAGGGCTGGGCAGGGCTGTGGGTATCACACAGCCATTGGAACTTGGAGAGGCTCAGTGCAATTGCCACAGGCATCCACAGGCATTACCTGCGTACCAAAGGGGAGTGGGGCATCATTTCTGAGGAGGAGGTTGGCTGGGAGAGGTCCTTTGTGTGCACGGGTACACCAGCTCCTTGCATTGCCGGACCAGCAGGAGCCCAGCTCTGTTCACTAACAGCCCCTCTCCTCTTCTTAGGCATGCCCGGAGGGATGCCACCACCGCACGTGCAGATTTGCCCACCAGCCCCTCCAGGATACTGTGGTCCCAACATTCCATCGGATCCCCACATTGTCTGCCCTCCCGGGTCAACATGCCCCTGCCCACCGGGACAGTACCCGCATGGGCAGCCCCCGCCAGGGCAGCACCCCCATGGACACCCCCCACCGGGGCATCATCACCACGGGCACCCCCCACCGGGGCATCATCACCATGGGCACCCCCCACCGGGGCATCATCACCATGGGCACCCTCATCCAGGACAACCAGGAATGCCAGGGTGCCCACAAAACTGCCATGAGAAGCACCATAAGAAGCACCATAAGAAGCACCATAAGAAGCACTCCAAGCACCATGGAGGCAAGGTAAGAGTGAGGCAGCAGCAGACCCTTCTGAAGCTCTGCTGTGGTCCTTCAGACCCCCTCAGGCATGCCACTGCATCCAGCCTGGGCAGCTAGGGCTCTTCTCTTCCACTGTGCAGCGGCTGGAGTAGGCTGCCTCAGTGGCTTTTTTTAGACCTGGATATTCCCATTTGGTTAATGTATAGGGAAGCATGAGTCATTTCAGGAAAGTTTCTGAAGCACGATCCGTGAAATTCCTTGAAGCTGCTCAGAACAGTGATACAGTTCAGGGTTCACCATGTGGTGTATTAAATCCCAAGACTTTGTCCTGCTCACCTGAAAGTGAGTTGTGTCTCTGTAAGGGACTTTGCTCAGAGCCCTGCAGCAGAGAAACAGTTCAGTTTCCTCTTAAAAAACCTCCACCACTGCCAAAAAAAAACCCTAAACCAAACAAACCAAAGAAGGAAATGCAAAAGAAGATGGTTGGATTTGCTGTCTGAGGCTACGGTGCTGTGATGACTCTCACACACCCTTCACATGGCCCCTGGACATTAACTCATTACCAGCTGTAACTCAGCCAAGGTTGGAAACCCAAGGGCACGCCTATTGCTGGCGAGCAAAGACACTCGGTGAGAGGTGGGTTTTCAGCCACCACAGCTGAACTCTCAACCTAGATCCATCTGGGCACTGGGAAGGAGAACCCACCACAGGACTGTTAACATCTACCAGAAGTGGTGAGAGAGGGTTGTTTCTGTGCTATCGTAAAGTTGGTTTTATCTCCTCCAGCACTCCAGCAGCTCAAGCAGCAGTTCTGATTCTGACTGAAGAGGACATCTCCCACTGGCATGGTGGTGAAGCAGCAAAAAATGAAGACAAACACTACATGGAGACCGCCTGCTTGTTGCTCTGCTCCTTTCCCCCTTCTCCAAGAGTGATATTTTGCCTGCTGAGTGATTTTCTTGCTTTTACCTTGTAAATTCTTCTACCTGGAACCTCTGTGAGATACTGGGCAGCAGCTCCATCCCCTGTCTTTTGCAAGAGCCCATTGAAAGTCATTCCCAAGGCTGCAGGCAGCAGCTCAGGGAGCATCACGTGCTGGTTTGCAGTCTGCTGTGTCTGTGTGTTTTTTCCTGTGCAATGATGCTGTTAACGTGAGTCTCACTGCTTGTAGAAGTCCTTCAATTTTGTGTGGGCTTTCCCAGCTGTAAAAGGGCTGGCCAGGCAATGCCATGACTTTTCCCTTGCTATGCTCTATGTGTCACCATCCTCCACACCTAGGTGACAACTGGTAGCAAAAAGTAGTGAGCTCTCTTTCTGAAGCCCCTGAGCCATAGACACAGAACTGCATCATGCTCGCTAGGAAAGGTGAAACACCTGGCGATGCTCTCACCAGGGTATTTTAACACAGGGCTGCTTTTGCTGATGTTTTATTTTTGTCTTGTCCATTGTCATGGCTGAAGAGGGCCCTCTCCAGCTCTGTTATCACAAAGGCTTTGCTGTCAGCTGCTGTGACTCACTCCTGGACCCTGTGCCAGAAACACAAGCCGTTCATGGTGGTGGAGGGAATCTCCTAAAGAGGTGGCAAAGCCCATCTCACCTAGATTTACTGAAAGCACAGCCTTGTTTGTCCTTATTGCACTGCTGGACCAGTGGCATTTCACTCCTGAAGTTCCTCTCTAGGGAGACGTTCTCGCTCTCCATGGAAGGAGGCGGTAGCCAGGTGGGGGGTTGGTCTCTTCTCCTAAGACACAAGTGATAGGACATGTGGAAATGGCCTCAAGTTGTGCCAGGGGTAGTTTAGGTTGGACACGAGCAACAACGTCTTCCCTGCAAGGGTTGTCAAGGCCTGGTCCAGACTGCCCAGGGCAGTGATGGAGTCCTTATCCCTGGAGGGACTGAAAAGCCTGGGAGATGTAGTGCTGAGCGACATGGTTTGGTGGTGACCTGGCAGTGCTGGGTAATGGTTGGACTTGATCTTAAAGGTCTCCCAACCAAAAGAATTCTATGAGTCTACGATGTCATGTTTTGTTCTGCGACCCTCGATGCTCCCTTACAGCTCTCCTTTCCAAAAGAGGGAAAATACAGCAGTGACACTGCAGCACATGTGGCCACCCTGCACCCTCACTGCTCTCTCCTCTGCAGCCGATGCCCGAGGTCCTCTATGGACAACCCAAGTCCTGCCCAGCCTCTCCTCCCTATCCCACTTCCACCGCTGTGGATGTGACCTCACAGAAATACCTTTGTCCTTGGAGGGTTCCCCTGTCCCGTGGTCCTGGCTTGAGACACAGACATGTTGGATCCAAGAGGGGCTGCAGAAAGTATGGGTAAAGCCTGACCCCTCAAAGGGGGCACCAGAGGATCTCTGCTCCCCTCACCCATGAAGCAGGTGAAGAATGAAGACATGTTTTTTGTTGTGCTGAGACCACAATTTAATGGTTATTGAAGGGGTGCGGGGCAGGAGGCAGAGGAACAGGTCTGTAAGGGCACTGCTGGGGCCAGCAGGGAGAGCAGGAGAGGCCCCATCAACCTCCTGTGGTCCTTCAGATCCTCAGAAGTCCCCCATGAAGTTCCTCATGACCCCTCTGCAGCAGAACAGCTTTGTGCTCCAGCATTTGTGAGGAGAGGTAGAATACAAACTCACCTGGATTTACCAGCATAGCACCAGTGGAATCAGCTGCTCATTAAAAATAATTAAAAATAAAGAGAGACAAACTACAGAATAAAGAGGCTTTTTCAGGATAGGGTGAAAAGAGTTTGTTTATTTTTGCAAACAGCACAATTCAAGTTTAAATCTGGGCATTGCTGAGAGATACCGGTGGGAAGGCACCACGGTTGTTTTGAGCACACTGAGGTGACAGCGAGGCGACTCTAGTGGCAGCCCAGTATTTTGTGGGATGCTGGGAGGCATCCTGCCCCTCTCAGCCAGGATTTTGGATGCAGTGATAAATGAACAGGTTCTGACGAAGGCTGGGATGGCAGAAGGAAGCATACATGGACCATGGGGGAAAAAAAACAAAACATCTTAAAGCTGATCTGTGAAATTTAGGATAGACAGAGCCCCAAGAGGATCATCTACAGAAAACCGCAGAAGGCAGAAAAACCTCCCACCATCCCGTTGCTCCTGGGAAAGAGGAGCAAGCCACAAAGGGCCATGCAAAGGGAAAGCAAGTCGTTGACCATTTCAAGCAGCACGTGATGTGTCATAAATTTGCTTGGTTCTCTCAGGGCGGAAGTACTCAGAGAAGTAAAAAGATGAGATAATCTGGAAAACGGTTTGCTAAAGAACAGGGGATGTCAAAACCAGAAAGCTCCTCAAAAGACACTGAGGGATATTGAGAGGTTTTGAAAAAAATACAGAGATGATCATTTGTCCTACTACACTGGAAAGGTTTCTTGCTTCTCTGACAAGCCCTCCTAGGTTTACAGTATGTACACAAGTCATGGCTTGGTGTGTGTAAAGCTTTACAGAGGTACATCATATGGCCCTGCATCCTGCTTTGATCTTTGTTTTAATTAGCACCATATATGTAAAATGGATTTTTCATCAAGAGGATCAAAAAAAGCTCTGGATTTTGGCTAGAAAGGAGGACCCAGAGGGCTGCTGTTCCGGGCCAGCTCAGAGTTGCTAGCAACCATACATAGGGAAGAAAATGAAACAGGTAGTATCAGAGGTGTGTATACTGGTGAGAGGAGAACACGTACACTACCTTCATTTAACATATCCACCTAATGAACCTGTCAAAGAAGCTGGGCTGGGAGAGGCTGTCATAGTCCTTCTCCCGGAAGATGGCTGCCCGGTCTCCGAGACCAAGCTTCAACAGGACATCCATATCTACGTCACTCCCGAGAGCCACTACTGTGGGCATGACATCTTGCTTCTTCATGGAGTTGATGGCCTCCTCGAGGTTCTTGCTTCCTGTGATGCCATCAGTGATGAAGACGAAGGAGAGCTCAGCATTGCGCCGGGCAAGTCGCTGCCCATTTCCTGGGCTGAGCACGATGTTGTTGATGGCGTGTATGATGGCTGACCCAATGTTGGAGGATGAGTCCAAATACTTGATCTGAGCCAGGGCGTAGGAGATTTCTGTCAGATTGTAGGTCAGTGGGAAGACCACGTCCTGGTCCCTCTCACTGCCGTACTGCAGCAAGGCAATCCGGGCATTCATGTTGTCATTGTTACTCCTGGCCAGCGTGAGTCGTCGGGCCACCTCCTCCACAAAGTGATGGGCCCTCTGGAAATTCTGCTCCCCAATCCTTTCAGAGCCATCAAGTAAGAAGATGATGTCAACGGGGCGCTGTGTGCACTGGGCCACTGCAAGCTCTACAGGAGAAAGAAGACAAGAGTTGGGAGCACAAGAAAGCCTACAGGGTAAGGTTGGGGCTTATCTTGGGCAGTTTGGGCTGGAGTTGCCTTTGCGCATCTTTGTCCACAAAAGCACCATTTCCACTCTGTTGCCAAAGCCTATCTTTGCAGCTGGTAATTTAGGAGCTTTGCTTCTGATGCCCTCAGCTCCTGTACACTAGGTCTTAATGAATGTTAACTCAGGAGCTTATGACAGATCTTCACAAGATTAGACAGGTCTGTGCATTTCAGTCCCAGAATTACATCCACATTCTTACAGCAGTTCCTAGCTCTTATTGGTAAGAAAGATACCCAGGGATTAATGGCAGGCAGTGTCTGCAGACCTCTCCGTTACTTCTAGCGAGTGGTTTACTTTCAGAGTTAGTCTTCACACACAGATTTGTAGGACGAAAGCTGTTTTCACACCTTTCATCCAGATTAGTTTAATAAGCAATCACTAATTCCTGAAGAGCTTATAAAGGTTGGGCCATATGGCTGGAAAACAAGACTATCCTTATTGATGCACCTGTACATAGTAAAGAAGCTTTTGTAATATATAGCAGGACGATACTGGAGTGAAACAGAGCAGGACACTGCTCTTCAGTCACTCAGAACACCACCTGTTCACAAAGTGGGTATGTGGACATACGATTATGTGCAGTGAATGAACTCAGAAAAAAAAAAAAATATAAAAGAAAATAGCAATCTTTGGAGTCAGCTGTTGATAGGGATCATTACTTCATCCCTTTGCAGCAGTTATGTGTGTTGCATTTGGTGTTACTCTACATGTACTGCTTCTCCAAGGAACACTTCCACTTCTGCACCATTGGATTTTCTTCTTGAGTTTCCCTTGGTGCTGAAAGCACTAGACAGGAATGCAATTCCAACAGCAGTATTGATTTGTGATGTATTCACTGCGGCTGGTCACCCCCTGAGTCAGCAGCAGGGCAATGGCCATATTGCTGACAAGCAATTCTGACTGAATCTTGAAAGGGTGAGGTCCTGGAGCTGGTTATCATGTTGTATTGCATGACTGGGAAAGAATAAGAGATTCTGAAACAGCCCCAGCTTGACCATCCATTTCTGGCAATAAGGAGTAAATTTTGGGATAGGAGTATCGCATTAGGTTGAATTTCTCTACTATGAGCAAATCCAACTTGATAAAGTGCCTCTTCAGTGCTGAATGCTGCTACACCTCGATTCAGCACAGTGGGGTGCTGAGCCAGCATCCTTCGTTGTATGAGCTAAGCACCAAATGGATCACCGCTTCTGTGAATGTTATGTGTGTAGCCAACATTTGGCAGTGAAGTTGCATTTTAAGCAAAGTAGATACATACATTCTTGAGACTATAGAGACAGTGTCCAACATGAATCCAAACACACAGAAGAGTGTAGCAGAAGCTCTGATGGTGCATACTGTTGAGCTCACAGACTATTTGACACGACTTCCATCCATGATAAAACAGTCAAACCTGATACAGGAACTTCTAGTACTTGTGGTTTAACCTAACTCATAGGGCATTGCAAAAGTCCACAGTCATTTCTGTATCATGTCTCCTGACCTTGTAGACTGACATTTCTCCTTAGTCCACGGTGTAAAACATACCTACAATGATGGCAGGCCCTGTAATGGTGCTTACTGTATGGTGTCTTACTGCAAACAACAGGCTTCTGCAATCCCTGTTCTGACTGGAGTAGAAACCGATCTCCAAGTGATGCTTTTTTCCCCCATGAGCTTTTTGAATGTTGCGTTTTGAAATTCAGCTGTGATACTCCACTCCTTTAAAGCAATAAAGGTATGTACTCACCTCTGCCCAACCTTCCTTGAGAATTGTTGTCTAAAGGTACACTGGTGCAGGAGCTGCTGCCACAAGAATGCTTTGCCTTGGCAGCGCCTGCACGCCTGGTCCTCACCTGCTCTGTGCAGTCATGGAGGCAGAAAGGCAGGAAGGCATCGCCCTTGCCACCACACAGTCCAAAATCTAAGGAGGGGTCTGCAAAAGCAGGAGGAAGCAGGCAGGCAGGAGTGAGGGCTGCATCTTGCACTGGAGAAGTCTTATCAGGCTGTCTCTCTTTTTGCTTGCCTACGTGTAGTCACGTTTCTTGTGGTGACAATCAAGATCCACCTCCCTCCTACAAAGCCTGAAATAAACCTTAAGAGCTCCTAGCTAAGCAGACAGAAGCTGAGAGTGGCATCACTCTTTAGACAAGAGCGTAACATGTCTGGCTCTCCAGGCAGCCTCTACTGCAGGAACACTCATCCAAGACTCCTCTTGCTGCTCAGCCCTTCCAGCTGGAGAAAGCTGCCTTTGAGCTGTGTGATAAAATGCCTTTACAAATGAGTTATTCCATGGGGACATAGCATAGATGCAAGCAGCATGGCAAAACCTTGGGTTTGTTCCATTCGGTGTCACACTTCAATTGGGGCTTGTTCCCATTTCTGAAAAGCTGAGGACCAAGGTGCCCTTTCCAGTAGCAAGAAACAAGATTTTCATCCTTAACTGGAGGGTATGTTCTTGGAGGCATCGCCCTGAATTAGGCCAACTAAAATCTTCATGTCATGCTTTTAATCGGTGCGTTGGTCCTTCTCATGCAGCTTCCAGCAAGGCACGAATGCCTGTAACTCACTGTACTGCATACTTTGAGCCAGGACACAGCTGAGGACGTCTAACAGAGGCAGCACAAAGAACAGAAATACCACTGATTTTCCCAATATTAGTAACCCATCTAGTTATGTGCATGTACAAAGTAACCCCACCCATTCACATCATGTTCCTGCTTCTTCTAAAACCTGGGTAACTCGTATTTCCTCTATTGTTTCACAGTGTTGACAGTGGAGATGAAAGTGACATCGAGACGGAGACTGACCTCTCAGCCCTTTCTGGGGCTTCCCCCTTTCACAACCCCTCCCGTATCTTCGGGGAGGTGTGGACTGTCCTTTCCCCAACCCCTGATCTGTGTTCTTCCTTTGTCCAAGCGCTTCACTGAAGGAACCGCTGCCGTGATTGAACCTATCTGGTTTTATCAGAGGGATTAGCCAGGATTTTGTCAGCAAAACCCCACTACACTCACTTGCCTCTAACAAGGGCCAACACAAATACTGCTCATGTAAAGAGACATTCTCTCCCCTTTTTTCCCCATAATGAACTGAAGGTTTTTGAGAGGTAAAAAATGTGTTTCCAATGTTGTACTGCTTTGCTAGCAAATATTTCCAAAGGAAATGAAAGAAACGGCCACTGTGTGATAAAATGAAATAAACATCCCTTTTGCTGAAGTCTTCCTGAATCCTCGTCTTGTTCAGCAAGACAACCCAGCCCTGATATAGTCTCTAAAAAATAAGTGGGTTTTTGGAACTTTTCCTCCAGTATCATGGCTGGAGCTGCTTAATTGCTCTGAGTTCAGTCCTCTTACTTGCATCCCAGCACACACTAATTTTGGGGTAAAAATCAGAACCAAGTAGGGAGCTTGGCTTTGCACAGACTATCCACAATATGTGGATTACAACCAGATGCTAGAATACGGACTCAGACACAAGCTGATCCTTTTGTCTTCACCTGAACCATAGACCACACCATGTAAAGCTCTCTCAATTCTTCTCCTTCTGTTATATGCCAACAGCAGAGCTTTCTGTGCTCCCTGTCCCTATAGAGGGGGGAGAAAAAAGGTGCTGAAACCTTGGGGGGAAACATTATTTTTGTGCAACGTGTCTGATCTTCTCACATGATGAGCAACACAAACACTTCTCCCTGTGTGACTGTCACCAGATAGCTTCTAGCCTAGACTGGCAAGTCCCAAATGTTGAAGCAGAGCTGGAACCAAACACTGCAGTATGTTCAAAGTGGACAAGTTCCTTGTTCCAGCTCCCATGCCTAAGCTTGGCAACTGGCTCCACTTTGTACACCTGGAAACATTAGCGCCCAACCGGATTTTTGAAGATGGTATATCTCCCTTCTGCCCATTAAATATGACATTTGCTCAGTATACTTTATTGCAATAATACCATGTCAGTTAGAGAGGCTGCAAAATTCACTTGCTGGCAGTAAACACGTCTACTCTTGTGTCTGCACACAAAATGCTTTTTTCTCCTCTTGAGGATTGAAAGGGCAGTAGTTATTCTGAAGGCAGGAATGGCAGTCACCTGTCTGACTTTTTCTGGAAACCAGGGGTAGCTGAGCTCATGGAAATATCACTTCTCACCTAAACACACGCACATGCAGCCTAGGGTGGGTCTGTAACCTCTCTGAACCAAACTAGCACTGGGTATGGATTGAATGGGCTATCCTACACTATATTTGAATACTTGCTTTTAAACGGCTCACGTAATGCGTCACAGAGATTTGACTGCACAGCCAATTTTGCTTTGGGTAGGCCTTACCTAACCTCTATCACTTGAATATGAACAGGTACGTGTTGCTAATTAAGACAGAGGAAACACAAACTTACAAGTAGAGGAAAAGGCACAGGGAGCTCATACACCTTCCAAGACAAGCACTCCCAAGGTTTGGGTGATCTCGATGGAAAGCTAGGGATGTTCCCTCTCCCATATTGCTTGCTCCTTCCCTTCAATATCCCAGCTGCCTATTGCATGGTTGTACAGAAACACTTGCTGCAGTGGGAGGAGGTGCACCTTACTTTGCCAGCCACGCCACACAAATCACAGAATGGTTTGGGTTGGAAGGGACCTTAAAGATCATCTAGTTCCAACTCCCTTGCCTTGGACACCTCCCACTAGACCAGGTTGTGCAAAGCCCCCTGCGGTTTGCAGGACCTGAAGACAGTCCTCATGGTAAACCAGAGAGAGGATGCAGGAGATGCTTCAGAAGCAGTCAGCAAATGTATACGTAGGAAGGTGTGCAAAAAAGCACATTCTTATGCCCTATGCAAATGAGGAGCTTGCTCTGGCCCTCAGACACACCCGTGCCAGCAGCTTCTTTGTCAGAGCCCAGTGCTCGTGCTTGGCTGAGGGTTGGGGCACACAGGAGGCCTGAAGGAGGAGGATGGGAGCACAAGAGGGGAGCAGTGTTGGCTGGCTCAGAGACCAAGGCAACACTACTCCTCTGCAGAAGAGCAGTGGGCAGAGCAAGAGCATCTCGATACTGAGGGCGAAAGTTGCCATGCTTATCAGCCAGCCAAGTTGGAGAGGACTGAACCTTGTGTCACAATCACGGCTGAGCGCAACCAAGTCATTTCACTGTCTGTTTCTCCTAAACTAAAAGCATCTACCAATGTACCTGTCCCCTTGGCCAAACAGGCACTTCAGGGAAGATGATTACCATCTCTACTCAACCTCTGCCTCCACATGATCTCTAACAGAGATGTCAGCAAAGCCCTATCACAGTTTCTGGGTCTCCCACAATCTCGTTGTGCACCATTTTGAAGGTGTCAATGAACAAGTCCATCCACTCTTGCCGCTCATTTCCTGTGGCAAACTTGGCTTTTTCGGCAGTAAAGGCCAAAGTGGCCACCAGCTGGGTGTACATGCTGGGGTCCTGGGTTTCCCGCGTGGAGTTTAGGAACTGGGCGATCGAATGTATGGTGCTGGGGAAATCTATGTTGACTCCCTCTTCCATGGGGCGGAAAATAAGTGGGTTTACGTTCCCAGGGTTCCTGTCATCTGTAAGTGAGCGTCAAAAGAATATTTTCAGGGCTTGCTAGCAATGGCTGAGTCTCTGAAAGCTACCTGGCTTTCCCACGTGCAATGCACAAGAGAACAGAGTTAACAAGGGACAGAGGAGTAAAGACTGAAGCCAGATTTAAAATTTTTCTGCCACTTTTAAGTCTGAGGAACCATGGGATTCATGCCAAAACCAACAACACATCAACTGGGAGACCTCAGAAAATGACATGAAAGCTTAACTGCCCAGTTCCTTCCCACTCATACAGCATAGGCTCGATAGAAAAAGAGCAGCACTCAGGAAGAGTGCCATGGGGTCCAGCTTCTTTCTGTGTGTGGGATTCACCCATCATGGAGCTCTGAACTCTGCTACGTGCAAACTGTACATATCCTGTACAGTCAGGAAGACATCTAAGGGACAGCATTACCTGAACTCCTTGCCTGACACTCAGCCCACTGCGCTTTGGCTGGAGTCACTGCCCTGCAGTGTGCGAAGCTCCTGTGCAGTGTCCAGGCTAGTCGGGACCTTGAGAGCCTCTGCTTCTACATGGCTGCACTGAACTTAAATTCAAGTAACATCCCAAAGCTCAAAGCAAAGCCTTTTGCATGGGTTAGAAAAAGCCCCACAGAGCATCATGCGGTTTCTATTGAAGCAAGTGGTCAGTATGGATTTGCTCAGCGTTTAACCTGTTTAACACTCCAGCTCTCTGTTAGCACTGCAGGACTTGGTGGGCAGTAACAGGGAGACGAGGGTCTTCCCTGAAAACAAGAGAGCCTGGACTTCTTCAGGCAAAGCACTGAGGCAGCACGTCTTCAGTTGTGGATGTGAACCAGCGTGCCTGGCTCTGGAGGGCAGCAGCACGGAAGCCAGGGTGGATGTAATACCTATCCCCCTCTGTCCTCTGCTGACAATACCCAGGCTGGAGATGGGGTACCTGGCACAAGGAATCGATTTGCTCCTTACAGTGCCAGGACTGCAACTCTGACAGTCATGGGGCCAAGAACGGGGCTGGATGTAGCTGCCTCCTTGACCTGGACCTGTCTGGTCTTTCATTGGATGTGCACAAAACTCACTCGCATACCTTACCAAGGGCACCATCTCCATACAAAGGGTTTGCATGTGAACTGTCACCAGCTCTTGAGATGTTCTCAGGGAGCCAGAGGAAGCTGAGCACTGAGCAGAGAACTCCTAGGCTTTGTAACACGTCTTATGTTACATCCCATTCAACATGTTCCTTTGCCGTACGCAAATGTGATCATTGCAAATTCTTCTAGATGATCACAGCAACACATCACAGACTGTTCAGTGTGATGGGTGGAAGACACTTTTCCCAAAGGCCTCTGAATCCCTTAAAACCTGACCTACCAGGCCCAGCACAAGATCCTTGCACACCAGGACAACTTTGCACATACCTACCCAGACATGTCACTCCACCTCCCATGCCCTCTAGGGCACAAGTGTAGGGTCTGCACTTGACCTGGCCTGTCCAAGACATGGTTTGAGGGAGTTGCTCAAAAGGGATGCCACTCAGATGCTTCCTGGTCCCCAGGATTGTCAGGTACTATTCTCACCTTACACCAGGAAGAGAAACACCCAAACGCACTAAAGGGAAAGGACTGCCAGCTTCACCTTGTTGTGGAGGGCTTTGATGGCCTAAGCCTAGGAGAACACGTGTGACACTGCTTGGGTCAATCTCTCTCTTGTAGTGTTCCTTAGCAACAGGGAGGCTGCAAAGACCAAAGCCTTTGAAGACACCTGAGCAGTCACCAGTGTGGCATGGGGAAGTCACCTCCTTGTGCACGGATCCACAGGACAAAGCTCTTCAGCGGACACTGCAGAAGAGCCTGTTGGGAGCACAGCATCATAGTTGGACAATGTGTCCTCTCTATGGCCAGGTGCAAATACTCAAAATACTAGTGACAGATTTTAGACAGGAATAATTATAGTCTTCCTGTCTTCAGATTTCTGAGTATCCTGGGATCAGTGTTCCTTTTGCTTGGTATGGAAACAAAGGGACATCTTGAAAATGAAAGTTGAGATTCTGTGCAATACTCAATTGAGGCTGGAGACTTTCACAAAAACATTAAAAGCAAAGGTAGAGATAAAAGTTGCAAGAACTGCAAAACTTTGTCCCCTCTAAGCTTTGTGTGTATCAGCAAATAGTGCATCTATTGCATTTGAACAGGCACAGGGACTCAGACAGACAGAATCTGCAGAAATTCAGATTGCAGATCTGACCCTTAACAAGCAAAATAAAATCAAGTAAAGCTACCTGGAGCAAGCAGCAGCTGTTTCCTTGATACCAGAGGATCCTTGCAGCCTTTTTCGTTTAATCCAATACCCTGAGTTCATTGTTAATTAAATGCAGCCAGCATTAGAGAAGCCAAAGCTTTGGGTCCACTACGATGGGATTTTCCAAAGGGTCCCCACCCGTTCTCTGCCCCCGTCACTCCCAAGGCGCATCCTGCCCAGTGCTGCAGGCTGGGCTCTGCGCTTCAAAGGTCACCCGAGTGGGACAGTTTAGCAAGTGGGTTTTGTCTTGGTACGTAAGAGACATGGAACAAGTGAGAAATTAATCACCAAGTTTAGCGGTCAAAACCTGGTGGCTCCCAGGAGTTGGGACAGGGAAAACTATCAGGGCTGAGCTATGCTGGTGCACTTGTACCTACCTGTGCAGAGAACTCAGAGAGACAGGAAAAGAGCAGGAGATGAAACCCTGGAGCCTCTTCTCGTGTAGAATGACACTATATCCCCAAACCCTGCCATCCAAAGGGGATGAAGAGGACTGCACACACCCCTCCCACTCCTGAGCCTTGTGCACTCTCCCTCTGGACCTACCACTTGTGCAGATGACATGAAGCTATATGTAATGTTTACCTGTCTGACAGGGCAGCTCAGGGCAGACGATCTGTGGATCTGGAAGGAAAAGAAACAAGGAAAACTGAGTGATGTGCTGCCACCTCTCTTCATGGTTTGCACAGTTAGCGTGCAAGGTCAACCTCCACCATGAATTAAGCCAACTTATGAGCTATTGGCCCACTTCCTGCGACACAGGGTCTCTGCAACCACTGCAACACACCGTATGTGTCCCCCAACCCAAACTCTGGGCCTAGAAAACTCTGGTTTCTTTAAGCAGTACAAGGACAGGTACAGACCTGGGCAGAGCACGTCCTCCATCTTGTCAATGAATTCCTCCGCCACCAGGTCTGAGAAGAGCCTCATCTTCTGGACTCGCTGGGGTTCATTGCAAGCGATGGAGACCAAGGTCTCACTCTGTTCTGGCTGATCAAACATGTCTCCAATGCCAATAGTGTTGACGACAACATCTCTACCACAAAGAGCCCCTAGGTTCTTGTCATCATCCCGGGGGTCGTAGCGCCCATCCGTGATCACCACAGCAAATACTTGGGCTTTCTCTCGCCTGCTTTCCTTGATGAGCTTGTTGTAGGCAAACTGAAGGGCAGACGGTGTCCAGGTGCCTCCAGCAATCCACTCCAGGCGCTTCACTGCTTCCTTGAAGCTCGACAGTGAATCAATGCGCTCATCATCAAGCTTGATGGCTTCGAAGGTTCCCTCATGACTGTACTGCACCACCCCAACACGGGCACCTGCCAATGAAGCATCACGTTACTTGGCTTTTTGTCCTCAACGAAAAATGGAGAAAGTCAACACTTTCAGATCAGCAAAGAGCTGCCTGATGGGCCTACAAAGCTGGGAAGAGAAGAGAGAATAGCAGAAAATGCTGGACAGATGGATTGCAGCCTATGGCAGCTACAAACATGGAAGCTGGAGGGATCCAAGAGAGATTCTTTTCCCCATGCCCTGCTCTGTCCCCTCACAGTGCAGACCTGTCTGTGACTTGGGATCCTTGGCAATAGAGCCCAGCCGGCTGACCACGTTGACAACAAAATTCTTCTCCAGGGTGAAGTTGGTGTAGCCAATACTCTCTGAGCTGTCTATGACGAACATGATGTCCAGGGCACCACAGCGCTTCTCACAGTCTGGGGAGAGGGACAGAAGATGGAAAACACAAAGATCAGCCACAGTGGGAACAAGAGCCACCAGGGCAGAAGAGACCATCAGTGGGAAGATGGACACAGCACCACTCCAAGCATCCACAGGGTTTGTGGTGCTGCCCTCAGTCGGCAGCACAAGAAGGATTTTACATGCCATCTTTCTGTTGATGTATATCGAAAGAAATCTTTTTAATCTTGCTGTGTAATACACTCTATCCTATCATCTGGGCCACGCAACTCTGTATGACAGCCCGCTGCTGCTGTGATGGCAGAGCTTGAAGTGCTGGGGTCTGAACCCTGAGCCCTGAAGTGAACTTGACATGTGGATGAATTTCACAACCAAGTAAAAGGGGCTAAGGTTGCCCAGGTGCCTCCTATTGCAATCAAGTGCAAGACTGGGTTGGCCTCTGTGTTTCCTACCAAGAAGATCTTCCAGCTCTGCTGCTGGCTGCAGCCCAGGAGGCGTTGAGCAGTGGGGACACATCGATACCAGACCTTGGTATGAGGGATGGGCCCCCTCAGTTGTAAGAGGGCCATCATCCAGGAGGGGAGGCCAGGCCAAGCACACCCTGAAAGGATGAGAACTAAAGTAGAAATGTGAAACAGCTGCCATTTAGGTGGGGATTAGAGGGTGGAGATAAAAGGCCAATAGAGGTCCTTATTGGGAAACACTGCTGTTGAGAGCTGCTGCTGGAGGGACTGGTGAGAAGTTTTGTGGAGTCAAGAATAATGGATTGGGTAATGTATCTGTCCAGTATTTGTTGGATTGGTTTGTGCCTGGCTATGGTGGGATATGGGGCATGGCTGATACCTCCTTATGTTATTGTATTTTTGGCCCAGTTTGCCTTTTCTGTTGTGTCACCCACAGTGAGCGGGTTTATTGCTTCCTTTGTTCCCTCTGTGGCTGGCCATGCTATATCGTTTTTGGGGTCTGTAGAAATAGATAATAAAATCTGCAGGATTTTCACTGTATGTTTACTGCTGATGGCTGCGTGCTTTTTGTTGGGCCATGTAGTTAGCAAAACAGAGCTAAATTTTGGGAGGTAGGTCAGGCTTCCCCTGCAGTATCACCACACTCAGTAGTGGGTTGGGACTGGGGCAAGCAGGAAAGGATATTCCATGGTGTCTCCTCTGCAGGGTGTGGTGCAGTGTAGAGTGGCAAAGAGCCCACTGTGATCGAAGCTCATGGGGCAGAGTTCCCTCAAGGGAGCTCCTGAAGAAGGAAGCAGCCTCTGATGACCCTCTTTCCTCATCCTTCCACTGGTTGTTCCCCTGCCCTGAGAAGAGGTGATGGTCTGCTCACCACAGCATCCGCATGTCTCTCGCACGTAAGTCATCACGTCGCAGTCCTGCCAGCAAAGGGGCGCAGAGTGAGTGCCTCCTTCCCCGTAGACAGCCTTTGTTACCACTAAGGGGACCCTTTCTGTTCTCCTTTCTCTTCCCACCCCAGAGACCCCCTCCTCTCTTTCCTTGGCTCCTGTGGGAAGCCACAAGTCACTTTTGCCAGGCAGTGGAAAGACCTGACACCCTGTTTTGTTCTCAGGCTGTGCATGGCAAAGCTACAGTTGCCCCAAGAGGATAAGCATGGAGGGTTGCAGAGTAGTGCTACTTACAGTCAGGCCAGGATCTCCTGGTGGGCCGGGGCTGCCCTGTAAGAACACAAGGATTTCAGGCACAGCTCTATCATGAGTTCCCATTTTGGGAACTAGATGTCAGAGCCACTAAAAGCATGACTTTTTGCAGGGCAGGGTAGAAAAGCCTCGCACGAAGCCAGTGGACATCTTTGGCAGCTGATGTCCCCTCCAGCAAGTCCTGCTGTGGGGAGACCCACTAAAGTTCACGAGGCTTTAGAGCATCAAGGAGAAGTGGGAAGGAGGGAGCTGGAGCTCAGGCATAATGGCGTGGCACTGTACCTCAGGGCCTTCTTCACCAGTTGGACCACGGAGTCCAGGCTCCCCTCCTGGGCCAGGATCACCCTGGGGAAGAAACAAGGAAGAGTATTTCTCCTGCAAAGCTGGTGATGCAGCTGCTGTTGTTAGGGGCTCCTCTTGACCCCATCATCAGGCACAGCCCTACTAAACTTGGTCACCAGCCTGCCACAGCTGAGTCTGGGGACATGGGGCAGGCAGGACAGTGGGCAGTCATCCCCAGCACCACTGGCAGAGGTGTGGGAGGGGGATGCTGACCCCGCGGGAAGTCTGCTTACCGGTTCCCCCTTTTCTCCTTTGGTCCCTTGCACTCCTTTCGGTCCAAGCTCACCTCTTACTCCCTGCTCAAAGGAAGGAGAAACAGATCCAGCACAGAGCACATCTGGATGTGCTCAGGCAGAGGCATTACTGATATGACCCTGTCAAACACACGCCTGCCTGACCCGAGAGAGCACTCTCTAAACCAGCAGCTCAGCACATGGCAAATAACTGGTGTTTACATAGGCATTAACTAAGACTAAAGAAGTTTTGCAAAGCTCATTTCAGAAGGCTTCAAAAGGAGATGGGCTTGAGAGATACACCCAGGCTCTGCAGCTGCAGGGAGCAGCCAGGGCAGCCGCTGGCAGGACAGGCTCCTCAGCCACGCACCAGAAGCATTTCAGTCAATATAAAGAACAGGTAACAGAGAAAAACGCACTCACCTTGGGTCCTGGCTGCCCCTTCTCACCCTTGTCACCCTGCAAAGAGAGAGGAGGGAGAGGTTGGCACCTGAACGGTGCCAGCCCTGCACTGTGCACACATATAACTGAAGTTTGCAGTGAGGAGCACAAAGCTGAGTAGCAGCTGTAGGTTAAAGCTGATGGCTGGGATGGTGGGTGCAGCCACCTCCCCAACACTGTCATCGAGGTCAGAGTCCCCAGCACCTCTGCCGTAAGGCAGATGGAGCCATGGCCAGGTTCAGTCCCAGTTTTCAGGCCTCTCCATCCCCTTTGCTGGCTTTGTGTTTTTAGTGACCCTGGTCATTTTTCTTCCTTTTTCCTTCTTCTCCCAGGCTGCTCATCTCCAACGGTGACCTCCACCAAAACAGGCTTCCTCACAGCATGTACGTCCGTGCTGGACGAGGCATGCTCACCTGCGGTCCTCTGGGTCCAGGGTAGCTAAAGCCAGGTCTGCCTCTGTCACCCTTGGATAGAAAAAAAAAAAGACCCATCAGAAATCACTCAGCCTTTCTGACCTGGCAATGCCAGGGACAGTCAGAGCTGTTTTCATCTTCTCTTAGGGTGAGACACCACCAGGAGCTGCAACGTCTGCAGATGGCCCTGAACTATAGGGAACAGCTGTGTAAAGTGAGGCTTTGCAGCATCTTGGGGATGTCGCCTGCCAGGGACACCCCAGAATCTGTGCAGGATGAGGAGTGTGTGTAATCAGAGCTGCCTTGGACAGAGCAAGACATAAGTCCCCATATGGAGGCTTATGTTTGAGCCATTCTGTTTGAGGCACATGTTTCTGTAGTGAAAATTCACCTTTTTTTTAAAAAATAATAATAGCACCCCAAAATACCCTTTCAAAGGCAGAGCTGCATTCAGAGACTTTACCTTCGGTCCTGGTGGTCCAGCGTCACCTCTTGGGCCCAAGTCACCAGGGTCCCCACGTGATCCCTGCAGAATAACGGTGGGGAGAGTGAGGGGGTTCCCTGTGGCTCCACAGACACACAGAGGACTGTGCTGGAGATACCAGCTCTTGAGGCAATGCTGTGGGACCATCTCCCCTCCTGATGAAGTTACTGTGACAGTAACTGATTCAGCACTTGTGCTGCCACATCCCGTGGGGCCACACAAATGTCACCACTGCTACAGTGGCATGCTGGACTAACTACAGACCCAGACTCTCAGAAAGCCCCATCTTTCCTCAGCTTACGACCCAGTTTGATGTGGCCCCTTCCATGTTGTCATAGGAACACCTAGGACTGGGAGTGATGGAGAAGCAGGAACTCTGGGGTCCTGTGATTTCTCCTTTCCCTGGGAAGGGCTAGCCAGGAGCTTCTGGGCTAATTTTTGAGCCTCACTGAGAAAAAGTCAGACAAGCTTCCCTTGGGAGGGACAGTGCAGCCAGCTTCTGCCAGTAGGAAAAGCTCTCACCGCAGAGGACACGGTCACACAGGCGGCTCAGGATGACTTACTATATTGCCTGGCTCTCCTACTGCACCTGAAGGTCCTCGGGGTCCTGGCAGTCCTCGGTCTCCCTGCAAAGCAAGACACAAGAATAAAAAGAGGCAGGTACAGGCAGACGTACCTGAGGAGGAAAAAATCAGGTGAGTTGCCCCCAGTGGCAGTAGCATTCTCTCTGCCTGGCTGTCATCAGTCCCTGCTCCACACTTACCCTTGCTCCTTTGCTTCCAACCTCACCAGGCAGGCCACGAGGACCCTCTGGACCAGGATCTCCCTGTAAGGAAAGTAAAGATATTCCTGGTCAGGGGTGTCTCCAAAGCTGTTTGTGTGCATGGCTGTGCTCCTTGGAGTGAGGGGGCATGAGGCTGTTCTCTCATCTGCTGCTTCTTGGCTTGAAACAGTACCAGGACAGTGTGCCCTCTGAACATGTCTCTTAGCCTTGAGCTTTGCTGCCCTGTATCTCCTCTTTGGATCAAGCCCTGGAAGAGGAGGCTGTACTTGCTGCCACCAGGGCAGGTAGCAGGCACAGTGGGAGCAGAGGACACCTGCAGAGCCCACTGGGATCTGCAGCTCCCAGCTCTGGTGCTGGACTCTTCATGACTGGGCAGCAGCACATCACACACACCAGTCCTGAGCATCCTTTTATTACTTTTTTTTTTTTATTTTCATAATTTGCAATTTTCTGGGCAGTTGCTTTACTCACCCTTTCTCCTTTGGCCCCAGGAGTGCCTTTGCTGCCTTTCGTCCCTGGATCTCCACGTCGACCCTTGGCAGACACGAAAAGTCACATAAATGGGATGTGAAGATGGATGCTACCTGGGCAGTGATATATGGCTGCCCTGCCTTCTCCTTCCTGGCCCAAGAGACATCTGCTTGCCCCCTTAGTGAGTATGTGCAGGGCAACAGGCGAGCAGGGATGCTCATGCTGACACTGTTTGTGGGATCTTGCCTTTGGCTTTTAGGAAGCTGCAGCCAGACTATTCTTTCCAGACGGCGGTCACGTCAGTGACCACAAACACTCATGGTTCACTCCCTCAGAGATAAAAACTCTGCTTTACTTCCAGCTCATCCGGCATTGCTTTCTCTGCCAGATCTCGCATGAGGACACAAGTCAGCTGGGCTTGGGCCTCTTGGTACTAGTGGAACCATACTGCTGTATTCTGCCAGGGAACATCATCTCCAAACCACTCCTCAAATTTTGCAGTACCCCATCACATTAGCTTGGGTCTGCATGGCACCATCGATGTTGTGACATGGCTGTGATTTGATGCTGCCCTTCTCAGAGAGCTCCACAGTAACAGCCACCAGATCTTGACTCTGTGAGCTCCTGTGAGAAGCTAGAGGTTTGAGGCACTTGCTAGAGCATGGCCAAAGGGTCCCTGGGCATCCACAGAGGCATCTGTGGCTATGAGGGAATACAGGATGCTTTTCTAAGGTGAAATGGTTAACATCAGATGTAGGATTATGGAAGTACTGCTCTGTGAAGATGAAGGGGTAAAGGAGATCGGCATGTGAATATCTTGTGGGATGCCGAAGGCATGGCAGGCACACTACATGGGGTCGTTTCTCAGAGCTCATCCATGAAACTGCATTAGGCTCCCATGTTGTGCTCACAGTCCAGAGTGCTATTCGGATGCTTACAGGCTCTCCTTTGGGTCCAGGAGGTCCCGCTTCACCTCTTCTTCCCTTACTTCCAGCAGGCCCTTGAGTTCCAGAGTTACCTGGAAGTCCCTTGGAGAAGAAGTAATACAGATGGTCAGAAGAGAGGTCAGGGTATGCAAGAACACGCATATATACATACACCTCTTGCCTTGTGTCAAGCAGTCCACCCTTCAGGAGATCTGAGTATGAGCACACAACTCAGGCTTCCACACTTCCACCACGCCTGCATGTCAAAGCTATGTGCACAGGCTTCAGCCTTGGAGCAGCGTGATGCTGTATTACCTTTTCTCCATCAACCAGTGCAAAGGTTTGTTGACATTTCTTTACAGCATCTGTCCAGCCCTGACCAAAGCTAGAGGCCTATTTCAGCCTCCTCCACTACGTCTGAAGTAACTGGCCAGCAGCATAGCAAGCCCTTTAGCTATAAGGTCAAGTGCAGTGGGTAAAGCCTGCATTAGATCTCTGAGCAATTAATCATTACAGACTACTTACATTAATAAAATCAGCCTGCAAACTCCAACACTGCCACAAACACTGAGGAAGTCATGAGACTGTGGCAGGGGAAACAGGACCTTTCTACTCAGGGGAAGATGGAAAGAGAAGGAAAGATGCAGTGCAGCATACCAGCTGGAAAGGTAAATCCTCTTAAGTCTGTTTTGACTGCTTTGCTCTGCTCCAGACAAACGCTTGAGACTGTTTCTCATTCTGCTCTGAACAGCTGCAGGGATGTTTGGAGGTCCCTCTCCCGTTGCCCATATGACATTTCCCACCGCACTGGTGGGGACATGCATGGTGGGAGAGTTCACTCGACCACCCCAGCGCTTGCACTTTCTCCGTGCTGGTGGGCTAATTTTCAGAATGAGCAGGATGCCTTGGCAAGCAGTCCTCTTTGTGCTGCAGCTGCCCTATGACCAGCAGTTGATACTACTCTGGCTCCATGCCATGTGTAGCTGACCCTTGTAAGACAACAGAGACATCTGAATGCTGCATGAACCTACCGGGCTTCCTTTTTCTCCTGGAGGTCCCGGGGGTCCGCTGCGACCAGGCCTGCCAGGATCTCCCTGAAACAGTCAGAGAGCAATGGTCATTGCTTACATCATCAGCAAGTTGCTGTGCACCACTGATGTACACCAAGAAGAGCCAAAGCAGCAAGGCTCTTCCCTTGGATCCTGTGTCTGGTGACGGGATACAGACCCCAGAGTTTATGGGCCCACGAGCAATGAGGGATTTAAGAGAAAATACAGGCAACAGTATTTAGGCATCCCCACTGGTGGCCTCTGCCCACACTCTGCTCGCTTTTCAGAGCACTTTTACCTTTATGCCTTCATCTCCTCTTTCACCTTGGTCTCCTGCATCTCCTGGGTAGCCATCAGGGCCCTACGAAAGGAAAAGACAAAGAACCGCACGTTTTGCAGTAGCAACGAGATCCACTTTCCCTGTCGAACAAACCAATTGGCTTAGAAAGTCGCTCTAGAAACTTGAACAGTTTTTGCTTCTTGTTAGTGTCGATGAAAGGAGTAGCTCCTTTCATCCTCATAGAAGGGAGGGACACTGGGGTATCTCACCTTACTTACCCATGGAAAGGAGGCACAACAAATTTAGGCTGTGCTCTCCATTATGGGGATCCCAGGCCTGCGATCAGGTCATGCAGTTGGTAGGAAAATGGGCCAGTAACCTCTAGTTTGCTGTCTTTCTACATGTGCAACTCATCCAGCAGCTACACAACTGATGCGCTGAATGAAGAAGTAAAGCGTCCCTACCTTGTCACCACGGTCTCCTTTGCAGCCTGGTGGTCCAATTCTCCCCAGCTTGCCCTGGAAAGATAGTATTCAAAAGAAGACGACAGAGAAGCTGTAAGTGTCTGAAGGGAAAAAAGACGGCACTTCCTTGTTAACAGTTACTAATTTTTAATTCATCTGCTGACCATACCTGTCATTAGCTAGAGAATAAACAGCAAGTGTACTCCTTAAAGAGGAGGTTTACAAAGACAAATGGGGTATGAGAAAAGGGCCTAAAAGCCCTGAGTGGTAGCACGTGTGTTGGTGGGAATTAATGCACGCTCATCCTGCACACGTGCCCTGGGTGATGGACACATCCCTTGAGGCTGGCTTTGGCGATCACTCACATCCACGGTTGCTAGTCTTCCGTTGTGCCTCTCAGGTCAGAGCACCTCAGGTTCACAGAAACCACACTGCCTGATGGACACTGTGAGAGCAGTGACCACCTTGCTCTGCATCCCGAAATATCTTTGCCGGCAGTGCTTATGCAGCTCACCTCAGGTTGAGACCAGTGGAATCTGAAGAACTTCAGTGTTTCAGAGCTTTAGCAGGCATTTGAGGAGTGCAAAGAGCTGGTATTATCTCACAGATGTACTTGGCTGAGTAGATGAGAAAGTGTAGGGCAAAAGCAGTGTGTGCTGGTCCGCAAACAGAGCCAGTTGAAATCATTTCAAATTAGACTACCCTGCTGCAGTACATCTCCATGACATGCAGACCTAAGGCAGGTCTACGCTCACCACAGAGAGGACAAAGGATTTCAGTGACTTTGTTACAAGGTACTTAAAATCGGCTTAAGGGCTTTAATGTTAAGAACAAGCAGTAGCTTAGTGACAAAATTTCCAATTCTATGAAAAACTGCCCTGAAAACCAAATTTCTGCAAAGCTTTCTGTGTACCTGTCCTATAGGCATCACTAACACTCAAGATGAGGTATCTACATCCAGGTGATCACATGCAGCCGGAGCACAGCCCAGGTTACACACTTCATTCCTGCAAAGAGCTTGTTGACGAAGGGATAGCACTTCTGTGACCTGAACTAATCTCCAACAAGCTCACGTATTTCTACAGGACATGCAGAATAGTATGCAAATAAGTTCACAGAAACTTCAGTCGGAACAAAAAGCTAATGATTGAGATGGGAGAAATGACAAAATCTGTGGGGACAAGAGCGGCTGAAGAAATAAAACAGCAGAAGCAACATTACAGGGTGGTCCCAGGCAGTGTTACCTTCTGTCCATCGGTGCCATTCCTGCCTGACAAACCAGGGGCACCCTGGAATCAAGGGAAAAAAACGAGGGATCAGTGATCTGGTAGTGGGCTGGTAGCTGAAATGACATGCAAGTTAGAAAATGTCCTTTCTTACCCTCCGTCCATCGGATCCAATCTCGCCCTGGGGTAAGAAGAGGACAGGAGTCAGCCAGACTGCCTACATCCCTCCTACCCATTTAGCTCAGTAAAATCATCAACACTTCACAAGATCATGATCAATGCCTGAAGGAGAAGACAGGCTTTGGGATGTCCCTGGAAATCCTTCCCCAGGTCTGCAGTTACATATTGATAAAGTTGTTATTCCCCTCATTACAGTTAAACTCTCCTTCTTTGCAATAGGAATGTGTCCCTCCCACCACCAAGGTGTCCAGACCTGCTATTTGGTCTCTTCTTTCTCACCTTCTCTCCTTTCAGCCCTGGGACACCCTAGATAGAAGATGAAAAACACCATGTTAGTGCCTGGGGATCAGCAGGAGCGGAGGCAGTGGAGCGCCAGGGGTCTTGGTGGGGAAACAGGCAAAGAGCTTGGTCATCTGATATGGAATTCTTACCTTGGGACCAGGGTATCCAATTGGACCTTCAATACCTGGATCACCCTGAAGGGAAAAAGACACAGAGAGTTAGCTCGAGCGTGGCAGAGATGTGGCCCCAGTTAACACAGGGCTGCGGCAGGGGGAACCACTTGTCATAACTCACCTGTCGTCCTTTCAGCCCAGGAGAGCCTGGCTCACCCATATTTCCCTTTGCACCCTAAGGAAAAAAAAACCAGAACAATGTAAGTCAGGGCTCAGTGCTAACTGTGAGAAAAAGGCAGTTTTGGGGAGCATCAGGCTCACTGCAGCTGCTCCTACAGAGCTTGGGGGAGTGTGCTAGTGGAGCAGGACCTGTTTTATTGCACGGAAGTCAGGGAAAGGCTGTACGGGGAGGGGAGCACTCAGAGCTGGGGGCAGGAGAGTGAGAGAGCCTGCATATGTGAGAACTCTTCTCTTGAGGGCTGGAGAACCAGAGACAACTGCTGCCTCACTCCTGTTGTCCTCAGGTGCTGAAAGTGTCGATGCTCGTGTGTCTCTGCAGTGCTGTCAATGCATCAGCCTCGGCATGGACACGAGGAGACACTGCTGCTGGCTGTGTGCTCTACTCACTGTGGCACAGAAGCCTCCCAGAGCTCAGACAGACCCTGGGGAGTTATTTCCCACCTGGGTGCTACACCTATGAAGGCTGCTGCAGCTTGAGGTGGGATCTAAGGCATCCTGCAGTGTCTGTATCAGACATAGGCATTATTCTCTTCCCACAGGGTCGGGTGACTTACCTTCTGCCCTCGGTATCCCTTGGGACCAGGTGGACCTGTAATCTCCAGGCAGCTCATCTTATAGCACTGGAATACAAAAAATTGAACAGGATGTGTAAGCACTGTGCGACAGCGTGCTGGATGCTTCACCTGAAGCTCAGCTCTGCATCACGGCTCTCCACACACCTCTCCCCACGACTGCAGTGCTAGTAACTACTATGGCTCCAACTGGGTCAGGGTTGAGGCAGCAACAAGCACGCAGAAAAATGCTGCCCGTAAATTAAAAGCAGAAAGTTGCTACCAGCACACTAATTACAGCTTGGCTCTGGGCCCAAACTGAAATAACAAGACTTCTAAGCATCAGACGAGGTAGTGTGGGCTTGCTCTTTTGGGGCTATCAGGGGATGTGCATTCCCTTTGGAGCGTCGCTGTGCACACCCTTCCCTATGTATGCCAAACTCTGTCCATGTGATACCAGCAGAGCAGGAGCTTCAGCTTGCGTAGCACCTACAAACCATGCTTCCAAAGTGATGAAATGAGGCCTGAATTCACTACAGGTGAGGGAGAGGCAGAGAATGAAGAGTCCAGTATGCCATTTTAACCACAGGGTAAGGAGATAGATAGGTCCCCAGGCTCTGCACTGATCCACAGGTGGACAGAGACCTATCTTGTGCAAATCTGCTGCTTTGGGGTACAAGCTGGTCTTCTCTAACTTAACCTGTGTCACGTGGCAATGGCATAAAGATGTTGCTCACTCACCTCTGCATAAGCTTCGTGTTTCTGCAAAGGAGAAAATAGAATGAACAGAATCAGTTAAGGTGATCAACCCCAACAGAAAAACAGCATCGCACCCTTGGAGGTAAGAGGAAGGAGGTGGTGAAGGAACCATGGCCTTAAAGATGCTCTCAGCAGAGCGCACAGTTAACAAGGAGGCCTCACAAGTGAGGCCTCAAAGACCCTGCTGATGGTGAGCCCATGTTGCAGTGCTGCACACTCTTCCATGCACTCCTAGACGGGGATCAGGCTGGGATATGGGTCTGGCCTTCAGCAAGAGCTAGGACTAGGGTGGCAGTCTGCCCAGACATGCTGGAGAACAGAGGCATAAACCAAGGTTAAGTTCTTAACCAGAGAAATTAGAGATGCTTGGGACTCCATTTGACCCCTAAGTGCTGAAGGGACACAAAAAAGGAAGAGAAAAAAAAATGGAGGCTTTTTCTTGCTAGAGGTGCTCTCTAGAGTCCTCCAAAATCCACCATGGGGCTGCTCAGAAAACATCCTTCACATCCATGTACTGCTTCTCCTGTCCCCCTCATTATAGCCCCTTCACCTCAGGCAGCACTCCGTACCATAGCTTGGATTATCCTGTCAATGGTGTTCACATCGATGTCCAGGGTGTCCCTCTGCGTGATGGCGTAGTTGTTGCGGTACAGCTCGTGAGGCAGGTTGGCGATCTCCCGCAATCCCTGCTCGTAGACGTTCTCACTGGGGGCCACTGCAAAGAGCTTGATTCCCATGTCTCGCGCCCTCTCTGCCTGCATCTTCATCCCCCCGCAGGGGCTGCCAGTGACATGGCCATCGGTGATGACTATTGCAAAGTTCACACCCGAGGCCATCTGAGTCTGGATCTGTTCCGTCATGTTAGAGATGGCGCAGTCCGTAAAGGTGCCCCGGCCAAGGTAGTTAATAGCGTACAGCCTGGGGAGGTATATGTCTTTGCTGCTTGTTAAAGGGCTGTAGATTTCCACCACATCTGAGTAATGAAGTCCACCAAATTGCCAAGTGATGTAGACTTGGTTCTGGTAGAGCTCACTCTCCAGTTTATCGATGAACACAGGGATGAACCGCTTTATTTGATCCACGAGGCTCTGGATAGGCACAGTCTGCAGAGCAACGCTCTCCGAGGTGTCAATGATGAAGTACACATTGATGGGGCAGTTTCTCTTTTCTGCATGAAGACAATTATTCAGACCATGTCAGAGCACTTCATGCACTGCTGCACCCCCTTTGCTGTCCCCTAGAAACCTGGACTGAGAAGGATATATGGACAGCACACAGAGGACAGCACATAGAGTTATGAAGAGAGCAGACCATCACACAAGGCTTGAGGTTCAGCTTCCTGTGAGGGTGTTGCAGCTCTTACTAATCAGGAGTTCTTTCCACTGGGGTTGGAGGAGGTGAGGACTGAGGACTAAGTGCCAGGTTTGAATGAAGAAGAGTGAGTATATGACTTTTGCTCTCCTCCACTAAATGAATGCTGTGACTGCCAGGCTGCTGGTTGCTCTCTGATTTATAAACATTTTCAAAAAGATCTTACTCAAGTGAAATAATGAAAAAGGCAAAAATCTCACCCAGCTCTAGCAGTAGCATCTGTGTTCAGGTCAGATGACTCTGCAGTGCCCAGAACTTCAAAATCCTAAGTTCTGCTCAGTGCTGAATCATTCTTGAAAATCTTGCCATTTTTTGTAGAAGTCAGGCTGGACACTTAAAACATCTTCCCTGCATTGCAAGTGAAAAATGCTAAAACTGCCAAATTCAAACTGGACTATTTTCTGACATCAGATACAGAGACTCTGGAGACTCCCTGGGAGTTATTACTTCATCAGATAGGAGAAGCCACCACTGGCAGACCCCAGCTTTTCACTCTACCTCTCTGCCCTCCAATGCAAACCTGAGCTGGAAGTTTCGGCAGAGGACAGTGCTCCCCACAGGAGGGTTGCTGCCCCAGGGCACTGTCCAGGAGCACAAAGGGACAGAAGAGGTGTAACTTGTCAGTTCCTCATGAGCAGGGTCCTCATGAGCTGAGCACAGCCACTGCTTTCAGTGAAATTGTTGCCTACAGAGGAGAGAGACACCCAAATTACGTGGTTAATACCTGCACAGGAGGTAGGACTGACATCTCCAGGATCCCCATCAAACTGAGCACGGAGAGGAACCAGAGTCACACAAAGTAGAGTGGAAAAAAAGGCTTCTCGGAACATCTCAGCAGTTCCTCTGGATATTTAGATGCCTGTGGGAAAACACAAGTTACATGTTAAGCACGATACACAACCACCTAACTCTGCTGGGAAGATACAAAGCCAGTTAATGCTCCTTGTAAACTCCATCTGTGAAAAACATGACCTTTCCATCACCATGACACATCACTGGGCCACTAACATAGATTTTTATATTGACCAGAAAGCTAAACAATTAAAATGTTTCCTTTGTTGGAGTACAGGTAAGTGATTTAAAACTGCTTTAGCTTCTCAGTCAGTCTGAAGGAAGGATTCAGATGGTGAAGCTATTGACAGTGTATCAGAATCTTCTGATTTCACGTTTTCCCTTCAGGTATGTGTCTGTCCACCTCATGTCCATATTGATTCCATCTCCCTCGATCCACGCAGACATAAACATCCGTGCTCCTTTCTTCTCCTGCTTGGTCAGACCACCAGTGGAGGTGTGCAGCAGGTTGTTTCCTCCTCTAACTCACCATGGGGGTGTGGTGATGCCAGCATATACTACAAGAGTGAAAAATCCCTTCCTTAACAGTGCTGCTTTGTAGCTTGCACAGCCCATGGAGTGAAGGGATGAATAAACAAGCGCTTGAAGAAGTGCACATCTTTAGTATTCAACCCATCACTGGACCTCTGAATGAAGCTGCACATGGGAGTATATTTTGTATTGGGTTATGGTAAATTAAGCAGCAGAAAAGTTAGAGATCTAGTCTGAAAAGTTTTTGGTAACATATAGCAGCATTCAGAGGAATCCAGGATTTGAAAGGATATTCTCAGACAAAACTAAAGCGACACCAACTGCAAAGAATAAGGAGGAAGAGGCGATGCTTGCCCTTATGTCTAGAGGACACTAACTAGCACAGCCCCTTGATGGCACACAGACCAAGCAGTAGTAGCACAGTCATTTTTCTCTTTGGTGGTCTATTTAACACAAATCAAAAGAGGGGCATGTGTAATCTCTATTACAAAAAAGAAGGCCTGAGACCAGTCCAGGAAGCAGAGCTGCTTCTTGCAACCGCTTTTTTTGGTAACTCTTGAAAAAGTCCAAGGCTTGAACAGACACTGAGAGTGCATTCGGTTGCATTGGCAGTGCAGAGGAAGGGCAAGTTAGTAAAAGCAGCTGAGCTGCTGCCTCAGTTGCATAAGGAACAGCATTACCTGATTAATGCAGGCAGCTCAGATTCCCCTGCATCTCTCTACAGACCTCTGTCCACGTGGTGACCAGCTATTCCCAGGGGGGACAAATCCTGTTCTAGTTTACGCTGCAAGCTACAGGGCATCACAGGGTCCTGCAAACTCTCTCCTGCTGGAAAGGCTGGTTTGTATGAGCGCTGCTGAGATCCTAACAACAGTGACAGCCTTTCTCCTACTAAGGCTTCCACATATGCTAACAAGCCTGCAAGAGGCAGTGCATAGGCTGGGGTTTAGAGAGATGAAGAAGAAACCCTCATCCTTTTTGGAGTTCTCCTGGGTGGAAGGGACAAGAGATCCAAAAGCTTTGGAACATCAACTCGAGATGCTTCACAGACATGGCGCAGCAAAGCCCTCTGACAGGGAGGGCCTCTCATGCGCCTCTAGCTCAGCACCCATAGATCCCTGCCATGTACTTCATGGATCTTCTTTCCCCGCTCCAGCTCAGAAAGGCTGCAAAGACACTTCACTGTGGTCTCATGAAGTCCCTGCATAGGTCAGTGTGGCTCAATTTTCATTGCACTGCAGAGAACAGAAGAAATGTCATAAGGATAAAATACTAAAGGGGTATTTTAGTTAAGATTGAGACTTCTTCCCTCTACCCTTATTACAGGCTTCTCTCATCTCACTTGCCTTCCACAAAGCAGAGCTGCAGGAGATGCTGTTGTGTAGGACACAATAGCTTTGTGCCTTCAGATAGCACCATTTTAAAGGCAGTCTTTTGTGATGGCTGAAGAAGCTGGAGACATCAGCTTTTGGAGAGGCTAGGAGCACTGGAGGCCTTGGCCAAGTGTCTGACTCATAGATCACCATGTCCTGAATTTAACCACCTCCTTCCTGCCATGTGTTCATGAGTGGGAAAGACACTGTGCAGTAGAACTGCTCTCCAGGCAGAGCTACAAGGAGCAGCTAAACTGTAGGGTCAAATAGGGCCAGCTCTGACACAGCACTGCCCCTGCCTGTGGTCCTCGGGGCCTTGGGCTGAGTCAAAAAGGCACCACGGCCTTCGCCTCTACATGGGCAGAAAGGTGAGGCAGAAAAGTAACAGCTGAAAACACCAGACACACCTCACGTCTTTGTGGTCCTGCTGCACACAGAACCTCCTCTATTCCACTCTGTCACAGGCACTCTGTCTGCTTCAGAGGGGAGCTCTTTGCCTCAAGGTATGTCAGCCTTCTGCTACACCAGCATCCTGTCTGGTCATTAACAGTGAATGGACACGTGGTGGGGAGGCTGATGAAGACTCCTCTGCCCATCTAAGGCGTCTCCAAGGTTGGATTGAGTGGTGGTGTCTACATCGTAATCCTCAGAGCACTATTAGCTGTTCCGATTCTCTCACAAATCTCATAACATCTGACATTTTCCTTAAAGCTCCACCTCTTGCTTCAAAATGCACAAACAGAAATCTCAGATTTCACCAGCCAAAGGATATATTTCAGACAAATGCATTTTCTGGATGTTGAAGACAATTTTTGAACAATGACAATCCAGAAAACTGATGGAAAGAGCAAACTAGGAGCTGACTCATTACATTTGAATACTTGGGTCTGCTCATCCTGTTCTTCCTTGACCTTTTTCTCGCTGCAAGAGCCAGGACCATGATATTGCATGAGCAAAGTCTTACAAGGATTTCCCCTGAAACTGCATTCTCTCAGTACTAGTATTGTTGAGTGATGCATCTCTTTCCCCATGAGGTGCACATAAACTAAAAAAAAACACAACAAAGAATCTCAAGCTTGGGTCCTCTGAACAGATTTTGAGGGTACTGCTTTGCACCATCGTCCCTGCGTTAGAGTCTTTGCTCCTAGCTAATGCCTCAGGTACTCAGCAGAAAAAGTCATGGTCTTCTCTGCAGCTCCCACACTCAGATCCCAGGTGGCCTGGCCATTACTCACATAATTGCAAAAGTATAAGGAGTATCTACAGAGAGCCCTGCAAAAACAGTGGTCTTGCAGGAGAACCTGTGTTCTCTGCTTGTGGGTACTCTCAGCAACTGAGCCAATTGTAATATTACGGCAAATAAATTACTTACAACGACTATTTTCAATGTGCAAACTACAGTCAGCTTATTTGTGATCTCACATCTGATCATCAGGTAGATCAGATTTTACTGCACTAGAAAGGTTACCTTCTGTGCCTGGCCAGGCAGCACCAGGGTCTGCCTTAATTTCTGCAGCTCTTCATGTTGCACAGTGTGTTTCTACTTCCACAACATCCTTTATAGCTGAGTAAGTTGTCCCCAAATTCACAAAAATTCAGGTGCTCTGCTCTCGAATATAACTCTGCCTACACGGTGCTTATTTAAGACTACGAAAAGTATCCTCAAGAAAGGAGAACGACATGAGCTTATGTCATATGCAGAATAAAAGTTTGAAACAGCACTGCTGCTCTGACAGGGACCCAGTTCCAACTTTGTCCATGGCCATGCCCAGGAGGCACAGCCTGCGGTGCCATCCACTTGTGCATGCAACATTTCACTCCAATCAAATGTTCGCTAAATAAAGCCAGAAAAATAAATAAATAAAAGCGTCTAATTTGGAACAAAAGCTCTTATAAATGTGCCTCCTCTCTCTCCGTGTGCCCACAGTTTGCATTTTGCACGAGAAAAGAATTTCAGTGTTTTTCGCAGTTGTTACCCAAATGTGCCCTGTGGCATGAGCCACTAGTCACAGCACCCAGCGGGAAAGTTTCCTAGCTTTTCTCCAGCTCTCCTACTCCAACTATCTTGGGACTCCAGTCAGGAGAAGCCCAGGCCACAGGAAGGCTATGTGGAGCAAGGCCTGACTGTGGGGGTATGCTGCAGTCCCCGGAGCTGCAGCTCTGGCACCCAGAAACCTCCATTTACAGCACTCATGCTGACCCCTGCCACACAAAAAAGTATCCGACTCGAGAAGGCAAGTGCAATAAGCTTACAGACATTTCCAAACCTGCTGCTACAACCTCAAAAACAGAAGAATTTGAGATGATGAAACTCAGCATAACTAGGAGACACAAATCATAGGTGTCCTGGTTTCAGCTGGGCTAGAGCTAATTTTAAAGTTCAAATTAAATTTCAAATTGGACTACATTTTAAAGGTGAAACCATGACAACAGGTTAGTCTAATCCATTCCTTCTGAAATTCCAAAAATCAGAGGAATTGTGCAGCAGATCAGTGACTCTAGAGCACAGCAGCAGTGACTACCACGCTGCTACTGTGGCCAACCCTTCAGCACAGCTGGTGAACTTAACCCAGCTGCCCCAGGGTAGAAATTGGTTCAACAGGTCCCTGCTGAGGGATTTTTCTAGACCTCTGGCCCTGGCAGATGAGAGTGTGTGCCTCACACTGCCCAGACCTGGAAAAAAGTCTTGGAAAAATGCCTAGACTACCCAAAAGTTGAAAGCAACAGAAAAATATATATTCCATTAAAGCAGATACTATCTAAACATGATGTGCCTGAAAGGAGCAACTGGATACAGAACTCATGGGCTGCGGGCAGCCCTCAGGGACACAGGCTGGGGTTTTAGAGCCTGGCTCCTCTATTTCCAACTGTAGAACCGTCAGGAAACAGCTCCACGACGGCTGTATAAGGAGAGGGGGCAACTCTGCCTACCTGGAAAATGAGGTCATCCAGATTTCCTCTCAGAAGTCACCGAAATGTCAGGAAGAAGACTTTGTGGAGTGGCTGGTATTAGGAAGGCTCCTGCATCCCCGGCTGGAGGATGAGCTCCGGGCTGTGGGTGCTCAGGGTGCCCAGCTCAGCCTTCTCCAGCCCCGTCCCTCTGCTCCCTCGCGGGCTGGACCTGCCCCTCTACGTTCCTCCTCCTTCAAAATCAGGCAGATCCTCATCTGTAGTAGCTTCAGACCTCCACGGAGAGTCACTGTAGGTCTACCGACACCTCGGAACGTCTCCTCCCACCGCTCCCCTCCCAGGGCTGGGCGAGGTCGTCATCTTTGGAGTTGAAGGCATTTTTGTTTTAAACAAGCTGGAAGAAGTCTCATTTTTCCATGATGAGAAGTCCTTTTTCGTGGTTGGCATTGCTGCCCCACATATTTATACCATCAAATAGTGTTCCTCTTTCTTTCCCTCGCCATCCTCCTCCTATTCCCAGCTTAGTAACGTGTCCTGAGTGGAACAAATAAAACACGAACATTTAAAAAAGGAAAAAAAAAATAAATAAAAAGAGCAACTTGCATCTTAGCTTTTGCAAATATCTGAGTCTTGCTCAGAGTCATCCAAGTCTGAGTATTACCTCTTGCTATTGATTCGTTTCTGGGGTTTGATTGGTTGGGTTTTTTTATTGGGTTGGTTTGGTTGTAGCTTTTTTAAGTTATTATTTTTAAACTCACAGGCAATTTTTAGCTTGGCTAAATGAAAAATACGGGTAAAATTCCCAACAAAATATGGAGAATAGTAATGACTTCCAGGAACATGGCCTGTTATCTCCTGAGTGTGACTCTTGTCTCCAAACTTTCATGTAAATGGACAGTGTGAAGGGACCAGAATCAGGCCACAGCTGCCAGGCAAAGTAATTACAACAAGAAAACCCAATTTAACTCTCATTTCGCTCTACTGACTCCCAAGTGGTGACAAAAGCAGAGGCCCTCTTTCAAGAGATCTCAGAGTAAGCTGCTAACCCACCAGTCCTAATCTACAGGAACATCTTACTCAAGCTATTTGTGTTTGCGTATCTGAGGTGAAAATAATAAAACCTATTTTGTGTAGCTACCAGTGCTTAAAAAGGTACCTTTCTGCAGTGTCTTCTGTGTCGGCATCTTCACTGGCAGCACTCTAGTGGATTTGGCAGTGTTAATTTTATGGTCGGACTCAATGATCTTACAGTTCTTTTCCAAACTAAAATATTCTGTGATTCTATAATACTTTATGATATGGCACCTATAGGAATCATAGCCATAAGCTAAAATCTTTCGTGCCCATTTCCCTGTTCACCTCAAAACCCTGTAAGAGAAGCAGGGCTCATTCTGGAGCAACGGAACACAGAAGAATATGCATACCTGAGAAACAAGAAATTTCTCAATTATTCTTTGGAAGAACAAAGCAGGATTTTGTGGGGCCATCCCTTTCCAGGGGCACACCTGCAACTAAATGGAATGGTCACTTTTCTTCTGGAGGATCTTTAGCTAGGAGGAGGGGTCCAGCTTTCGATGACAGTGATTTACCAGACAGTACATGAGATGTCTAACCAAGGCATTCACCTTAGAGTAATCCAGAGAACACACCACATACCAGGCCATTTCTTTGCATGGAATCACCGAACAGTTTGGGTTGGAAGGGATCTTTAAGGGTCATCTAGTCCAATTCCCCTCAGAGCCCCATCCAACCTGACCTGGAATGTTTCCAGGGATGCAGTTTTGCTTATTTTGCCTTTTTTTTTTTTTTTTTTTTAA
>VWZK01022235.1:216052-384482 GCA_013396935.1 Baryphthengus martii
TTTTTTTTTTTGCCTACTTTGCTGCTTTGTCCAAGCTCTGTTGTGTCTGTGAATACCCATCAACACTGCTTCTAATCCATGTTCAGTATGTCTATTTCTAGATGAATCTGCCCCTGCAGAAGCTGTTTGTCCAGTGAGACGCCTTATCACAGACAACTGGACAGCACATCTGTCTCCTACATTGCTGGTGAGTGCCCAAAGTGTAGAAAGGAGAAGAGCACAGGCGCAAACCTCAACATCTTCCTCTTTCTCCTCACAGACTTATGAACTGTGTATTTTGTCGGCAGTTTTTTGACCAAAAGACTTACAGACTTTTAACTTTTTATGTGTGTTTCTTGAACTTCCTTATGTCAAATCAAAACCTTTTCCTGCATCTTGACATGACATAATGCCTTGTCCTCATGAGAATTCTCATATATTTTACAAAACAGCCCCTTCTCATATCCCTTCCCTCAATAAAAAAACTAACTTGGCCTTTCTTACCTACCTCAGCATCCATTCTTGTGGCATTTGGAGCAATATTATCTTCACGCCTCTGTCATAGATGGCCACATCTGGCGAGTTCATTTCTTACATTGTGGTGGTCTGATGTACGGGCACACTGAACTGGTAAAACATCTTGTTTACATAAAAGTTCAGATAAAGTAACCTCAAACCAAGATGCTGCTTTTTTTCTTTGGACTTCTTGGGCTTTTTTACAGCCTTATTTTATAGCTGGTGGCATTAAAGGCCTGAGCTAGTTCTGAGCTGAGTTTATGTTCTTGTGAATGGGATGAGAATGTAGGAAGGTCTAGAGGAAAACTTTTTTAAACAGTACCAAAATTTTATCCAGTGCCTTCTTTCTTCTTTGTAAGGGGAATCAAGTTGGGCAAAGAAATTTCTTTCTGTGCACAGTGATCCTCTCACAGTGCTTGATATATATATATATATATATGGAGGTCCATCCAGATGAGGAATCACTTCCCTTTACTCATGGGAGCTTCATCCACTATCTCTGTCTTCTCTTTGGCTCTTATTCCTAATCCTCAAATGAATTGCCTTTCTTTTTATCTCTTTGTAACAGAAATGAAAATCTCATAGAAAGATTTTTGAAGAGAAAGCACATGGACATGGATTAGTTGCTCATCCCCTATTTATCTGACCCACATACTATTATTGCTGCTCACAGAACACACTATATAGTGAACAGGTATTTAGTATTCAATGACATTTAAAATTGAGAGAGAGGAAATGGAAGAAGATGAAGAATAGAAAGAAAGAAGGAAAAAACTGCTTCATTTTCTGCTCTCCTCTGTGACTCTGTATAGAGTCTGAAGAGGGTCAGTCAGGCACAGATGACAACTATTTCATTTACTTCCTCTTGTAGATCTAAAAGTGATTTATGGTATGTTTAGTTTTTTACTCTGTAAACTATGTAGCTGCTCTGGGGTTTTTTTGTTGTTTTTTTTACGTCTGAGTTGTAGCCCCCACTAAAGTGCAGTCTCCTAGTATTAAATCAACTGAACAGCTTTCTGGACTGCCATGGTTCTTTGGAAAACAGCTACTGTAGGTTCTGTGCGTCTGCCTGGAACTGCGTCCACCCTTCTTGCGATTCTGAGTTTATACAGTGGTCTCCAAGGGTCTTGTTTTCTAAACATGTGAAGAGAACCACAAAAAAAGGCCAAGATTGTTAAGTGCTTAGTGAAAACAGTAAATGCTGGTTTTCAAATATTTGTCAGTACGCAGTTGATCTTTTAACTGACACAAACGAAAAGATGGATTTTTACGCCCTTTTATAGTTGCCATTTTCTGAAATTCTTGCTTTCTAACTCAATTAATACAATCCATTTGTATTCCTCTCCTCCCAACAGGCAAACCTGTGCTCCTCTGAGGTTCAGGGTTATAATTCTGCTCTTTGCCTTGCTGACTTCTCTCAGCACCTCAAGTGGCATAGTTTTGTAGTCCCTGCAGGCAAGATTGTCTCCAGCCTTCTCGTTTTCAGCCAGTTCTTCCCTGTGTTTGAGTAGTGGGTCTAGAAAAGCATTTCCCCTAATCGATCCATTCACCACCTGCATCACAAAATTGACTTCAGACCATTCCGGAAACCTCTTGTGACAATCGTGTCAAGCAACACTGCTCTCGCAGCAGATAGCAAGGTGGTTAAATCCACTCATGAGTATGTTGGCCTGTATAGATTCCTCCAAGTGTCTAAAGAAAACACTCACCTCCTCTTGTTCATCAGGTGGTCTGCAGCAGACCCCTACTACAACATCACTGGCGCTGGTCCACCCTCTGATCCTCACTGGCCTTTATGTAGACACTGGGTTCAGACTTGGTTGGCTGTGAGGCATTCCTGGCAGATCTTGCTCATTCTCACCAGTGCCTAGGAGAAGACACATACCAAAGAAACAAAAGAAGAAAACCCATTTATTTTTCTAGATTAACTCAGGTCATGTATGTGAGCAAGTCTCCACTGCGTTTGACATTCTGAAGAAAAAAAACAAATGTTCATTTGATACCGTATTTTAGCAGCATTTCCTGGGATTTAGGCCATTAAAGCCAATTGCTCCAGGATGTTTAAAGAGTCATCATGAACACATAAGTGCAATCTGAGGCTTTGTGTACTTTTTTCTATTTTAATATTCTGATATTAGCTTCTAAGTCCCCTATGCTATTGCGGTTCTTATTTACTTAGCACCCCATTTTTATATACAGCATTTGCGTGCTCGTAAATTGTTGTTTGCTAACATAGAAAGAAGTACTGTTTGGAGTTCGTAGAACTTTATTTTAAACAGCCCCAAGGATTTCCTAATCTACAGCATTATTGATGCCTTGCCAGATGAAGGCACGTATCTGTGACCTTATGTTTTTTCACTCAAACGCAAGATCGATAGAGGAGGATGACATCCCAGACTCTCTACGTTGTTTAGATACAGTGGTGGGAAAAGAAGCGGGTAGAAATAGAGGTGACAGTCCCCTATCTCCCAGCTAGTCCCTTGCTGCACAGACTCCAGAGAAGCTTACAGGAGCTACACATAATGCCATCAGAAGGGTATCAGCATTATGCAGTTTGCTTTCGTTGGTGGGCTGAGGGCTCATTTCAGTTTTCCTTTTCACAGGAGAGATTTCATTATGAAAGACCACCTAAGGTTAATAGTGAGCTCCTGGCTCGGTCCCAGCTGCAAGTTACTCCTTGCTGAGGCTTTGCTCCTACAGCCATCCATGAACCTACTTCCCTAACATTTATAACAACCCTCATTTATTTAGACCTCCCTACTCCAGAGACCCTTGCTTCAAGTTTTATTTCTCCTGTGGTCAAGATCTCTGCTCCCAGGATTGGTTTGAGTGTGCTGGCTTGAAACAGCAGGGATACTCCAGGAATCCTGTGCCAAGCTGCTTGCTCTGGCTGCCCAATTTCTTTGGCTTTTTGAAGTTAACCCTAATGAATTTGTTCAGATTTTACCTTCAGTTGCACAGGCCAAGCTTATTGTCTAGAGTCAGCTCTTCTGTAGTGTCCTTACAGCTCACCACTTCTGAAGAGCTGCTGCCTCCTGACATGTCAAAGGCCCAGGGCTTCTTGCTGACCATTTCTGGTCTCCTTGCCACCATGCAGTGGGTGGAAAAACTGTCTGGGGCATTTCAATACCATGGGAAGTGAGGGTGCCCAGGGCTCTGCCAGAGATGCCAGATAGCAGCAGCACAAGATCATATGCGAACCCAGCAAGTCAAAAATGGGTGGACAGAGGGCAGGGAGAGTGGGGAAAGGGGAGACTGAAACCCTTTCTCCCAGAATACTTCCCCTTATACCAGTTTCACAATCCTTGCTTTTTGATGCTTTCATCTCTTGCAGCACTTTTTTTCCAGGCGGCCAGTCAGGACAGTTGAGTCCCAGAACTCATTGACTCATTGGGAAGAGCCTTTGCACAGTGAAGCAATTTCATTCCAGCTCCCTGGCAAAGCAGGAGCTTGAAGAGGTGGCTGATAGTGGTCTGCAGTACATAATGGATAATCCTGAGCTATCTTTGTGCAGATTTCAAATAATCTTTAATTTTTTAGCCCAGAGTAGTGAAAGAGTTAAAACACACAGTTTGAGTCTTTGAGGCTTCATGGTGAAACACAGCAAGAGCAGAATGACCCAGCTGCATTTGTTTTATTTTCTTGTCACCAGAGAAACAAGAAGGAAAAACTTGCAGTGGTGTTTCCATGAAATTAAGAGAAAAAAACCACATAGTTTGCAGAGGAAACCTCATTCCCCTTCCCAGCCTTTTACCAGTGATGATTCAAAAAAATGTACATTTTTGAACTTAGTCACATCCCACCCCACCCACGGTTCTTAACGCCACGTACAGACCTAAGAAAGAGATTTCGGTTTCCTCCTTCTGCTGATGAACTTCTATCTAAACATTTGCTTTTTTCACTGCCGGAGCCTGGAGGTACTGCCTCCCCATGAAATGGCGACTCTGGCTAAGGTTACAGATAAAATAGAGACTTTCTCTGTTAGATTTCAGCTAACTGTATGAATAATATTCCCTCAAGACTTATTCATCATATTGAACCATAAATCTACTGGGGGACACTTTAGCAATGACTAATGGGTATAAATAGAAAGGAAAGGAATTAATTAGTGCCTTTTCCTGGGAAAAGAGGGGGCTGAAAGGGATGTTACGTGAAAAAAAAGTCTTTCCTCTGAGTGTGGGGGCAGTGTGGGCTGCTGGGCTGGGAGGAGACCGACCCTGGTTGGAGTGACTTTCCTCAGGAGTCTGGTGGCCTGGCAATGCCATTTAGGGCTAAGAAATTGAGCTAATTTATCTGAAATGCTGATCTTGTCTTTAATCCCAGCTTTGTCTCTGTGTAACCACACTGTTCGCCTGCCCTCAGGTCTTAAATAAATGTTTCCAACATCAACCCTTGTATGGAGCTGAATCCTTGGGACAGATTATGTGTAATTCCCATTTCCATGGGACCAGTAAAAAAGAATTAGAAAGGAAATACCAAAAAAAAATCCCACTCTTGAAGCCAATGAGAAGGTTTTTACTGGCTTTAGGTGATTCAGGAGCTGTGATTCAAGTCCTAAACAAAAATCTGTGACTTCATGGTTGCAACTTGTAACTAAAGATGCTCACCAAAAGAAAACATGAAGTTTAACTTCTTGAAAAGCCCTAATCTTCACAACCTCCCAGGAGGCAGGATAGGAGTGGAGTGTGGGTGCAGAGAAAGGAGCTTGGCTGTCCTTGCTTAGAATGCTTTAGCACAGGGTGCTGTATGTCAGATGTGAGCCCAGGTCAATACTGAAGGCAGCAGGTAAGGTCTGCCAGCACAGCACTGTGCTGGTGCACCAGCAGCAGTATCTCCAACACCACCTGAAAGAGGCTTGCCTTGCCTTCTAGGAGCACAAAGCCACTGAAAAGCCTTCCTTTGAGTCTCTCCCTAACTGTGTAGTAAGCTTTTATTTTTCGTCTTACAGAGGTTAAAGAAAAATGTAATCCCTGCCTCTCCAAACCCCAGGAACTTTTGGATGGAGGCAGCAAGGAGGTCTAGAAGAGGATGTGATTGATGTTCACATGAATTAATGGATTGATGGGCAGAAGACGTTGCACAGGTAAAGAGCAGTGAGTAAGACTGAATAGTAATATCTTTTGGAGTAAGACTGAACAGTACTATCTTTTGGAGTTTCTACAGTGGTAAGGAACCGTATCTACCTGTTCACTAAAAACATTGCCCCCAAACTCTCTGGAAGATGAGTGCAGTCCTGGAGGAAGGGATTCCATTGTGACCCCATTCACGACCTGAATACGGGGCCAAATTTGTCACAGCTTAAACTAAAATTAATTTGCGAACATTTTGAACAAATTTGCAAAAATAATAATTTGCAAAATAATTTCAAAAACAAAGTTTTGCAGATAATTCAAGTCTTGCTAACAGTATATGCCACAGGCATACAGATGTGCCTCTGAACTGGAGCAACAGAAACCTCTGAAAGCTGTGCCCACCTCAGCCACCAAGTCATGGAGCAAAAGCCCAGCAGCTCTCCAGCCCTCCTTGGACTGACTTTATGTGCTGAGCCCTCCTGGGACTTGCTTTCCGCTGCTGGAGTAGAGGCTGCGAGGAGCTACCCTGCTCTCCAGACATTCCTGTCCCGAGAAGCGTGGTGGGCAGCCACCCAGCTGCTGTTCCTGGGGTTGCAGAGCTTTTCCACTGCTCGGTGGCTGCTGCTTTTCACGTATTTGATGTGAATCCAAGGAACCCTGTGCAGCTCTTCAGCTCAGCTCCCTGGGTCACGTACAGTAGAACATTGCTTGTCTGCTTTTGGCACAATGCTTAGCACCTCCCCCTCCCTTACGCACATGCTCGAATTTTTGCTAATACAAAACGTTAGAGGCCCTCGTTTTGTTTCTAGCTCCAGCTTGATGATTGATGCTCAAGCAATGTATAATTCTGTAATGAAGTGTTCTTCTGGCCAAATACAACATCACAATAAAATTACCCTCTACTGTCAGGCTCATTTGCTACTAGTAACAAGGAAAATGGTATTTGCACTGAGTGTCAGAAAACTTGTAACAGGATTTTTATGTATGTAAGAAATGGAATATAATAAGATACATAATCAATGTTAAGAAAAAGATTCTTATCTCAGTTTGTTTCAAAGGTGTCCTACATAGTAAAAAAAACAAACTGAAAGAAAAAGTTGCATTATTAACTTGTATTCTTCCAACACAAAGCAAGCAAATATTCTACAGAGCAAGTTAGCAATACAGAGGTACAGAAAGAGAGCAATATTCCATCTTTCCTTGGATTATTTTGTGATAGTATCTTAAATCAGCCCTAGGGATCAGGGTCACAGGAAAGTTAAAATATTTTTGCCAGGGATGTGACATACCCTTTTACCAGCATAACTGAACATCTGTGCTCTTCCTTTGAGCATTAGTGAGCCCAACCTCCAACATCAAATGAAATAATTTTGATCACATGTGCACAGTAAATAACATCTTATGCTTATACTAAGACTGCCAGTGGAACTCAAATGCTTATCGTCAGTCCAAAGAGGCTTGAGCTTTTCCAGCTTCAGTGCTTGATAAACAAAATGAACAGTGGGGAGGTGAAAGTGCAGGCATGCACTCACTGTCTTTCACACACAGTTCTTCTTTTAGATACAGTTTTTCACCCTCCCTTCTGTACCTCAGCCATCCAGACTCTGATGGCCTCCATCTATAAATCTAAAAAAAAAGAGAAGCAGAAATGAGCAAGAAGTCATCCATTATTTGTTTCTTTTATAATTGTATGCTCGGGCACAGAAAACAGATTTTCATTTTACATTGAGATTTCCCCTGCACCACTCTGGCCATCTAAATGGTCCTGAAATGGTTAATGTTACCTACCTGAGTGTCCCTTCACACAGCAGCATAACTAGTACAATCACATTAAAAATGTGCCCTGCCATGTAGTCACAACACAAATTCTGAAATCTTGGTAGCAGTTGTGGCAGGCTCACCAGTCTGCTTTCAGGAGAAGCTTCAAGGCTTAGCAGCTGACCTGTGTATGAGAGCAGGCAAATGTGAGCATCCTGAGAAGCAGTCTGCTCGTGTTTGCACACCTCGCTGCCTTGTGAAGGTAGAATCAATGTCCTGTCTCCTTAGCAGGGCTCTGTCAGATGTGAAAAAATAGAAGGTGTGCCTGTGATCGAGATACGATCTAGCATAGCCCACCCTCAGGGAGGCACAAGGATAGGCACAGTGAGAAAGGGTGAAGGGCTCTGGGAAAGGGAAATGGGAAAGGAAGGACTTGCAGGAGCTGCTAGAAACCCTGCAGGGCAATCAGCCTCCCACATCCCTTCTGGGGAATCCAGATAATGGAAGGCTGTAGGAGTGCCTGGTAGAAAACCCCAGACCAGGGACAATTAAATTCTCAAGGCCTCTCATCAAGAACATATGGATTCCATTGAGAGACCACAACTTGGCCAGTGGTGAGCAGACGTCTCCTTGGGGGAGGACTGGGGACTGGCAGAGTCTGGCACCAGGAGACAGCAGGCAAGGGTTGATTTTGGCAAAGACTCTGTCATGTTTTTTCTTCGTGAGCAAACAGCAAGCTTGCCTCCAGTTTGGGCTTTTGCTCTTGAAACCTTTGGGATGAGATGTGGGAGCGTGAGAGGTGCCAGGTCTACATTTGCCCCTCTGCAGCCTTGGTTGTAGATGCTGCAGCTGTAGAGAAAACCTATGTGGGCTCCCTGCCTGCCTGCAGTGAGAGCAGGGGCTGGTGCTCACTATTAGAGAGCATTAGAGAGGACCTGAACCAGAAATGCCAGTAAAGATTACAGCCTGGGCTTGCTACGACTGAACTGCTGATATCCGTGAGCAGCACCAGCCCCAGTTTCAATGGCATCACGCAGCCTTAAGAGTCCTGCTTGCAGGGAAAACATGTTTGCAGAACCAGGAGCTGCTTTCATGCAGCCCAAAGTCCACATTTCAGGGGAATACATATTTAAGAGCTGTCATAGAAACATACTTTCATTACAAAGTCCTTTAACATCATCACAGCCTTACACATGTGCTACAAATTCTACCTTTCCTCCCAGGTAATTCGGATGGACATGATAACACTGTGTCCATGCACTCAGTAAACAACTCCCCTCAGCCTACAAAACATCAAAATTAAGACGGTTACAAGTTTAAACACATATACATGACAATCTCTACCCCTTGCCCCCGTGGAGCAGGCTACAGGATTTACACCATAGTAACCTCCATCCCTTGCCCGTGCAGAACAGACATTCCAGCTGCTTGGAATGCTCCCCTATTGCAGACTCCAACTGCTGTCCCACCATTGGGGGTATCCCCTTTGCAGGAGCAGCAGGATTGTTCTACTGCTCCATATATCCCTCCACTAGTCCTTTTCAAAGACTTTTTCCCCTGAGCAGGACACTGTGGACTCCATCAGCCTGCTCTCGTGAGCCATTAACTGCATCTCATCAGCTCTAGTGTCCCGGCACCACCATAGCTGCTGCTGAAGCATCTCCCCATTTCCCTGTCCCAAGTGTTGGGGTCCCCGTCTGGGGGAGGGGGAGATGTCACTCCCCCCTCTCCATCTGCTCCTGAAGCAGCTCTAGGGGCAGCTTCAGTGCTGATTCTCAACCAGGAGCTTCCACTCCTGCCCCTATCAGCATCTCATTGCGTACCCCAAGGCCATCAGTTGCACTCTCTAGCCCTGCCCAGCAGCCTCAACTGCTGGGGTGCGCCCTGGGCACCCCCACATCAGAGCAGCACATGTTTCCTGTCACTCAGGACAGCCTTGCTGTTGCTCCCAGGCCAGCACATCTGTATCCTGCACATGGTGGAGGTCCCAGATCCAGGCCACTGGGGCTGGGGCTTGGAGCAGGACCCATCCCAAGTCTGGATTTCCTTTTTGGGAGCGTGCTGTGGGGTCTCGCACATCTCTGAGCTTGTCTCCTGTTCTTCTTCCTGCCCAGGTGAAGAAAGGACTGGATAGGACTCAAGCTCTTGAGAAAGGAATAACACACATACTCTCTGCATCTTGGGACACGGGGTGAGGTATGCTGTACCTTGACATAATCTTTTTAAATGGCTTCTATCTTCTTTTCTTGAAGCCTTGTCATAACATAGGCCAGAAAGTTAAGAGCTGTAGACCAGACTTCATCAGAAGGGGCAGGCAAGAATAACACATTTCTTTTTCCCACGATGGCTCCCTGTTCATAGGAGCTGAATACTTTGATTGTGGAGGAATCAGCTCTGGCAAAGGTTAGGGGGTTTTGGCTGAAAAACTGATGCTCTGTTTTCAGAAAGTTTCTTCAGAAATCAAATTTCTACAGAATATCCAGAACCCAGCCAAATGTTTGGAAGGAAACAATGCAGAGGAGAGGTTATCCATAAACTGAAGAGGTGTCTGCGAGGTCAGTGCTCCAGTCTTTGCACCCTTTCTGCCTTGCTGAGGAGTGGGAGGGAAGCCTTGCTGCATCTGCAGCCACCTCTGGCCAGTCGGTCCAGGTCTCACTGAGGCATGAGCTGAATATCCACAAAAGTGCATGAAGTAGGAGCAAAAAGCAGAGTTTTCTGTGCCTTGCTGAAATTTGGTGTTAAGCGAAAAAATAGTTATTTTTTTCAATCCAGTGTCCTGGATGAGGAAAATGATGGCTTTTTCTTCTGAATTGTTCTCAGCCTGTTGCTCCATGTTATCCATGTGAGCAGGAGATGGGGAACTGGCAAGCCAGACAAGGTGTGAGAGCAAGATGGGCAGAGCACTCTAGTGCTGTTCCTCCCGAGGCTCCAGCCCCAGCCATGGCAATAAGCTCACAAAAGGCACATCCCTTTTTCAGCTCATGCCACAACTCTACTTTACCTGCTCTAAAACTCTTCCTAAGCCAGGAATGCTTTTTTTTTTTCCATAGGCTTATTGGAGCACAGTGCGTTGTAAACCTGCACATCTGTAATGCATGGAGGGGACCTGGATCCCATATGCTGTGTCTTTCTGTAACCAGATCCTCTCTTCCTGGTGGTCAGCAAGGAGAATTCAGGAGCTACAGCTCTGGGAAGAGGATGGGGACAGCCCTGAGGGTCTCTAGTACCACCTACTCATGTGGCTGCCACTTCTCTGATGTGCCCAGCAGGACTAGGCTTGGCACCCAGCTGCTAGCAGGGCCAACCAGGTCAAATGGCTGCAGCTTTCTCCTTCACAGCGTATCTGAGCCCTGGGCAAGGAAAATATTGACAACCACAATGACATCTGTGCATCTGCCACCAGACAGGCATAGCACCCGCTTCTGGCCAAAATGATCCCTAATGAATCCCTTGAGCATCCTGGGTGGTGTGCTCCTGTGAAAGATACTTAAAATGCCAGTTATAAATACACACAAATGGTTTCTCCAATGTAAATCTATGGCCTCCCCCTTTTGGAGAATTTCCATCTGTGTGACAATTGGAGACAAAAGGAAACAAAACCCCCAGCCATAAATGGAAACATCTGCAAGGAATGGGGTAAGAGCAGCTGCCAAGTTATAGTTACTGCAGTATGACTAAGTATGAAAATCAGCACAAGATACTGTACTTTCTGTAAGCTGCTGCTCTTTCACACAGACAAAAAAAAATGCAGGTCTCCCCATACACACTCCTCCGCCATTCTCATCTAGAGCTCATCTAGGAAACACAAAGACGCTGAGAGTCTCAAATCCAGCAGGATTACCTTAAAATAAGAAGTCAGGAACTATGTCAGAGTTTATAAACCTTATCCCACACTTTCTGAGTCCCTTCTGAGCCAAGTTGATGAACTAAGGAGAGGAGAAGATCCCTCTTTACTTTTCCTCTGCAGTGCATTCCTTACAATATCATATTAAAATCACTTGTTTACTAAATCTCCTCCAATATATCAGTATAAACTATCAGGCTTCTATTCATTGAATGATTATTTAACATATAAGACTGCATTGCAAATGTTTTAATAGAATTAAAGAGACTTTCTGGATGGTTAAGAGGCAAATATCCTGGAAAAGAAATGTGTAAAGAAATCTATTTTTACTGATGCAGCATATATGTCCTTTCCAGTGGATACCAAGCAATCACTAATTGAAGTGAAAAAAGAAAAAGTGTTTGTGGCTCAGCTGAGTGTTTCAGTTCCAATGTCACAACTGCACAGTGAACACATGCTTCTAATCTGACTATCAAAATCAATGGACTGTAAAAAAAATGGAGACATAGTTGTTGCAGGCTCAATTCAACTATCTAAGCTTATGATAACACTATAGAAGAGCTGAAGGGTAATGTCTGCTCTGGATTGTAAGAAGCCATGCACTTCTGAAGCAGCCAACATGACCCCCTTTATAACTGGTGAAGAGAAATGGGACTTATATGGACCAGTTTGTCACCTTCTGACTTGTCTGGTATGGTTCCAGTTAATTTTACTCCAGATGTGCTTATTTCTTGTCTGTGCTTTGAAGACATCCTAAATGATTAGCTTAGACTAAAGTTTCTTCACTGAAGACAGCTCAAGTTAAAGGAACGGATACCCACCAAAAAGGTCTGCCCACCAAAAAGGCATCTGCCCTGGCAGTGATGTACAGGGTTTATCCAGCATAGCCATCTCAGTAGAGTGCTCTCATGTTCCATGCACAATGAAGAAAGAAAACATTATGCCAGAAGCATGTCTGAACGGAAGCTTGATTTTTTTTCCTCATCACTGCCTTTGCTGTTTGTCTTCTGTGCACTCAGGATGGTTTTCACAGAATCTTTTGCACAGAGGAATCAAGGGAAGTTCGATTACTACATAGAATTGTAGAATCACAGAATAGTTTGGCTTGAAAGAACATTAAAGATCACCTAATTCCAACCCTCTGCCATGGGCAAGGACACCTCCCACTAAACCAGGCTGTGCAAGGTCCTATCCAACTTGGTCTTGAACACATCCAGTGATGGAGCATCCACAACTTCTCTGGGCAACCTGTGTCAGTATCTCGCCACCTTCAGAGTGAAGATCTTCTTCCTAATTTCTAATCTGAATAATCTACCCTCTTCCAGTTCGAAACCATCACATCTCATGATATCACTACAAGCCCTTGTAAAAAGTCCCTCTCCATCTTTCTTATAGGTCCTCTTCAGATACTGGAAGACTGCAATGAGGTCTCTCCAAAGCCTTCTCTCTCCAGGCTGAACAACCCAAAGTTTCTCTCCCTGTCTTTCTAAGAGGGGTGTTCCTGCCCTCTGGTCATCTTTGTGGCCTCCCCTGGACCTACTTCAATAGGCCCATATCCTTCTTGCTTTCGGGGTCCTAGAGCTGGAGGCAGTACTCCAGGTGAGGTCTCATGAGAGTGCAGTAGAGTGGGAGAATCCCCTCCCTCGATCTTCTGGCAACACTTTTAATGAAGCCTACGATGTGGTTGGGGCTTTCTGGGCTGCACTCGCTCATTGTTGGCTCATGTTGAGCTTTTTGTCAATCAGCACCCCAGAGTCTTTCTCCTCGGGGAAGATCTTCTATAGTCTTGTGTTACGGTCTTGGGCAAACTCTTCACTTCTTCATTTTGCAACTCCCTTTCAGCAAAATAGCTCCCATAGTATTTTTTTCTAGATCCTTTCTTTACCCAATAACCCATCAAACATCATAGGTAACAAATATTACATAAACGTCTTTGTCAACCAGCGTGTTTTCAATATCTTTTGACATTACCTGCAGACAAGGTACAAGATGGTCCAAAACTGATTTTCCAATTTCAGAACAGAAGCATTTGAATTGTGTGGTGCCTTTCTGACTCCACGCAGATAAGACATGGTCATATCTGTCTTCGCTACACAGGCCAGACACTGATGTGTTATCGTTTCTCAAATCAAATTGCCTTTTCTTGCAAATTCCCGTCACCAAAAGGCTCTCCAGATAGCACACTTTCTGCCTTCCGTGCTTGAGTGGCACCTGTCTAGCAGCCAGACTGAGTCTACCAGAATGCCCACACAGCAGCCTGTCGTCAGCTGGATGATACAGCTCCTGGGATGTGGCAATGCCTGTATTCTCCTTAAAGAACATCACGGTTGACTCACAGTTCGGCAGTGCAGCATCTACCACCAGAGTATTTCTCGGTCATGTCTTCCCACAAGCATGAGGGGCTTCCCAGGCCCTGCATAAAACATACACCAAAGTGAACCCAAGGGACACTGAATTTGCAGGAAATCCTAAATCCCCATGTGTCTACAAAGAGTGAAGCCACTCAGTTTTGGTTTGATAGTACTGAATTCTGGGTGTCCACCCAATTGCAAATGAGGCGGTGAGAAAGCCATCTTATGTAGCTGTGGGCTAGATGATGAGACATCAGTTGAAACTGGAGACCATGGAGACCCTGAGACTCTGTCATGGAAGCACTTGCAAAACAGAAAGCAGCAGTTAATCAAAAATGAGTTGCCCAATACTCCTTCTGCTAAAATACAAGTTCGGATGCCTGTTGGGAATTAACTACTACACAACTAGTTCCTAAACCTGAAGGAAAGATGAACCAAAATGGGGACTCAGCACAACTCAGTCAAAGGAGCAAACGCTTTCTGGCTCCTGAGGATTTGAATTCTTTTAGGGCAAGAGAGGAATTTGCAGAGATCTCAGAAGCTATAGACAAACACTTTGAGCTAATATCCATGTTTATGAAGGTTTGAACTGCTTTCTGGAACTGAGCCAGGAAAGAAACACCAGGCAGGGTCTGGCATATACTCCTTTTCCCTGTGTTTTCAGAGCAGTGAAAAATTGGGATCTAGGTGCTGATCTTGTGTGCTTATTCCTACTCTGATCTTAAGCCATGAAAACTGCTAGTTGAGGGTTACAGGATTTGGTTGTTGGGGCAGAAGAAAAGAGATACAGACAAGAACTTCAGGGGCAACCTTAGGATCACGTTTAGGATCTTTAGGATCACATGATGCCGGGTTTGTGCCAAGTAGAAAAGCCTGCTTTCAACGCTGTCTGCAGTCTGTCCTTCCACAGCTTCTCCTTGTCGCTATCTCAGGCCAGGACCAGGACGGCAGCAGCAGCACAGGCAAAGAAGGCTGCAGGCTCCTTGCTTGCCTGCAATATCTATTGCAGAGCACATCTTGAAGCTGCTGGCTGACCTCCGTGGGCAGGGACCTCCTGATGCTAGGGTTAGCCAGCATCTGCTGGATATGCCTTGAACATGGTACAAGATCAGTCATGTGGGGCTGAGCATCTGATGTCTGATTTGGTTCAGTCTGACTGCAAGAGATGTATTTGTAAAGTAGCAGAAATCCCCTTCTGGTTTACAGCAGCATCTGGAATTTAAGACACTAGTAGGAGTTAATCTCCCCCTAACACAAGAAAAGCTTGTTTCTGGAAAGTTAGAAGGAACATCAAAGGCCATTGCCCCCTCATGCATAGGGCAAGGAGGGATTAACGAAAAAACTACCTACTTCTGGGGATTTTCAGGCTGCCAGCCAACAGCGAGCATCCTTGGCAAAAGGAAAAAATGAAATGGAAGTAGGGATGATCCTCAGATCATCCTGAGAAAGGACAAGCTCTTCCAGGGAGGGAGCTTCATCAACAAGGTTTGGTAAAATGAGTGGGCTTTGCTCTCCCGAAAGAGGTGCTGGATGAGGCCCAGGTAGATAGTTGCTGATGCCAGTCCCAGCCAGTCTCTGAAACACATAAGTCTGCTGCGATATTTCACATCACATCTCTCTGAGGGGTCAGAGTACAGACTGGTGTGCTTAGGAAAGACAAGTCCTCGTCAGTGTCTGAAATTACTGTGAGGCTTTGGGGACTCTCTCATGCTGATGTAAAAACTTTTGTAGATGTGTTTTGCTCCATTTCATGCAGAATTCGTACTTTTCGCAGAGCCTTTTGGGGCCATTGGCAGTGACGCTCCATGCTGTAGCAGCCTGCAGTGCTTCCCCCATGAGACACAAAAAGAAAACACAAATAAGAGACCTCAGCTGATAAATGACTCTGTAAAGGAAGAAGGAACATAATCTCTGTGTCCACAGTGGAGACGATGAGATCACAGAATTGTCAAGAGCTGGAAAGGACCTCCAGAGATTATCTAGTCCAACTTGCCTCTAAAGCAGGATGGCTTAGAGCACATGACACTGGACTGCATCCAGGCATACTTAGGCTGGACACTAGGACATGTTCTCCAGAAGTAGAATCACAGAATTATAGAATCTTTTTTGTTGGAAGAGACCTTTAAGATCATCGAGTCCAAGTGTTAGCACAGCACTACCAGGTCACCATTAAACCATGTCCCTCAGCACCATATCTAAATGACTTTTAAACCCCTCCAGGCACAGGGACTCCACCGCTGCCCTGTGCAGTCTGGGCCAGGGCTTCACAATGCTTTTGGGTAAGATATTTTTCCTAATGCTCAACTTAAACCTCCCCTGGTGCAACTTGAGGCTGTTGCATTGTGTCCCAGTCCTTGCTCCTTGGGAGAAAAGACCAATCCCCACCTGGCTCCAACCTCCTTTCAGGGAGTAGTCGAGAGTGAGATGGTCTCCCCCGAGCCTCCTTTTCTCCAGGCTGAACAACCCCAGGTCCCTCAGCTGCTCCACACAAACTTGTGCTCTAAACACTTCACCAGCTTCACTGCCCTTTTGTGGACACGGTCCAGCCCCTCTATGTCCTTCTTGGAGTGAGAGGCCCCAAAACTGAATATAGTGAAGTAGCACTAGCTCTATTACTTGCAGTAAATAGCAGCAGTGATTTGCACTAAAACAGACTCTCTGCAGATGTAGTAATACTTCCGTACTCGGAGCTCTTTAGGGTGGACAAACATCCATCTGATAGGGAGCGAATAGGCAGCCTGTGAGGTAAAATACACTTTTAAGATAGAAAACAGCCTTAATGACCTCTTTATGTCTTATTTCACAGTGCTTTAGTGACTAAGAAACCGAAGTTTGACGAGGCGGCGTCTTTTATTCGACCAACAGATTGTGAAAAAAAAAAAAGTTTTTTAGACAGAGGCTTAAGTCCATGTCTATACCAGACTTCTACAGCATACGCCTTTGAACAGTCAAATCAGATGATGTTGTAAAAATGGATGGCCCCCAAATTTTCTTGCAGGATTTTTCCCCACTAGAAAACTCATCTCATTTCAAGAAACGGTTTATCTCCCAAGACCTTTGGAATCACCCAGAACAAAGAGCCATAATCAAAAGTGAAGAAAAAGAACAGAAAGTTTTCTCTAGAAGCATAATATAAGGGATAGGATGCATCTGTATTGCCTCCAGCTTCTGCTATTTCATTCTATTTTCCCTTCTAATGTATTACCATCAAGAAGACATACCCCAGCTGCCTTTTCATTTGGTTCAGTGGCTTGGATGTTAAATTATATCTTAATTTTCAAAGGGACGACAAAGCTGAGAAGTGTTTCCTGAAGTTCTCTGCAGCCATGGATGGAGCAGTCTGCTCTGATGAGACCATTGGCAGGCAGAAGGGCTGCAGCAATATTTCGTGGGGATAACTCACTCCATACATTCCCAGTCCTCAATGGAAAGGCTGTGTCGATGTCTCAGGGTGGTCCTGTGAGCACCTCTGTAGTTCCCATGTCTGATAGGGATGACTATGTGTGTAAGAAACTATTTAAAATGAACAAGAAAAACAAAATATAAATTAAGCAATACCCATTACTCTGTTCAGAAGTACATCAATAGTCTTCTCCACTTCTTGGTGAGGTGACTGCTGGGCCATCTGACTGCAGCATCCCATTGTCATAAGTCCTCCAGAGCTCTCTGCTGCCACAGGTTTCAGGAGCTCTGTCACAGCCTGCCGACAACTCAAGTGTTTGACTATGTTCCATATGCTTTCTGAGAAAAGCATGGAAAGCAGACACTGTGGATGCAGCCTGATCCCCTAGCAGACAGTGAGAAGAAATTTTGAGGGGAAAGATCCTGCAGAGCATGCTTGTTACATGTGGGCTTAGCTTCAAGCAACCAAAGATGACACTGCTAAGTGTAGATAGAAAAATTCATTGTCTGTTGATGTCTTCTCAGCCTAATCAGAACACAACTCATTTAGTTCAGCTATTATACAGGTGCCTATGATCTAAATTATTATTGATAGGAATTAGCAAAACCTGAAATTGTTATATACATGTCTCCAAGAGCTGCACCACGCTTTGATGATGCTCCCCTGTCCTATGCAATGTTATAGGAGGCCATCAGCTTCTCAGTTCCTTTAACTAGAGAATTATGATGCTGACATTGGGTGTTGGGGGAGAAGGGATTGCCTTTCCCCATGACCTTGAGGTTGCTCAGAACTACTTCTGTGTGTCAGCCCTGTATTTCTTAATAGATTACCGTCTTCCCCCTGCTGTTTATCCACAAGCTTACATACAGCATAGTGCTTTCTCCGTATACAGTATGATTTCTTTTAAGAAAGAGATCTAGGCAATTGGGCAAAATCATGCAAAGCTTAAACTAAAACACATTTGGGAATAATAGAGTTAAAACAAACCCCTAACCCCAGGCTAGCGAGAGGCATTTGAGCATTCAGTTATTCTGCTGTTACAGCTAAGAGAGGCTAGACAAAGGAAAATAGGGAAAATTGAAAGCACAGGAAACATTCTTAAATAATTTTGAAAATGCAAATCAGAATCATCCTGGAGCAGCTATTTATTGTTTTACAATTTGAGGTCTAGCACTAGCATCATCCACAGCCATTTGGCTGGGCTAAGGCGCTACAAGCTGGGGGAAGAGTTGCCCTGACAGCCCTGCAGTCTCCAGCAGTCCTGTGCTCTCCAGGGCAGGATGCTACCGTGTCTTCCCAGAAGTGAAGGGAGCAAGTGCTGACCATAGTGCAGGGAAATGGTTTGGACCTCAGGGCTGTACAGGCACGCTGCATGGTGCTGGGCAGGGCCTTGTGCCATCCTTGATGTCCAGGGAGGAACAATGACCGAGGCAATTGACTAATCTGCAGACCTGTTCCAGAGCTGCTGTTACAAAGCTGGGTAGGCTTAGGCAGATGAGTGTTGCCAGTGGTTGGGTCTAGTTGAAACTCTTGGGGCTTCCTAAGTGTGAGCAGTCTTATGTTCTTGTTTACAAGAGCTAACTGTGCAGGATATTTATTTCTTAACACAAATTTTCCACTCTTGAATCACTTTTTGCTCTCTCCGTTAGCATTGTGGTTCCACAGTGCTGACCCAGATCGTTACATTTTTGGTTCTTTGCATTGCACGTAGAGTACGTGTTCTAGGAGTAAAGTGGCCTCAGTGATCCCTCCTTCTCTAGCCATCATCTTCCCATGAAGGGCTGTGAGTCAGCATTGCCTCAAATGAGGAGAATTTAGTCAGAGGAAAACAGAGAAATGTGGCCCAAATTCTGTTGTTGTTACATAAACCTCCTCTCTGAACATCTGGAGAACATCTGAAGTTTAACAAAGCAGGCCCACAGGCAGAGGCATTTTTAACCTTCCTAGTAATGGAAGCAAAAAAACGAGACTGAAAAGAGGGAAGTAAATACAACCAGAAATGGAAGACAACATGGGTCCAGCACATCAGAGCCAGCTTTGGCCCAAGCAGCCGACAAGTGTCCCCACAGTCCTGCCTGGACAGTGCACAAGTATAGGGAGAGACAAGGCAACACACCTAAACAAAAGGCATTGGGCGCTGCTGAAAAATCCATGCTGGTCCCTATCTTCTGGCGAAGATAGCTCTTCACCAGGCCCTGTTTGAGACATAATCCCAGGGGGGTGCAGGAGCTATTCGGGTTTGAAGCCTATTTTTCCCATCCCCCCCATACTGGCAGCATTAGGTGTGTAAGCCAGGGGCTTGTCCATGTTATGTTCCCTTCCTTTATGGATGATTCACACCAAGGACTGAATCGGGCCATTAAGAAGTATTTCTTGAACTGTAACAGTAACTGCCTTTATTAGGGTGACATGAAGGTATTTTTTCCTAACTTTCCATAGAGAGAAGGGTGGGACATCTGATACAAAGTGCAGCCACCCACAGAGCCTTCCCAAAAGTGCTCCTCAGACTTTCCAGTTGTCAGTGAGGTGTCCCCAGTTCTGTGGGACAGCCAGCAAGCCCAACAATTATCTCAGCTGAGATGCTTGGCCAGGTGAGAGAATGACTAAAAAGAGGACATGAGACAAGGGGGAAGCAAGGCAGTGCCTCTCTGTTACAGAAACAGGACATGAATGTGGTCCACTCTCTGGGGAACAAGTGACCTGGGACAGACAGGTATGGCCTGAGAGCTTCCCCAAAGACAGGCAGAGCTGGTTTAAGATATAAAACAAATGTTCGGGGAGCATTGAGCCTCACAAAGCTGGATGAGATGTTTGATCACCATCAGCCCTGTCTGCAGAGCAGCATCCCCACGTGTCTGGGAAATGAGGTACAAATTAGAAATGCTGAGCGTAACATACCTCATCATGATGATCAACATCCCCCTGCCACTGGTCTTCTGGAAGCAACAATCTCTACCTGTGTAGGTTTGATATTTTTTTTTTTTGCAACCAGAAGGTCCATAAGCATATCCCGTGCTTTGAGAGTTCAGTGCTCTTCTCATAAATTTTTTATGCACTATTTAATAAAGAGCATTCAAAGTATTTCTCAAATCCATGGCATTCAATAATAGCCAGATTTGCAATGCAAAAGCAATAGATCTCTTTTCTTCTATTCCTTACGCTTTTCTGTGAGAACTTATGCTGGAGTCCTCCCAGATCCCAACAACATTTATTACACCAAGTGACTTTTTGAACATTTGGAGCCCTTGAAATTCAAGTCGGACAAACTCCCAAGGGGATTGTGGAAAACCATTTATTTAACAAATTTCCAAAGTGGACAATTTTTGTAAAACACAGGCATAAAACTAACATGTACAATGGGTTTTTGGATACAAAGGACAAAGTTTGGGATGCCGATACCTAGCAATCACTGTTGCTTTCTCATAAGCTCATGAAGTCATAGCAAGAGCACCAATGGAAGCGCTGAAACAAAATCTCACCCAGCCAAACCACATCTTCATCGTGGTCCTGGAAACAACTGTGTAAACACCAAGGGCCCACATCACCCATGTAGTGATAGCACCTTTGTTACTATATCTGTAGGGTGTGAATTAAAGACCCTGGCAGATAAAGGCAGCCTTTCCCTCGACTATTCTGGGCTGTGGATGAGGCCCTAATTCAATGTATAGTACAGTTAGTGGGTTTCCCTAGGGCCCAGGTGCCTAACTCCTAGATGGTCCTATAGAAACAGTACTCCCAGAGAGTTCACTGGGAATTAGACAGCTTGGGACTTCTAATAAAAAAGAATCCCACTAACTGGGCTCAGAGAGATTTTCCAGAATGGACCTTGGACTATAGCACAAGTCATCAGGTTATTCATGAGGTTCCTGGTTTCACTGTAGGACCATGAGATCAGTTAGTGAAGGAGTGCAGTTACATAGCTTCTTCTAGGGTTTCCTCCCTCCCCAGTGGCTGCTGTCCACCTTTCACTTGGTCGGTGCCCAGCCTCCCTGCCCTAAATTGGAGTGTCAGCACTGAGGGATGCTCCAACCTAGCCCTAGGAAGTCAGTGTCCCATCCCATGGCACTGGAGGCCACAGATGCTTCCACCTGGCTTGAATAATGGCAGTCCAGCCTTCTCCCTGCAAGCATGGGACATATGAATCAGACTTGCCAGCCATGACAATGAACCCCTCTCAAAGCTTGCTGATATGTTGAATGTTTCATTTTAAGCAAGGCATCGGGTTAGGACCATTGTGAGCTGGACAAGTGCTCAGCTGATGTATGAAAGAAAAAAATAAATGAAAAAAAAACAAACCTCTATCTGCAAAGAGCTTAATCAGCCTTATGAGACCAGGCTAGCCCTTAGTGGTACAAAATTCCTCATCCTGATTCTTTCTTGGCAAAAAAAACAGTGGGATGAGGTTGCTATGGGTGTTCTGGCAGTTTATTGCTAGATGTGCTTGTGTTTGCCTGCTGTGGGGAGGGAGAGGCAGTCATGGGCAGAGAGGGGAAGTTTGAAGCTGAGAGAGTAGAGATGCAGATGATGAAGCAGGAGGAGAAGGATGGAGACAATGCACAGCCAGATTGTGGCATTACGGCTATCTGCATAAACACAAATTCCTCAGGTTGGTCAAGAATACCGTTAATTTTTTTGTTTGTTTCATTGGGTTTCATTTTCAGGCAAGACAGAAGCAGGCATAGCCTTGGCAGGAACCCACCCAGATGCTCAGTCAACAGCTATCTTCCTGGAGACAGTTTGATAGAAGACACCACGCAGCAGAGAGGTATAGTCAGGCACACGGAAGAGGTGGCGTTCCCCATAGACCACATCATAATCTGCGCTCTTCCCTGTGACCAGGACACGGATGTTGGGCTCGTTGGCTTGTCTGCCCACTGCCAGCACGTAGATCTCGATGCCAGCCTGCTGAGCTTCCTGCACAGCCCTCTCAATGGCCCTTGGGGTGATCCCTTGAGAGTTGCCATCAGAAAACACCAGCACCCGCCTCTTTGCCCTAGCACGGGAGGAGCGCTGGTACAGTCCCGTGATGTACCGCAGCGCAGCGTTGACATCTGTGGCTTCATTAATGAACTCCATGTTGTCAATGGCTTTAGCAATGACCGTGTAGTTGTACTGGAACTGAGCTTCCACTTTCTGCTGGTTCTTGCCACTGTATTGGACCACTGAGATGCGCACAGAGTCGTCAGCAGGCTTGCCAGCCTCCAGGAACCGCTCCGCCAGCCGCTTCACAAACTTCTTGGTGGTTTCAAAGTTCTTGCTCCCCACGCTGGTGGAGCTGTCCACCAGCAGAGTGATGTCTGCCGGCCCCTCGAAGGTGACTATAAAGGGAAAGGCCCAGGGCTCGTTATGCTGCACTTCTGCCTCTTCCATGGAAAGCCGCTGTCTTGCAGGCTTCCTGCCTTGTCAGACTTGGGAAATCCTCCCTCTCTGCGTATCCGCTAACTTGGTTTCCCCTACCCCACTGCTGTCCTACCCTTGTCCTTTTACCCTTTCATTCCTTCTTATATTCGGTTTTCAACAGGCTGAATTTCCAGGTACTTATCTGGCTTAGATACTCCAATGACTCTTGTTGCTTAAATACAGTGCTGTCCTTGCAAGCCTGGGGAACCACTTAATCTCCTGAGGCCTTCTTCTTTCTTTGATGAGTCTGAGATTGTATACACTTCTAACTTGGAGGAATACCCTGCTAAATTCCTCCCTGTACTCACTTTCCAAGCACCTTTCTCAAATATCCCTGCCACAGTGCTGATTTTCCCTCGTTCTCCCACTACCAGCCAGCAATTGATCTTGTTACCTGCCTCAGCCTCTGAAGGCTAAAATCTGGCACAACCTACTTTCAAGGTTTGAGGTGCCAGAAAAGAAACTGTCTAGGCTTTTCCTTCAGGTGCTTTGGGCTCACATGTGTGTGACAAGGTTTGCTCACTTCTCCAACAGGAGCCCCCCTGTTGTGAGAAGTTTCCAAGCTAAGCATTCCCATAAACACAAACTCCCGCTTCCCGCACCACAGCACCCACCACCCCTTGGTGTGGCATGAGGAATCAACACTTACTTGGACAAGTGTAATCTGGACATTTCTTCTCTGTGAAAAAAAAAAAAAAAGAAAGAAAGGAAAAAAAAAGTGAGGTCACCATAAAAGGAGTAAGGTCACCAGCTCACCCAGGAAAATCACTTCTATAGCTTCCCACAGAGCCACAGAAGAGACGAACTCTCACCTTGGTCACCGTCACATTGTACAAAGCACTGTGGAAAAGCTATAAACATGTATCAGAAAGCGCAGAGATGTGTGCTTGAAAAATGCGGTGGAGAAAGATGTCCTGCAACAGGAAGACACCTGAGTCTGTCTGAAAAGTGTTTTGAGATGTGAGATGTCATTATCCCTTATTTGACTAAATCTGGAATGCTATTCTCTTTCCTCAATGTCTACTTCAGAGCATGACTGGGGGAAAGCAAGGGAGGGCATCTTGCATCCCTCATCCTTTGCCTGAGGTAATCCTCACTATCTTCCTTATTGCCTCCAGCCACAACCTTTCACTCACCTTGGCAGACATAGGAGGTGATGTTCTGCAAGAAGGTGTCATCCAGGAGTTCGGCATAGTTGTCCCTTTGGATGGACAGTCCTGGCCTGGTTGGTCTGCTTAAACAAGCAATGTCGTTCAGATGATCTGGATTTGGAGGGTTCCGGAAAATGTCACCTATCCCAAGAGAAACCACCTGCAGGGAAATTAGAATCCATCACTGGATACATTCATCATCTAACACATTTATAAACTTGAGCATCTGTCACTTTCTGAGAGTTTCTAGTGACATGTCCCCCTGCCCTAGTCTTGGGTAGCAAAGACATGGAGACCCCCAGAGAGCCTGCAGTGCTCTGATGCATATCTGCTGTGTGGTGGTTCCCTGCAGCAGGATGCTTCCCTGTGACCTTACCGGGGTGACATCACATAGAGAGTTGAGAGGTGTAGGGTCCCGCAGCGTGTCAGAGCGTCCATCCGTGATGACAATAGCGACGCGCTTGTCAGAGGTGAATCGCCGAAGCAGGTTCTCCTTGGTGAACTGCAGAGCTTCTCCAGTGAAGGTGCCCCCAGCTATCCATTTCAGGTTCTTGACTGCCCTGCAAGCACAGACACCAGGAGCCTTCAAGACCTGCCACATGCATACTGAAGGAGCCTCTAGAAACACATCTCTCTGACACGCTTGTGAGGCAAGGCAACATCCCTGCATGGGGCTTTGGGTGGAAAACTGGCAACCTCCTTGGCCTCAGAACTACCTACAAAGCCACTGATGGGTACTTTCCACTAAAGAACATTTAGCCTCCTTGAAGTTGCAGGAGCTGCTGGCCTTGGAGATGGAAGGCGGGAGGTGAGTGGCTGTCCCTGGGTCAGGTCTCTGTGTGATGTGCCAAGACCCCACAGACTCACTGTTTGAGTGCCCCGATGTTGTCTATGTTGGCATCCCCCATGGCCACCAGCTCCTGTGTGTTGCCATGGCTGTACTGTACAACGCCCACACGGGACTCCCCAGCTTCGAACTGTTGGAAAAAACAGAAAACAGTGAGAGTCAGATACCTGAGGGGGCCTGGAGAGCTCAGAAATCCAGCTGGTGGTTTGTGCTGAACACCTTTGTAGCAGCCTCTGCCACATCTCCTCTCCTTTTCCAGGAAGAAGGAGCCCAATGGGAGTGGCTGCACATGGGAACCAAGTTGGTGAACTGGACAATGAAACAAGACCCAAACCCAGGTTTCCTGTCTCAGTGATCTCAACACAAGCCATTGGCCATGGTGGGTGGCTAGAAATAGAACTTTTTCCAAAACTTCTGTTTCTCTCCCAACACAGTGGTTCTGCTGTCCATCTCTAGCCTTTCTGCTTGTTACTGGCTCTTGCATGCCCACACAAGTGTCCAATGCCAGGTTATTGGGCCTTTACACCCTCTGTGTGTCAGATTTTACTGGCTACAGCTTCTGGAAAGACCGGATCTCGAACACCCCTTCCCAATCACAGAGGTAAATGAAACATCCCACACACAGCAGATTACCAGGGAAGTGTTAGAGTAAGGATTTGTGTCCCTCTTCAAACTGGAAGGCTCACTACTAAGACAATATTGTTGTTTTGGGCTGCAAAAGTCCTTTTTAGTAAGGTGTTTAACTGGTAACCTAAACCCAAGTCTGGGGGCAGACAAGGATGCCTGGGAAGGTGGCCATGAAGGACCTAGGGGAAGTTGCGACACACCTCACGTGTTATCTACTCCAGCCACCTGAAATGCTCATCGGGACACTGAGAGGATGATTGATCGGGCAAACTCTTTATAAGCCATCTGCTCTGTGACACAAAGGAAGAGCTCACAGCCACATCAGACAGAATCCTTTTACCCAGAAAGAGTTGAAGTGTCTGTATTTTGAGACAATAAACTGCTGTCTCATCTCCATAATTTTATTAATCTGGGAGGAATCAAGACCCATCCCAGTTACACACTTGAAGCTAAGCTTTGTGGAAGCTCTTTGGAGTGGAGGCATCTCCCCATTCCTCTGCTTGCAATGAAAAACAAGTGAGTGCACACAAGTGGAAATCTCACCTTCACACGCTCATCCTTGCTCAGGCGATCAATGACTTTGATGATGAAGTCTTTGGCAATCTGGAAGTTCTGCAGGCCGATGCTCTCCGAGCTGTCCAATACAAAGAGGAGGTCGACGGGACCACAGGTGCACTCTGCAGCAAGGCACAGGAGCAGAAGGGCTCGTGTTTCCTCCCAGAGCAGCTCGCTCAGAGCTGCAGTGTTTGGCAGTGATGCATAGCAAAGCAAGCAGCAGATGTTCCCTGCTAGTCCTGACCAGGTGAGCACCTCTGCCCTATCTACCCACAAAGCACGGTGTGAAATAGAGTGGCAAAATAGCAGTGGAGAAGACTTGTGAGACAGTTTACTAATTTTGCAACTGCTTTTTGCTCAGTGCCTCTTATAAAACATGTAGCATTTCCAAGCTGTGAGTGCCCTTAAAACACCCAGTAATTATTCCAAAACCCGTTTCCTCATGAGCCTTCTCACTTCTTCCATTCACCCAGCCCAGCAGGACAGAGGTGATGCTAGGGGGTTCGGGGAGGCTGACTCAGCTTGCCCCCCTCTTTCACATGGCTAAAGGACATCATGTGCCTTTGGCTCGTCTTTCAAGCTTTTAGACTGCAAACCCAACCCGTTGGGACAGCATCAGAGAAAAAAACCCAGCACATTTCTCTGCAGACCAGCACAGGATTTGGAAGGAAGAGAACAGAGCTGGATTCACAGCTCTGAATCCCCTTTCAACTGCAAAAAGGGTGGAGAAAATCCGCCTGCAGTTTGCTGGCACAGGGCACCTCAACAACTGTTTTCCAGTTTTAGGACCCAGCCACAGCAGCTTCTGAATCTGTGCAGCACCTCGGGGAGAGCTTGCTGCCCTCCCCTGCCTTGCTCATGATTGCTTCTCTCTCTGGGACTCTTACCACATCCCCATAGCAGAAGACAAGGAGCTGGGAAACGGAGGGGTGCAAGCAAGGAGAAGGGCTAGCAAATGTTTGCAGAGTAATTTTGCCAAGTAACACTCACCACAGCAAGCTAGAGGAGAAAGGAGAGAAAGAGAGAACGTTACAGATTGGCACAAGGGTTTTTCGCACCCTCATACAAACTGCAGGTTTGTGTTTCTGCAAACTCAAAGACACCTGATTTGGATAATTCAAGCTCATGGAAGTTTCCCCCCCAGCTGGAAATACCCTGATCTCCCCCCAATTCCAGATTGTGGTGTCCCAACCTGGAGCACTGTATGCATTCTTATATAAATACATGCTGATGTAGTCTTATTTAAATAAAAATAAAAGCTAATTCTGAAGGTATTAAGTAAATCACCAGAGTATGGAACTCAAACTCATTTCCTTAAGTACCCTGTGTCCTTCCAACACTTCATTACTGGCTGAGGGTCAGAAACCCCTTGCAGCGCATTCATACTGCTGCTCCTCACAGCAGGAGACCCCAGAACAGACCTTCCTTTCCCAAGAGGGAAAGTCAAGCCCCACTATTTAAGGAAAAAAATATTGTAAAATGGTCCACACAAAGTTTTTTACACAGATTTGCTCACGTTTTCCCTAAGGGTAGTTGTTTATATAGAGAGCCACTGACTCAACAAACCAGTCTGCAGCACACACGTGAAACACACTGGCACGACCTGCTCTGGAGATCAAGCTGGAGGTCCCTGGGTCCTCAATGGGGACAACAATGCACAGTAGATTTGCCTGTTAGGTTGCAGGGAGGATGTCCCACCTCTCCCCCAACTTGTTGACTTAATTGTGACTCATGGAAGGGACAGCAGTGCTCAGGGCATCCCTCTGCCTTCGGCCTGGGGACGTTCCTGCTCACTGTGGACTGGACAAAAAGCAGCTAGCTCCCACTCAGCAAGGAGCCAAGCAGGGTGGGAGGAACAGCACAGGAATACTCACAGCACATCTTCATGATGGTGTCCAAGATTTCACACTCCTGAAAACGTAAAGAAAAATTTGAATAACAACAAAGGCAGCTTCCTGGCTCCCAGGTGCTGCCCACCACTCCCTTTGCTGCCCTCAAAGCAGGTCCTGATGTGGAACCCAGTGATGTGCAAGTGGGGTGCACTATAGAGAGGGCTGGCTGGTGATGCGCTGACATGAAGGAAATCTGGCCAGTCAGACTCGCTGGGACAGTAATGGGGGGTAGCCATCAGCCAGCCTGGGAACATGAGACTTCTCCAATAGTTACACCCTCCCAGGAGCCATCATGCGGGGCAAGGCAAGTAGACCAAGCAAGCAAGCAAGCAGTGTCCTGACCCTGTCCCACTCACATCTGGTCCTGGAGGCCCCACAGGTCCTGGTGGTCCCTGTCAAACAGAAGCATGGAGAGAGCAGTTACAAGAACAGCCAGTTCTACCTGTGGCGTACCCTGTTGATACCTTGCTAAGCAATGCAGAGTCTGGAAATGTCTCTTGGCTTCCCAGATGTTGGCCCCTGCACTGGGCTTTGAGCACGTACATCTGCTTGCTTGCATGATACTCTGGGATGGCATGGGAGTGGAGGGAAGGAGATCCGCTTCCATGGATGCCATGCCCGCCAAAGTGGGAAGACAAAGCTCTTGCTGCGGGCAGCAAGCACACAGCCCATGTGTGACATGGAATCATGGACAGGTTTGGTTTAGAAGGGACCTTTGAACGTCATCTAGTCCAACCTCCCCTGCAGCGAGCAGGGACACCTGCAGCTAGCGCAGGTTGCTCAGAGCTCACTCCAAGTTGACCTGAAATATTTCCAGGGATAGAGCATCAACCACCTCTCTGGGCAGCCTGGGCCAGCATCTCGCCAATGGCATTATCCCCACAGCACACAGGGGATGGATGGGTGGTTGGATGGACGGATGCCATTTGCACTTGGAATGTGCCTCTCCTGTAGCCTCCAGGGCAATGTGAGGCAACACAAGTGGTGTCTCAACACGAACTGAAATGCTTTCAGGTTCAGGATGGCCACTGCAAAAGCCTGCTTGCCCTTACTGAACCGGATCATACGAGAATGCTTTGCTCATGAAAAAGCACAAGTGTTTTCTACCCTGATTTGGAATGAACATGATTGCAGACCCTGGTACACCATGCTGCAGCAGCAGGCTTTCGGGCTGCTTTGCTCCTTCTGTGAGCAGGGTCAAGCACAAGACTGTGGTGAGCTCAGCTGTTGCGAGCTCCATCAACTACATTCACCAGTGCAAAGCCTGCCAGGGTCCATACTTACTGGGCGGCCTTCAGGTCCCCTGTGGCCCTTCGCTCCTTTAATGCCCCTTGGACCAGGGGTTGGGTTCTGAAATGAAAACAAAAACAAAATACACAAATCTGTGTATGCCAGGGTGCAGTACCTTCTCCTCCAGATGTTTGCTGAGCCCTGCTAAACCACAAAAATGTTATCTGAGGTTACTGTACCTAACCAAATGAGTTAGGGCTTGGGAGAATCAGGATGGACATTGGGAAAATCTCCCTCCACAGGACAGTTCTACACCACAGGTGCAACCATTAATGCTATCTGGAAACATAAAAAACCTTGCAGAGATGATATCCACCTCAATCTAACAGATCTGGAATTTTGCCAGCCATAGGCTGTAGAACACAAAATGAACATCTAGAGAGAGGTCCCCTTACCATTAAACACTGCTCAGTGGCAAACAGTACTTGCAGACTTACAAAGTCTGATGGACTCTGGCTGACAGACAAGGTTGTGTTAGAGATCCAGACCAAAACTCCTGCACTGTGTTCACAGAGAAAGATGATTCAGCTTTGTATAGTTTACTCACATCATTGCCAGGGTCTCCAGCTTCTCCTTCATCACCTTTAGGACCAACATAGCCTTTTGTTCCCTGAAAAATAGTACAGAAGAGACTCCTGCATGGACAGCTGTTGTTAGCCTGGTGAAGTTGGTGCTGGCATGCAGTGACCTTTGTGAGAGCTGGCTTGGGAGGGGGTGAAGAGCAGCATATAAGCTCCCTAGCACCAAATTGCAGTGCTACTGAGGAAGAGAGCTTTTCAGGGGGCTTTCAGTGGTTTAGCACATCCAGCTCCCCCTGGGTGGCACTCCTATCCCCAAGCTCTGGCTCCAGGGTTGCTTTAGAGAGCGCTCAGCCCAGGCTGCTGCCTCTGGGTGTTACTATCAGTGCACCAAGGCAGGACACTTCCACCAGAAGCATCCACTGCAGGGAGAGGTGGGCAGAAGGAGAAAGAGAGCTTTAGGGGAGAAGGCTGCTTCAAGGAGACCGTTTGACCATGCAGCTGATGAAAAGGCTCTAGGAGACAAACCACCAGCCAGGGCAATTTCTGTTGAGTGTACGAGGAAGCAGCACACTTACGTTAATGCCAGGTTCACCTCTGTCTCCTGGCCGCCCCTGAGGATGAAGGAAAGGAAACATATTAGGTCAGACAAGCAGAAATAATGGTGTCACAGTTTCAAAGCAGCACAAAAATCTTACCGGGGCACCTGTGAATCCAATTGTGCCATTCCCAGGAGGACCATCCTCCCCCTGGAAGGGAAGGGAGAAATATGTGAGATAATGAAAAGCAGACCCTTTAGATAGCAGAGCAGCAGGATCCCCCTGTCCTTGGACAGTTTATCTCCAGAGCAAGATGTCTGTGCAAAAAACATGCAACAGGTGGTTTGGACACTGGTGCAGGAATGTAAAAAGGCCATCTTGCTTGTGTGACCTGCACAGCCAGAGAGGTGAGTGACACTGTCTCTCTCAGAGACTGAGGATGCAGCCACAGGCTGGGAAGTATCAGTTCTCTGTTGCTGGAAAGTACATCTCAGTACATCATTGAGCCTACAGATGCGAGGCATATTCCCAAGCAGTCTGCTTGCAAATTTTCCCAGCATCTCAGCTGTGTACAGATGTAACTTCTTTTCTCCCTGAGTCGGACCACGCTGCACAGAACCAGTCTGTTGTACATCCTTTCCACGTGGCATGCAATCCCTCCAAACAAATACTACTCACCCTTTCTCCCATCAGGCCAGGGTCTCCAGGCAGCCCAGGTGCTCCTGGCATACCCTTTGGGCCCTGGAAGGAGCAGAAGAAGAAATCAAATATTGCATTTCATCCTTTGAGCTGGGAAGATGATGCCTTCCAAGGCAACCAGCTACCTTCACGAGCCCATCATAGATGATGTTTTGCTTATACATCAGCTGGGCCTGGGATTCAGCTTGCTCCCTGCACTGGGGATCAAATCTGCTGGCAGATTCAGGTGGCTGCCCTTGGAGAGGAGCTCCTCCAGCTCCTGTGATGGGAAACCATATGACTTGTGGTGTGGCTATATCGTTTCCACAAAAATGGCCTCTGGGAGGTGAGGAAAAAGGCAGCCGTGTCCTTAAGGACCCATGAATAATCCCTCAATGTGTCTGCCAGGAGCTATCATCTGAGTTTGTACCTACAACAGGTTTCCAAGATCCAAGGGATTCAGGGACAACCTTAATGGGCAGCATCTTGTGGTCTTCCCTTCATCCCCTGCCCCAAGAAGATGTGGTGATGAAGCAGTGCTGACCTCATTGCCGCGGGGGCCGTCATCTCCCCTGTAGCCCTTGGGTCCCGGAGGTCCAGCCTCACCCTAGGGAAACACAAAGAACTTTCACAACAGGAATTTTCTCTTGATGCTGCTCCTGCCTTGAAGGGCTGGTCCTTTCACTTCATGATGTGGTGGGTGGGGGCATCTCATGCCTTGCACCCATGAATGAGTCACTCCCGCCTCAGCCAGCCTCACAAGCTATTGTTAGGAGTTAATGCAGGTGGGAAGATGCTTCAGGAGCTGTGCCTGACTCCTCTCATGCCCCCTTGCCTTCCCCTACCTGCACAGACTGCAGCCCCCCAGGCTTCCTTATGCCCTGCTTTCGCTGCAAAGCTCCATCAGAGGCAGCCCTGGCCAGATCCCTGTGGAGTACGAGCCAGACCAAGAAGCTTTCTGGGCCAAGGTGTGACTCTGCAGGCGTGGGTTGAACACCATGTGCTTTCAGCGGCAGACGGACTGCGGGAGGGGGCAGACTCTAAGCAGAGCCTCCAAGGCCCTAAAAAGCCAACCCCCTCCTCCACCAACTCAGAGGACTTGGTAGGGTAGAGGACCAGGGAGGCAGGGACAATGCTTTCTATTAGCGAAGCACAGCTGGGTTGCACAGTGGCATCTCATCAACTGTGACATGGGTGACCCCAAGGCGTACAATGGTCCTTGGCGGAACATGTCACCCTGAAGGTGACACAGATCTCCCTCCACAGAGGCTCTCCTCATGGAAGGCTCAGACACGTCTGGGTTGCAGCCGGGCTGGCCAAGGCTCTTCCGTGGCTCCAAGGACTTTCTGTCCTCAGGAGGCTGCAAAGCTCTGGCAGCATGTGCTGGAACAGACCAAAGCTGTCACTCTGCCACATCCCATCTGGGCAGCAGCCGCTCACTTCATCAGCTGCAGGGCTGTCCAGAGACAGACAGAGACAAAAAAAAGGAGGTGGGAGGAGATTTTTTTTTTCTCTGAGGGCTCCAACAGATGTCCAAGGGATCCCCTCCATCTTCTGTTTGGTGCCAACAGCCCTTTGCAGGGGTTTACTTGCCAGGAGATTGGTAACAATGGTGAGTATCGATTGGATAACGATGCTCTTGCCTGTGGGTCCAAATGGTCAAGTAAGGCAGCATCTCACATGGAGCTGGGTATGCAGCCAGTCCCCAGGCAATGGAGATGGCAGAGGTAGGCAGATAGCAAGACGTAGTGGAAGAGAGTGATGCCTCAGTGACTGGCTCCTCCAGCATCACTGCTGCAGTGGGCCTGACTGCAGTTCATGACTCCCCACCTCCAACATGTTTCTTGTGAGAGGCCACGTGACTTCAGTCTCCTGGGAGGTGGAGGCAGCAATTGTTCAATAGTGCCTAGGCTTCAGCATTGCAGCGGTGCATGTCCCAAGAAATTCCTCCTTACTTTCTGTGCATAAGCAGCACCTCTGATCTTTTTTGGAGCTGCCTCAGTGTGGTGGCTCTGCCTAGCCTTGCTTTTCAGTGACCTCCTCACCACCTGAAACCTGAGGAAATGAAATCCCCTCCAGCTGTTGTCTCTGTTCCTCTTTACATGATAGCAGCCAGGAGAAGCTTCTGCTAAGCATCCATGCACCCATCCTTCTTCCGAGGAAAGGTGTAAATGTGGATGTAGATGACTTAAAATTGCACAGTGTAGTGTAGAGCACTAAACTGCTTAAAGGCATGTGACCTTATTTCTGCACAAAAGCCCAGAAGAGAGAAAGCTGGGAAGGAAGGACAAGAACTCATGACCATTCACATCAGCCAAAGCTGAATCAACGGCACTCTTGGCTCGCGCTGGCTGTACATGTCCTCACTGTAGCACACAGCGCAAATCCCTCATGCCCTGAAGGAGTTTATGAAGATGCAGAATTTTGGGTCAGATCTTCAGCACCTCCTTGTCCACTGCCCTTCTTGGTGTGGTAAGAACAACAGGAGGGGTGGACACCATAGACAGGAAGAAAAAGGGACCACCAAACCTGCCCGTGAGGATCAGGGAAAGAGTGTGCTGACCTTTCACTTCTGACAGATAGAAAGAGGATGAAAGGGAGCCTTTTCCTCTTGCCAAGAGAAATATGCTTCAAAAGCCAGAGTTTGCAGATAACACGGCTTGAAAAACACTCGTGTTTGCCAAAGTCTTTCTCTTGTCCAAGCCCAATTACGCATTTATTTTTAATTTGGCCAAGCAAAAGCATTCTTCCTCAGCTTATGAATAAAACGTCCTTGCTCTGCAACTGCTTTTGAAATCTCCCTGGAGCAGTGGAGGCCCTGGGGCAGTCTCTGGTCTGGGGAGGCATCAGAGATGCTTCGGTAATGCTTACTTATCTCACAGGGGTTTGACTCAAGTTCAGTGCTGGAGAGGGAAAACTAATGTCCCACAGGCTCAATGACAGCAGGGAGACCCTACCTCCCCATTTCTCCTTCTCCTCCCCACCAGTGAAGCCTGGATGAAGGCAGGATTTATCCCAGCCTGGCTCCTCCCAGACTTGCACCACATCTCCAGCTTAACTCTGTCTTCTTCTGTGCAGCCCTTCTGCCTTGAAAATGGAATGAGCCTCTACCACACGGAGAGCAGCTCTGGTCCTTCCTCCTTTACTGGTGACAGCCTGCAGCAGCAGTCCATTACACACACACATCCAAAGAGCTGCCTTCCTACCAGGGCCACCTTGCAAAACAGCACCTCTCACCATGGCAGTGCCCAACAAGCTGGTTGCTGTCAGGTGCTCTTTAGCTATGGCAGGAGCTCAGTTCAGGTACAGATAGTAGGATCTGGACAATCCTCCCGTGAGAATTTGGTGTTCTTCACTACTGTGAGACAGGCTTGAGGGAAGCCTGACTCCAGGCAAGCACAGCCCTGGACAAGCATATCCTCTCCGCAGGTTTGGCATGGTGGAGGTATGCCATGAGGGTCACCCATGCTGGGAATAACATGAACCCAATAGCAGCCCCTTCATGCTGTCCTGCACTCCAGTTGTCCTTCAGGGCTCTATGACACTTGGTCGGCAATAAGGGAGTTCAAAAGATGTCTCATCTTTGTCCACATGCTGGCCTCCATGCTTCACCCTTTGTGGAAGTCCAGCTCCACCAGTGTGGGAACATTTATCTCAATACTTCCCTGTACCTTGGACTCTGTCAAAACTCTGACGGTATGGATAGGAGGGAAGTTGTCCCACAGAGCCTGGTCCAAGGGTTAAAGCATGTTAAAGCATGCTTGCTTGTATGCAAAGACCCTGTTGGCCATTGCAATCAGTGCTATCACCATGGAGAATTAACCCAGCAACACCTCCAGACCCAGAGTTATTGCCTGGGAGTTGGGTACGTCTATGGGAAAAAAGCCTTTCTGCAGCAGACAGAAGCCTTCCTCAGGCTGCAGGCAGCCAGCTCTGCTCTCCAGAAGGTCTATGGGGTCTGAGCTCTGTTCCTTGAGGTACATGAGGACAAGTAGACCCCAGAGCAGGAGGGCCAGACCTTGCAGCAAGCAGCCTTGAGGAATGCTGGCTTTGGGACAGACTTCCTCTGCAGATGCCAAGGGTGTCAGGGACACCGCCGGGGTGCCGTCAGGCTATCTTCACTGACACAAGATGTCTCATTGATTCCGTTGACCGAGGTGAACAGCGCCTGGCCCCAGGCCTGAACATTCTGTGCGTTACTGCAGCTTGCACTTGCCAGTTTCCAAATCTGTCAGTTGTGTTGACATCTGTTTCTATGGGATTGGGAAATGGCATGGAGGTTGCTCTGTCCCCAGCCCAGCAGCCAGGTCTTCATTATTTTAGCCCTGTTAATATTGTGGGTTCTTGTGGAAAACCCTGCTCCTCTTCAGCTGCTTTGCTACCCAATCTGGAAGATGCTGAGAACTTGCCCCAAGATCTGTTAAGCCCCTCATTCCACTCTCCCTGCTGCCCCAACCACTTCCACCTAGGATCCAGAAGCTTAATCCAAGATCTTACCTGGTCTCCAGGTGGTCCAAGGGGTCCTTCCCGCCCCTGGTCACCAGGTGGTCCAGGCTCTCCCTGGAAAACACATATACAGGGCATGAAAAAATCAGAGGGACAGGAATAGGGTGCAAAGGGCCCTGTGTGCGATGAGGAACAGGCATGCAGCCCTGACAGCCCACAGCAGAAAGAAATGCAGACATCCAAGGAGGGAGGTTTATGAAGCAAATTCAGGAGTTGGATAGGAAACTATCAGAGGTGTGGGGAGAGAAAGACAGGCTAGCATAGCCACCTTGAAGCCAAGAACATAACCCTAAGAGGAAGACCTTGCGAAAGGTAGGAGTGCTTGCCTCTGGGTGACATGTTTCAGCCCATTTTGTGCCTGAAAAAGTCAATGCCTGGAGAGATCCATTTTGCAAGACTCCTGCAGATACACAGACCTGGCCCTAGTCCCCAAACCCACATAGTGGCTTTTCCCAGCCACACTCTGCAACCATAGCTGCTTTTCTAGAGCAGCTCCTGCCCTGGAAAATCTGTATGGCAAAGTGTTCCCCATGCATGGGCAGAGACTCCAGGCTAGCAGTCTCCTTCCTCCATCTTCTCTTTCTCCAGCCTGCCATCCCTGCAGAGCTAAGGGAATTACCAACTGAATGAGCCAGCAAATGGGAAGGAATGTCCTCACTTCTCACTGCTGGTGCTCTTTCCTCTCATTTGTTAACACTCTGCACCCTGGACTGGGATAGGACTGTTTGGAGAGAACTGACAGCACAGGAGAGCCTGGAAAACCTGAATCTGAGTGACTTTGCACCCCAACAGCTCCAAAACAAGGAAATGTCCAAGAGCTGGACACAGCTCAGTCCCGCTTTCACTTAACTAGTGTGGAAAGGGACAGCCTTTCATCAGTCCAGCAAGCTGTGTCCCAACAGATTAGAGTGTCTGTCAGACCCAAAGTGGCGCTGGGACACCATTCCCGTCTAGACCCACGCCCAGGAGTGAGAAAGCCAGGGAGGCAAAAGGAGAGCGTAGAGGCACTGCCTCCCATTCCTGCATCCCAAGGGCTTACTGCAAGTTCCTGGCAATTCAGAAGAAAGCCTTCCCCCTAGAAAGTGGAGTGTTTCTCTCAACAGGGCTACACAACAGCTAAGCACAGTGCTTTGCACCTTAGAGTCAAGTCACCTCTGACATCAGCCAGCACCAAGGGTGATGCAAGACAAGTATCTCTGCACCAGGTGTTGCTCTGCTGCAGTCCTGGGAGGTGGGCCCAGGCAGCCCCCGGACCATAGGGAAGAGAGGCCTTCAGAAATGGCTCGTGACAGTCACATCTGACTTAAAACTTGGAGGAAATCAGCTAAAAGCCTGGTGACCCAAAGCTGTTCTTTGCAAGATAGAAGCTTCCAGCTGCCTAAGCCAAACAGTAAATATAAAACATAACTTTGAAAGGGCCCTGAGCACTAGGGGGGGACATTTCTGGCAAGATTACACAGCCTCGTGCTTGGAATAAAACTTGGAAGGAAGCAGCCCATCATCTGCTGAACAATTTAACTCCAGGGCACTGGCATGCCTTCATTTCCCGCGCACATCTGCCCTGCACACCATGTGCGGCTGCGTGGCCACTCCCTGAGCAGTAAACAGAAATAGGGAGGCTGTCAGCAGCACCCTGCCGGAGCTGCCCCTTCTCCAGGGTAGACCTCTGCTCCCTGCTGGTGTCGAGTACCGGCTGTCCTTGCTGCAGGGGCAGGGGAAGAGCGGTGCAGTGACAGCCACTCCGTAGCACCAGGACACTGCAGGCCACCCACAGGGATGATGCTCGCGGACATCATGGTTCCTGCTGCCCCCGCCCTGCACAGCAGCACCCCTTGTGCCTCCCCGGCCTGTGTGGCACTTCTGTCGCTTGCCACATGTTTGTCCTGGCCTGATGAGATCTCCTGCCTGTCCCTCCTACCCTCACCCTGGGTGACTCAACCCTGGCAGGCAGGAAAAATACTTTCCTAGTGACTCCCACTCCAAAGAGGAGGGAAGGGATGCTGCCCCTCCTGTTTGCACACACACACACTGCCTTGCTGGTAATGGCACTTGTGTGCTCCTTCCCAAGCCACCAGTATCCCATGTAGCCCCCCAGTACCTGGAGGAGGATGCCTTGTTTCTGTGCTCTCCTGGTTTTGCAGCCACTAGGCAGGTGTTGACCCTTGTCTACCTGCTCTTGGTTTGTTGGGCATGTTCACCTCTGGGTTTTGGTTGTTTGGTGATTAGTGACCAGAATAAAGGGGTGATTGCTGGGGGACAATGGCAAGTGTCCCCCCCACCCCAGGCTGGTAGGTAAAGGCAGTGAGCTTGCCTACTGCCCACAGCCTGATGGAGCTATCCACCAGGCACCTATATCTAGTCTCTGGTTGCCAAGCATGTCTCATTTGCAAGCAGGCACCGAAACCCATCCCCATGGATGCACTTACTGGCTCTCCTCTCGGCCCACGGTCACCTGGTGAGCCCGGGGGGCCTCTTTCTCCATTGCTGCCCTGCAAGAAGATGGTGAGAACACAAAATCAAGACCCGCTCCCAGCAGCAGCAAAGCCCTCCCTCACTGCCCACCTCTGAGCAGGCTCACCCTCAGAACCTCCTCCTTCTCCTCTTCAGGGTACCAGCCCCTGCCCATGCCCTGCCATCATGGTGCCCAGCAGCAGTGCCCCTACTTACCCGTTCTCCAGAAGGACCATCTGGACCTGGAGCACCCTACAGAGAAATGACAGGGGTGGTCAGGTTGTGGGGATGGCCAGCAAACATGCATGGGGGACATCACAAGCATGGGCAGAGGACTCACCTCGTCACCCGTCTCTCCTGCTGGTCCAGGCTCACCCTGGTTTCCAGGCATGCCCTGGATGAGTAAGCCAAAAGGACAGAAAGTCAACAGGTTTTGTAGCAAGGCCCAACACACTTGCAGAGCCTTGAGCAAGCTCTACTTCAAAGCCAAGGCTGGCCCGGGGGACCTCTCCCTCTCACAGAGGGCAGAGGATGATCACACACAGGCACGTCACCCACCTTCTCTCCAGGGCTGCCAGGAATTCCCTGTCGACCAGGTTTTCCATCATTCCCAGGCTCCCCCTTCACAAAGACACAAGGCACTTTCAAGACTGCATCCAGCACCAGTGGTGGATTTTGGCTACCATGGCCCAGAGGCCATCAGGAGCCCCAGTGTACCCCATGCCCCTTTCTGGGCTGTGGTCTCTCCCCAGAAAGTTCCGCATCGCCAGCAGATCTCCCCTCACTCCACCCACCCTGTGCAAGCTACCTTCTCACAGCAGCCCCTCAATATCTCAGGGATGCTCAGGTCAGGCTTGTGGGCACTGACTAACCTTGGGCACACTGACACCGGTTGGATCTCACTGGGGTGATAGGCAACATCCTCTAGCACACACTTGCCCTCAAGCAGTGCAAGGAGGCCAGTGATCGATCAATTGCCTCCTCTCCCTCTTGCAGGAGAGGGGTCCCAGCGTCCTTCCTTCTGTATGGTATGGAGCAGAGCGGCTCACCTTTCCTCCCTTGGGTCCGTAAGCACCAGGATCTCCTTTTGGTCCAGGTGGGCCTTGAGCTCCCTGTTGAAAATAAAGGTAGTGTCACTGAAAACCAAGCCAGTACCACTATCTGTGGGAAACTGGGCATGGACCGAGCATCCCAGACACCTGGCCCACAGTGCCCCAGCAGGATGGACAGGAGGGACATGTACTCGGGAGTGACACGGGGATGGCATAGTACTCTTGCATTATGGAGCCATGCAAGCAATGCTGTGGCCACATTGCTGAAACCCTGCAAAACCGAGCGTGCTCCTGCAGCTCAGAGAAAATGATAGAAGAGGTGGTTGTTGGGCTGCTATGGGTGATGCCAGAATGGATGTGTCATCCTGGGAGCATGGAAACAAGCAGGAAAAATGGAAAAATGCCATGTCAGAATAATGTTTTCCAGAGCCCTCCAAACTCTCCAAAATTTTCTGAGTAGTTGGTTACAGCAGGCTGAAATTTGTTACTCCTGGGCTTGCCTCTCTGGCACTGAACTCTTCTTTGGCAAGTTCCTTATGTTGAACAGCCCCCAGCCAAATGCTCCCCCAGCAGGCAGCTGCCCATGCAACAGAGAACAGTTTCCAGGCAAGGACAAGGCAGGCATCCCTGGGGACACTCCCAAGGTGCCATGCCTGGGATGAGCATTGCATGTCTAGAGGCATATTTCCAAGCATGGCAACTCCCTCTCATGGCTTTTCATCTTAGAAGGCTCCCCATTTCCAAGCACCATCATGGCAGACTTGCTGTGCTGGTTCATTTGCATGCAAGGGGCACGTGCAAGGTACGTACGTCAAATCCAGGCGAGCCTTTGCAGCCAGGTAACCCAGGGTATCCAGCTTCACCCTGTCAGACAGACAAGTGGATGTCTCCGTGAGCAGTGCCCATGGGAATACTCCATTCATCATCCCAGTGCCGTGAAAGAGACATCCCAGCCCTGTCTCTTGCTGACAGGTGGATGGCCCTGAAGGGAAGGAGCCCCACTGCCCCACATGGGACATTGGTTTCATCCTGGGACTCCACTACAACGGTTTTAGAGGAGTGTCTTGGCAAAAGCCAGAATCCTCAGTCTAAGCAAAGTGGTGCAGAGCCAAGGTTTACCTTCATGCCATCGATGCCATCAATTCCACGCCTGCCCTTCTCACCCTGAAATGGAGAACAGGGAACATGAAGAAGTGATTTCCAAAAACCCTTCTCCTACCCGAGCATCAACCAGAAAGAATGAATGGTACAAATGCAGAGGCTGACCTTGGCTCCTTTGGCTCCTCTCGAGCCCTGCAAAGGGAAGGAGAGACATGTTAGGCCCTCATGCAGAGCAGATTCATCCCCCCCCCGCTGCTGTCATCCCCACACCAGTGCAGTCCAAGGGTGCAGGCATTCACTGTGCCCCTGCACGTCTCTGGTCTCTTTCATTCCACCTGGCTGTGCACCCTACACGGTGCTTGTCTGGTTCCCAAGGCTGTGTCAGCTGCAAACTAGCTGATCCCCATTGGATCCTTGGCTCTGGCATAGGCAGTCCAGCAGGAGGGACAGATGCTCAGGCACTTACCAGATCTCAGTATCATGCAGCTGCAAGGGGCCGCCTGGGGTAACCAAGCAGGGGGACACAGAGTCACAGAATGGTAGGGGTGGGAAGGGACCTCTGAAAGTATCTCATCTAACTCCCCTGCTAAAGCAGGGTCACCCAGAACAGGTTGTCCAGGATCACATTGTCCAGGCAGGTTTGGAATCTCTCCAGAGAAGGAGACTCCACAACCTCTCTGGGCAGCCCGTTCCAGTGCTCTGGCACCTTCAAAGTAAATAAATGTTCCCTCATCCCCTCAACGTCCTCGATGTTCTCACCTTTTCTCCTCGACTTCCTTTATCACCCTAGAGATGAAAGGAGAGAGAAGAACGGGAGAATGAAAACATTTGTAGCACAAAGCCTGTGGCACATCTAGGAGCCATGCCCACAACCCTGCAACCCCATGTACCTTCATTCCTTGGTAGCCAACAGGTCCCATGTCACCAGGCCTGCCCTATAGGACAGAAACACGGTGTTACAGAGAGAGATACTGTCACCACCATTGCCATGGGGCAGTTTCTCCCCAGGCTCTCGATGTGGGGCTTACAGCCTAGCTGCGGTACCCTCCCACAAGAGACTCTCCCCTAACCATGCTCCTCATTTGTCTGGGAGCACTGTATCATTGTGGAAGGTCGTCTTCAGCCCTTTCTGGGGGTGAGGGAAACTGGGTGTTTGGGGACATATCATCTGGAGTAAAAAGGCAGAAAACCCTTGGGAAGGAAAAGCTGTGTGTTCATGACACGGGTTTTCCAAATTGGGAATGCACAAGCTGAGTAACTGCACACTCACATGTGTGGGAGTAACTCACCTCGCAAAAATAAGTGTACCTAGTACAAAAAAAAGGGAGGAGGAGAGAAGTAATTTCCTCATGCTATTAGCTTCTTATTTACCAAAGGTTTCCCTGTAACACTGCTGTGCTTGTCATGTCAGAGGATGCGGGAGGGAGCCTAGAATCCACCCCTGGGCTGGTATATATGAGTCAGAGATGTGTCCTCCAGGAGGAATGGCTATTTTGGGTGAAGAACAAGGAAGCCTTGTAGCAGTAGAGAAGGGGGCCACCCCGTTGCCCACCAGATGCCACTGCTCTGCAGGGTGGCTGCAGAAGGGGACAGCTGGCTTCTGACCCCATTGACTACCCCATGGAAACAAGGTGATGCAGGGGCAAGGGCTGGTGAGGATGTGTCCGAGAGGTCTGACCAGAAGCGGCCAAAAAATATCTCCTGCACAAAGTTACCAGGACCAGTCCTTTACTTACTGGGTCTCCAGCCTCTCCTTTCTGGCCAGGAAGACCTGGCTTGCCTCTTTCTCCCTGAAATACAGGACACAAATAATGTTAGCTCCTCATCCCCAGGAACAGAAAGAAAATCTGTTGAAAGGAGAGCAGGGATGATGGTAGCAGAGATGCTCCATGGCTGTGGGGAGCAGATGATGCCAGCCACATAGGAGGACAGCACAGGTCCTCATCCACCTCCCCATGAGGCAGTGATGGGGTGTCAAGGATCTGTGCTCCACCAGTCTCTGATCATCCCCAGTGATCTTGTCCCAGTGCCCCAGTCCAGCAGCATGGCCACAGCTGGCCCCTTACCTCACTGCCTGGGTCTCCAGCAGATCCAGGGGGCCCTCGGGGAGGCTATAGGAGAGAGGTATGGGTTAGACCAGCCACCAAGGCACAGCCTGGACCCATGGGGTTGGGGGGGAAGGGGACAAAGGGTCTCAAAAGCCTGACTCACCTGGCACTCGAAGGAGCAGCACTGCCCAGAGAGAAGGAGAAAACGGCATTAGAGGCCACAGGCAGCATCAGGGCCAGGCTACAGCCTGCTCTGCAGGAGCCTCCCAGGCTGGCAGGGCCAGGGAGGGGCTGCCTGCAGTGAGGGGCTGTGCCACCAAGCCCCTGCTTGGCTATAGGTGACCCGCAAGGGATAGACTCAGGCACAAGATTGCGGGGGGAGCAGGGCTCCAAAGGACACTCACCGATTGCTCCGTGTTAAGTTTCTGCAAGACAAGAAAGCGAAGAGACGGGCATTGAGAGGGATGGGTGAGCCCAGAGAGAGGGCAATCTGGGGAGGAGGCAGGTGGCACTCACAATCATGTTGATGATGTTGTTGATGGTTTCCTCCACATCAAGCTCCCGGGTTGGCTTCAGGCTGGTGGCGGTGAAGTTGCGGCGGTAGGCATGGTCCGTGGCGATGATGTTGAGCCGCTGGTCCTAGGGTTGGGGGGTGGGGAGGGCAGAGTGAGACCTGCGGGCATCTATGCAGGATCTGTCCCCAGAGATCACTGTGGTGACCCGCATCCTCCCTCGAGAGAGGGACTCTGAGAGGCACTCAGAGCCTTCTTTGCCGTGCTCGGGGTCCCGTGGTCCCACTCAGGACCTTTGCAGGGAGCTTCTCTGCTGCATTGTCCCTACCAGGTGGTTGGGTGAGATGGCGACGGAGAACACTTTGATCCCCAAATGTTTGGCTTCATTGGCAGCATCATCCAGGCCTCCACAGGGCTCCTTGTACCCTTCCAATGGGTGTCCATCAGTGACCACGATGAGGTATTTATTCTCCTTGTGATGGGAGCCACTGCAAGTGTTTAAACAAAGGATTTATCTGATTTAGTTGGAAAGGAGTGGCTCAAGCTCCTCTGGGCACTCACCTCAGGCAGTGCCCCAGCCTAGGGTCAGGGCATGCCTCATCCCAGTAAAGCCAGAGTACTAGCAACCTGCCACCCCCATGCCTATTCTGTATCTGGGTGATCTTGTTTCCCACCTTGGGGACAGCTCTGCACAATGTACAGGGACCCAGAAGCTCCCGACCTCCATCCACCATGGCCACAGCACCAGTATCACACTCTCTGTCCACCCCAGCCCCACTGCCTTACCTGATGAGCAGCTCCTCGATGCCCCTCTTTATGGCACAGTCAGTGTAGGTGCCCTTCCCAATGTAGTTCACAGCTGAAACGCGGTTCTTCAGCTCGTTCCGGCCACTGGGCATCGCGGTGAGGCTCTTGATGAGCACAACCTCATCGCTGTAGTGCAGGGCCCCAGCGTTCCACACCAGATTGCGATCACAGCGGTAGTACCTGCATGGACACACCAGGACACAGGCTTTCAGCCCCTTGGTCCATACCCTGTCAACCACCTTCACTTCACTTGGACCTGCCTGCCATGCAAAATGCAAATCCTCTGCCAAACATCACAGGGCTTTGCAAGGGCTCCCTGCTCTCCTGCAAGGCTGGGATGGGCTTCACAGGCAAAGCCCAGCCATGGGAGCAGGGCAGTGTGTTCAGCAGGTGGAAAGACAAAGGGGTGCAGCTGATAGGTGTCCACAGGGGTCAGGCAGTTTGGCAGAAAAGCTTCCCAAAGAGGTATAAGGCTGTGGTGGCTGAAGCTGAGCAGGAGATGCTGAGTCAGCCAGCCAGGTATGTGTGTGCAAGACAGATAATCACCAAAACAGCCTACACAAGTCTGCAGTGAGTTTTCTGTTGCTGGATGTGTTAAAATCAGATGGATGCTTCTCTCTCAAGGATTCTCTAACTCAGAGAGGGATGAGTGTGTGTGTTGAAGCCCCGTCCTGTGCACTGACACAGCCTGCACCTATGGCTCCCTGGTATGGGGGCATCCCTGTGCTTTGGCCAGTGCCCCAAAAAGGGTCTTTTCAGGATGCTGGAGCCAATCCCAAAGGGATAGGGTTGCACAGCTCCTTTACTTCCTCATCTGCTCCCTGCCCAGCAAGAACCTTTCCCAAAAACACCTGAGCATTGCCTACTCCTCTCCCCTCCATCCCACCACTGCCAACTGCCTCACCATCATCCATGCCAACCATGCCACACATGCAGTGCATGCCTGGCAGCATGGTGTGCACAGTGGTGGCTTGCAGAAAGATGTCTCCAGAGCAAGTGGGCTCAGAGGTGTTGTGATGGGCTTCAGAAGGTCTATCCGTTTGTATGCAGCAGGGACTCCGGACAAAGTCCAGTACCTTGTTTAGGAGAGTCATGCTGTGTTGATGGAGACCTGGCAGGTTGTTCCCAAGCACAAGGCTCCTGAACACTCAATGCCTGATAAGGTACCTCTCCTGTCTGGGCAGGTGAACTGTTAAATCCATCCCACATGTTTTGAGATGGCAGTCTTGCCCCTCCAGCTCATGTAGCACTGGGACAGCCCCACAGTGCCCCTCTGGTCACCAGTACTCCTCTCCTGCTGTCACAAAGGGCTTGGCAAGATCCAGGTGTCTCCAGGACTTTTAGTGTTTAGATCCCTGGATCTTCTGCCAGCAGGCAAAGCATGGCCTTTGCCTCCAGCTCTTTCCAGCATCACCTCATCCTGAGATCTAGGAGCTTTGATGCCCCTGGGTGCCCTCACTCTGTGAAAGCCAACATCAGACCTGGGTTGGTGACAGCAAGGGTGGCTGAGGGGGAGACAAATAAAGGGCTGGGAAGTAGGGTGGATAAAGGACACTCCACAGGGACCCTCAAAGCTGGTTCAGTGCTGCAAGGTGTCCTGGAGGATGCCAATTCCAAGGGAGAGTTCGCTCTGCAGGGTGTCCACAAGTGCTGGGTTTAACATCAGAGGTGCCCTGCTGCCACCCAAGCACCCGGGTTGTCCTGGGCCTGAGCAGCTGGTGACATGAGGATCAGCATCACTATGACGCTATAGAACAACCACTCAGCCAGTCGGACGTGGTGGGGCTGGGGTGCCACATCTGTCACTCCAGGAAGCCATTGCTTTCCTGAGGGTGGGCACAGGCAGCTGCTGCCCTCGACACAGATGGAGCAAAAATGAGGCAGCTGTGGACCGGGAGAGGGAGGAGGCACTCCCACCTCCCTCCCTAGCTTTTTTCCTCTCCCTCCACAGATATGTGTGTGGAGTGGTCTCAGTACCGAGCACCAGGCTCCATCCCTAAAGCAGTCTGGACAAAACCCTGGGAGATGTACCTGTTTGTCAGCTTATCAATGAACCGGTTGGTGAAATCTTTCACTTGGGCAACCAGGTCCCCAAAGGGCTTCACCCTCAGGGCAACACTCTCTGAGGTGTCCAGGACGAAGAACAGGTCCACTGGGCAGTCTGGGAAGAAGCAGAGAGGCCAGAGTCAGCAGGCGGCCCCGCTGCATCACCTCTGCAGCCTGGGCTCCCTGCACGTCCCCAGCCCTGCTCCCCTCCTAGCAGGCTCCCAGGATCTGCGCTTTGGGGACGCATCCTGACCCCACGCGTGGCATGCAAGCACACGCACACGGGTGAGGTCGTTGGGGTATTTTTTGACATCAAGGGTAAGCCAGATCTAGCACATATTCAGAAAACACCACTTTGTAGCATTTAACACCTTCCTATACATTTTTCTCTCCGTTTACATTCAAAGGATACCTTTGCAAGACCAATACTATTTATTTTATAAAATAACATGCCGCTACAGGAACCACTTAAAAAAACAAAATCAAGACACGATGTTGATTAATGCAATGAAAAACTGATAATTTTCTGGCACATCCTGGCACAAATATCACTGCAGAGAAGAACAAAAAATGAAATGTCCCTTAACAGTCAGTTCAAACCCAAAATATTTCAGAAAGCTAAGCTGGTACCAGCTGTTACACCCCCACCCCCCCACCCCCAAATCCCAGTGCTACTGGTAACACCTGACAAGACAGAGCCAAGCAGAAAGAGCCAAAAAAACACTAAAAGTGGGTACATCTTGCAGATCCTCCCTAATCCTTCATTGCTCTCCTCAGCAAACACAACTCTTCCCCTAAGTGTCCCGACAAAGCTGTGTCTGTGCAGCAGCGGAGGGAGGCATCCGCCCAGGCAGCCAGACTTCTCCGCCGATCTCAGGAAGGAAAAACACCCTGGGAAGCAGCCTGGACTTACCTTCAGCATTTGCAACCCGAGTGATGATTTCTTGGCGTTGAGCCCACGAGCCCCCCCCGAGGAAGCCGGCCAGGAGAAGCAAAGTGAAGAGAAAGTCTCGGAGCCTCATTTTGCTTGTTTCAGATTACCATCAAGCTGGATCGAAGGAAAAAAACAGGCAAGTAGAATCAGGCAGCCGAGTGAGGCCACAGTCCAGAGGCAGGAGTTGCTGAAGATATTTTTTTACCGCTTTCCCTTTGGTTTTCGTGGGAGGAAGAGCAAGCAGGAGGGTAAGGGTGAGGAGGAGACTTCTCCAGCCTGCGGACGGAGGGAGGGATCAGGGGCTGTCAGCTGTGAGTCAGAAATGAATGAGGCATTTCTCCTTACCCTTTTTCTGGATGTCGCTGTACCTGCAATGGTACCCTGGCCGCTGGTGCCTGGGATCTCCCCAAGCCTTGTGCAGGAAGCACTGGAATGGTCAGTGACCAGTATCGGCAACCCCCTTGGAGTTCAGCCTGCCCTGTGGGGCAGGAGGATCAGGCCTCCTGCCAGACTGCTCCCTTCTGGCTCCTGAGCGAAGAAAGCTGGAGCAGGGGGACAGGCATTCCCGTTGCACCCTGACCTGCATGAGAGTTGACCTGTGGTGTCCTGCTAACCAGGGGAGTCCCTACCACAGGGCAGAGCTAGGGGCACCATAAAGGCACTACATTTTGGGGTAAGTACCTTCCTCCCTGACTTTCAGGGCTTTCTACTCAACATAGTCAGGAACCTGAGGAGCAAGCTGAGTAAAAACCCACAAGGATCCCCACAGACTGGGAACAACCCCTCCCTGGACCATGTTCAGGGGAGGGAGCAGGGATGGGATCAAAGCTGTCAAGCTCAGGAGGTAGAAGAAGGAGAGCAAATCCTTAGGGATGCCTGGAACTGAACATCTTCCCATCCTGTAGGGTGGCAGAAGAGCCTGAGGACTTGCAGTAGTGGGGAGCTGGACCCCCAGAGGGAGGCTCCCCAAGGTGTTGTAGCCCATCCACTCTCCATGGCCAGCACTGGAGATGAGTTCCATGCTGCTGAACTCAAACCAGAAGCAGATACCAAGCCCTTCATCACAGACAGAGCATTAACTGCTATTGGGGAGAAATGTGAAACGTCTGAGAGATGATCCTGCCACAGCTGTCCCAGAAGTACAGAAGGGAACCAAAAGCTATCTGAAAAAGCAGATTAATGGGTTGTCCAGGACACCTCCAAAGGTCAAAGAGCCAACAGCACAAACCCAGCTAGTCCAAATGGTTCACACACAAGCTGGTTGCACAAAGGCAGCAGCAGACCTGTCGTGCTGCTCTGTGGGGCCATGTAGGGCTGGCTGCCACCGCCATCACCCTGCCTTTCACACACACACAACTGCCATGACAGCATCTTCATGTGAATGGTCAGAAGAAATGTCATAGGCTTGGCTATAGGAAGGTGTCTAAACTTGAGACATCTTCAAAAAAAAGTTGTAGCTCCACCAATTACAAATTCTATCGGTAGAGTAGCCTGTCCACACTATCGAGGTAGATGCATCAATTAATGAATGATCCCTTGGATAAACAGAATCCAATGTCAGCTGAACTGAAATCTCTTAAACCCAATAGCACAACAGGCACTGGTTTTCATGCCAACACAAATTTAGGTGTGTCTGTGGAAGCTGATGTTAAAACAAAGGCAAGTGGACTCAAGGGGTGGCAGGACTGCTGCTAGGCACCCCTGCACACTGTCCCCACAGCTTCTCTAGGACTTTGGAAAGCCTCAGGGTGCAATGTGTTTTGGCTGAAGAGCAGCCAGACCAACGGGGCTTCTCCTTTCAGGGAGCCTGGGCAGCATCAAGGGGTGACACCAAAATGTGAAACAAAGCTCTGTTGGGCATGGGAAGAGATACCCCAGCCCCAAAGGACCCAGGTGTTTGTTGTGCAGAAGAAAGCATTTTTCCCCAGCCAGAAAGCTTTAGTACCAGTGTGAACTTGGTGTAAATAACCACCCAGGCAGAAGCAGATGGGCTTTGCAGAACTGTGCTGGTGGTACTAGGAGTTGAGGACAGTGAAATTCAAATTTTCAAGGTGTCTCAAACCTACTGAAGATGCTCCCGAAGAGAGCAAGCATGTCCAGCGACAAATCCTGCTCCATGACAGTTCAAGGAGGATCAGACCTGATTTTGCTCTCCAGCAAACCTCCTTGGGGGTCCTATGAGTGAGATCATCTAGGATTTTTAAAATCAGTCAGAAGTTCCTAGGAAGGGGGATGTTGGGAAGGAGCCTGTCTTCATATATCAGCTCAGCAGAAGCAAGCTGCAAATCTGCACACCAGAGATTTCCTCTTTGCTTTAGCTCTTCCACTCTCCTCTTCCCTCCCAGGGAATTACCCCAAGCAGCAGAGGAGACGATCCCCTGCCCCTTACAGGAAGGGAAAAGCACACCCACCTCGGGAACAGCACGACTGCTCTGCAGAGCCTTGCAAACTGGAGAGCAGTTGGCCAAGCCAGCAAAGACTTAATGATAATGGTATGGCTTGTACAAGGCGCCTGCTGACCGTATATGGCTCTGTGCAGCTGCAGCCTGTCAGACCCCGTGCACCCTGACACCAGGAGCTGACAAGGCAGGCCGGGTTCCCCACACTCGCCAGGGGACAGCACTCACCACCCAGCACCCAGCCACCACCCGCGAGGGCTGTTATCAGACATGACATACCAGGCATATCCTCTCTGCTGTCTGACTGGGCTATGGTCTTGGAGCCATGTCCGGCTTCTGAAGTATTTTGAAGCATTGCCTTTTCCAGGTCTGCAGTGCTAAATCCGGGCCAGCAGCCAGTAGTTTCCCTGAGGCACTGAATGGCTATTTCCTTGGAAAACTGTGGGCTAGCAGGTCGAGGAAGGGGATTCTGCACCTCTGCTCCGATCTGGTGCGGCACCCACCCCTGCAGTGCTGGGTCCAGCTCTGGAGTCCTCAGCACAGGAGAGGCAGGGACCTGTTGGAGCAGGGCCAGAGGAGGTCACAGCAACAGTCCCAGGGCTGGAATCCTTCTACTGTGAAGACAGGCTGAGGGAGTTGTCCAGCCTGGAAGAGAGAATACTCCAGGAGAGCTTTATTGTCTCCAGGGGAGACCTTATTGTGGCCTTTCAGTGCTTAAAAGGCCCTGTCAGAAAGATGGAGACAGACTTTTTGTCAGGGTCTGTTGTGACAGGACAAGGGGTGGTGGTTTTAAACTGAAAGAGGGGAGATTTGGACTAAAGAGAAGGAAGAGGGTGCTGAGACACTGGTCCAGGTTGCCTAGAGAGGTGGTAGAAGCTCATCCCTGGAAACATTCCAGGTGAGGTTAAATGGGCCTCTGAGCAACATGATCTAGTTGAAGATGACCCTGCTCACTGCAGGGAGGTTGGACAAGATGACCTTGAAAATCCCCTTCCAACTCAAACCATTCTGTGATTCTAATTCCACAGAAATCCAGCTGATCGCTGGGCAGCAGTTTTCCAGCTGACCCCAGGGATGCTGCAATCGCTGGGCCTAGTAGCGTGCCATCATGTACCAAAAATCTAAGGACAATCTTTCCTGCCCTTTAATCGAGTCCACTTAGAAACGGAAAGCTCTCCTCTCGTAGGAAATATGGAAATGAGCTGAAATTAATTCCCCTGGGAAAAGCCAAGATTGACCCCACCAGTACACTGATAACCAAAGGGTACTTTGCAAAGCAGGAAAGGACCAAGTGCCAGGTTTCCAGCTCCATCTTCTGCAGCTGGGGCTACTTTGTCCTCTCACACAGTCCCAAGAGATGCCACAATTAATGATTACTGAAGTTTCCCTGGTTGCAACCACATGAAGAACACTGGCATCCTGCCAACTGGCTGTGTCACCTTCCCTCTGCTTCAAGAAATGTGAGCACCCAAGACTTGCTAAGCGTTTGGGATGTTAGAGGGGTTTGATAGGAGATGTTTCCATGTGCTCTGGTTACCACAGGCTGCACCTCCACAGGCTGGCTGTAAGACTCCAGCTGCCCAGGTTACATTATCCAGCTTGCCATGGCTCAACTCTATCCCCACTGGCCACCCAATCTCCATGGCCAGGCCTGCACAACGGGAGCAGCCATGGTCCAAGCTGAGCACTGTGCCAACCACAAACCCTTCTGGAAAGACTGTGGTTTGTGGTGTTTCTGCACATGATAATTTATCTTCCCACAGCATATCTCTGCTGGAGGAGACAGCGGAGAAAGCCTTCCAAGCAGAAAAGCATCACCTCTTCCAGCACAGCAGCTGCTGCTCTCCCAACATGGATGAGTGATGCCCTGCAAGCATCCTACCATGGGCATAGAGCAGGCTCAGCAGAGCCAGAGGAGAGTCTCACACTTATCCACCCTCCTGCAAAAAGACCCAGTGAAAAAGCCAACCCATGCCATGCAGCATCTTCTAAATCCCTTGATGTCCCTACTCAAAGTGGTACCTTTACTTTCCCTAGCTTTTGTACTGACCCTGCAAGAGGCAGAACAGCCAGGATGTGGCGCTTCTCTTCCGCTTGAATCGCTGGCTCATCTGACCCAGCACGAACTTCCTCGACATGCAGTTTGCCAGCTGGACTTTGCTCCTACCAGTTCAAGCTGGCCTGGTGGGACCCTTCCCTCCCTTCCAGCACCATTTCAGGACACACTCTTCCTTTCCTCATCAAAGCCTTCCTAAATCACACCACAGAGCCACCACCAGTCCAAGGAGGGGGGGTGTGTGTGGTGTGTTTCCAGCCACCCTACCAGTTCAGCACGCATGGCGTGTTAAGTGCCCCCCTCTCACCCTGTTCTGCAGACCCCTTCGGTGCCAGTACAGCCAGGACATGACACAGCTTCACCAGCAAAGCCACCACCCCATGCCCAGGCTGGTGTGCTGTGGGTTAATAATTTCCCCATTACCTCATGCTGGCCTCTGGTCCTATGGAAAAAACAAACCATCTGGTAATAATATTTCTCTAATAGCTGTCTAGGTCTGTGGGAAAGCTTGGCTCAGCTTCTTAGGAAAGATGAGAGGGTCGAGCAAAAGGGGAGGTTGCGGATGGAGTGTCGAAGATGGGGGAGAGGACATAACACTTTCGGGCTTCATTTTGTACACACACACACACACACCCCCCCGCCAGCTCTCACAGGGGTGTTTTCCTCAGGGGGGTGCCTCAGGATGCTAGGACGTCATACATTTGAGATACTGGGAGGGGTATCCCCACACCCTCCTGAGGATGAGAGCCCCACCATGGAGGCTTAAAGGCAAAGAAAGCAAAACTCACTTTCAGGGTTCTTCCCCCCCCCCCTTTTCTCTAGGGAAAATATCTTCTTTTCACTCAGAAAATGGAAACAGCCCAAAGCGTAGACTCTGGGAGGTTGTGAGCAGCATGTTTTGGGGATAAAAACAACCCAAAACAGAAAGATTGGTAACACCTGCACTATTCTGTTCTTGGAGAAAAAAAAAAAACTGGGAAGGAGGGCTGGATTTCTGCAAAGCTAGAGGAGAGATGATAGGATGTATTGATGCCCAAGAATCATTGCTTGCTATCTCCTGGCTGAGCTCTTGGCAGGCAACTGTGTCCAGCCCACATGCAGCACCCTGCAACACACCACCCATAACCCCAGGGACATCACCAATGGGACTGGGGACAGAGCACCCGCCTCTCCCACGAAGCTTCTCATGGAGCATGTCCAGCAGGCACAGCATGAAAATTGAGTGGAAAAACACGCACTAACCCATCCAACAGCTAGGCGGAGAATATTTTCCATTTCTCTGCAATAAAACACATTGCTTAGGCAATTCCCAGGGAGCAGAGTGTGCTTGCTGGGCTGGGCACATCTTACCAGTGCTTGAGGAACAGCCGAGTGGTCACCAGACAAAGCCCTGGCTCCATCTGGGGGGACTGGAAGTGCTGGCTCCCACCCAGCCCCATACCAGGGGGTGGCACAAAACTCCCCTGCCATGAGGTTTGCAGAAGCCAGGTCAGCGTACACCACCAAACTGCAAAGATACAAGATACCCAGGTAGGAAACCTAGTTATCCCCTGCCATGGATTACAGCACCACTTCTAAGCCTCTCTTTCTGCATCTGTGTGGATGCGGATGCTTGTCAGACTGTTGGTGTACAACAACGCTCAGAACTGGTTCCAGCAAGCCCCAGGTGGAATCATAAAATAATTTTGGTTGGAAGAGATCTTTAAGATCACCAAGTCCAACCATTAACCCAGCACTGCCAGGTCACCACTAAACCATGTCCCTCAGCACCACATCTACACAGCTTTTAAAACCATCTAGGGATGGGGACTCCACCTCCTCCCCGGGCAGCCTGTCTTAGACCTTGACAAATCTTTTGGGATAGAAATTTTTCCTAATGTCTGACCTAAACCTCCCCCAGCCCAATCTGAGGCCATTTCCTCTTATCCTATCACTTGTTGCTTGGGAGCAGAGATCAGCCCCCATTTGGCTCCAGCCTCCTTTCAGGGAGTTGTCAAGACCAAGTCCTCCCTTGAGCCTCCTTTGCTCCAGGCTAAACAACCCCAGGTCCCTCAGCCGCTCCTCACAAAACTTGTGCTCTAGACCCCTCACCAGCTTTGTTGACTTTCTCTGGACACGGTCCAGCACCTCAAAGGGATGGCATGAGTCTGGTAGCACTTTCCTGTCCTCTCCTGAAGTTGCACAGCAAAACTGCTGATGTTCACATGCGGCCCTACTCCTTTCACCCTTCACCTGTTTTCCACCAGATGGCCTTGTCTTTCAAGCTGCATGTTGCTACTGCACAGCTCACCTCTTCTGCAGAAAGAAAACACCAACCCTAATTGCTTCCATTTAATTTTCTCCTGCTCTCAAGTGCTCTCCACTCGCCTGAACATGCTTACATTTTACCTCAGTGTAGGCAGCCAGCCCCAAAGCCCTAAGAAGCACAGAGGTCTGTCTTGCTTGTTGGATACCCCCCAGGTAACATACCTCAGCTGGCTTCACGGCACAGTGCAGCACAGAGCCAGCCCAACCCCTTTCTGTGCTTTTCCAGGGGGATGATCCACCCCAACCCAGCTTGCACGTGTCTGGCAAACTCTCTGATGTCTCTGTTAGCCCCTTCCCAGCCTGTTTCTGCTCCAATTTTTTTCACCGTGCACCATTTATACTCCTTATTTTTACCCCTCCAGCAGCCATCACAGCTTCTGGGGTGGCCATGCCTTTGCAGAGCAATCTGAAGATGCAGCAAGGGCTGAGCTCTCTTTACACCAAAGCCAGATCTATCCTGTAGCCTTTTCCTAGAAGTACAAAACAAGCCAGCTACCCTACCTGGGAAGGACATGTTCCCAGACCACTCCGAGCGTTGCCAAGCATCCTCCTCAGATCCTTTGCAGACAAAGAAGAGCAAATGTAAACCATCCAGCCATTTTGCTGTCCTCAAGCCTTTATTCCCTGCTCCATGCTGAGCCATGGCTGAGACAGCAGCAATGATGCTGAGCTGGAGGAGAAGCAGGGAGTACAGCTGTCCCTCAGGGGCACCACTAAGGAGAAGCAGTACTCCTTGGGGGACAACCCTCAGTCCTGCAGACATGCACCCTGTCTGAAAGAGCTCTTAGCACAGCCCCTTTGCAAAAAGACAGGAGCAGCCACCTTTCAAAAGATACCAGGCCACCAAACCAGCCAGGGGGCTGAAGCACAGGACACAAAAGGAGAGGCTGAGGTGCTCCATCCTGGAACAGAAGCAGGGACTACGGAGAAGACAGCAGACCAGAGGCCCCCAGCACAAGTTGCAGCAAGGGAAATCCCACCATATCATAAATATAAGCATCTCTTCTTCACTGCCACATTTTTTTCAGAGGAACAGCCAAAGGTAAATAGGCTGTTTCCAATCTCCAAATGCTCACCCTCTCAGGAGGAAGCTACTCTGCAGCCAGCTGCTCCGCAGCAAAGGAAAAAGGGGGGTGGTGCATCTGCATCCTTTAGTGCCTTCACAGAGGCACAGATGCTTTCTATTTTAGCTGATGTAACCTGCAGAGGAAAAGTCAGTGCATGCAGGTGAAGGATGAAGGTGGTTAACATCCCTTTGCATCCCCTCTGTCCAGCCTGGGCAGGCATTCAAGCCCTGTGGATGGGCAGCAGTATTTGGGACCCAGTCCCAAGATGTTTGGACACAGCTCCACCACTTCCTTCCCTGAGGCTGTTCCCACCCTGGGCTGTCTCTGTCTCTGTCTCTGTCTCTGTCTCTGTCAGTGTCTCCCAGCATGACACAAGGGTGAAAGGCCCTGCAAGGTGCTCATGGATGGTCCGTGGCTTGCACGGAGGTGGGAAATGAGCCTTGAGCCAGGTTGGCTCATGTTTCCCAGAGCATCAGTCTCAGTTGGTGACACCCTTCTTTACAAGGGTCTTCTTGGTGCTGCTGATCCAAGGAATGGGACAGGAGTGAGGACAGGATTTTTTTCTCTAATCTAAAGCATATGAACAACTGCTGGGGCAGGAGAAACCCAGAAAAATTGTTTTTAGTGAAAAGTGGGTGCCAGGCCTGGAGCTGCACGTTGTGGGTTCTTGTGGCTTGCCTGATCCAGGCACTGAGTCGGGCTGACTAACACCCCAGGCACCAACACGCCACAGGAGCCAGCACAGACAGCAGTGTGCATCTTCAGTCACCAGCAAGCGTTGCCTCTTCCATGTTACCGCATCCAAAATAAAGAGATTTGTGACAGAGAACAGGACAAAAATCATTTTTTTTTCTAAGCAAATTCCTGTCTTGGGCAAGATAACAGTGTGATTTTAAGGATGACACCAGCTGAGCTTTTACAGCAGAAACTTCCTGGCTTTCTTCAAGCTATCTAGGATAACTTATCATCCCAGGTATGCTCTGGGGTGAAGATGCTGGGATGGGGGGGGATGAGCATATTTTTTGCCCTCAGGCCCATAATGCTGACCATGAGCTGGTCAAGACCTCCACAGATGGTGCCACAATGTGGCAACTCTATATAGGGCCAGTGTAATCAGCCATAGCTCTGGGCCTTCCGTGAAGGGGGTGCCAGGGATGGCACTGATGACAAGAGGATGACTTCCCACTCAGAGGCAGTTGGGGCAAGCACCAGCACCCATACAGATCTGGGGCTAGTGCTCCCTGGGGAGCAGGTTTAGCAGGAGTAAAAGCAGGCTCGCACGGCAACATTTGGGCTTGGAAGCTGCCGAAACCCAGAGGGGCTGCCTGCCTGCCTGCCTGCAGCCCCTTTGCAAGCCCAAGTGGGAGCGGGGGTGAGCTGCGCTGCAGAAAACACAACTCCAAATGGAGAAAAAGGTCAAAATGGACATTTTTGCCTTTGTTTCCCCCTGGGGCAGAGATCTGGGCAGGCAGTGCTGGCTTCTCCTAGTTGCACGGCTGCTCTTCAGCCCTGGGGCTAGGGCAACCAGGGATGGAGACCCCACTGCATCAGGGCAACATGTGAGCTGGGGATGAATCTGGTAGCTCTGCTTCTGATCATCACAGGGCAATACTCTGCTTGAGGCTGGCTTTTACCCACAGCATGGACATTGGTGGACATGGACAGGCATGGAAAGGCACTGCCGAGGCTGGTCGCATGTCAGGGAGGGGCATCACCCTGTCATCACTTCTTGAGTGAGAAATTAAGCATCCCGGAGAAAACGCGTGCCTCGAAGTGACCCAAAATAGCACTGATTCTGCTCCAAGGTGCTGGTGTGTGGTGGCCTGGGGAGGGGAGACAGCTTGAGAGCTGCCATTGTGTAGGGCTGGATGGGCAGCCCGTACCCAGTCCAAATTGCTGGCAGCCCCCATCTGTTGGCTGCTCCCATCCGTGGCCCCAGCAGTGACTCATGCTTGCTATAAACACATCTCCCAACGGATAATGAATCCCGGCCGCCACCACTGTCTTCGGGGAAAGCTCTGGATTTTCTTCACAGCACTCTCCCCATCTCATTCCCCCTCCCCTCCTGGCAGGCCTGCTCCCCCACGGGATCATTTCCTGATGCTGAGCAGAGCCAGGGCTCTGAGGCCCTTTTTCCAATTGGTCATGGTTTGTTTCGAGGGCTGCGTGGGCTGAGTTTCCACATTAACCCTTCTTGGGGGACAGAGGCTTCTACACTAGTGGGCCATGCCACAGCATCCCACCCTCCTTGTTGTGGATGCCTCACTGCCCAAGCCACAGCTGTGCCAGCTGAGCAGCATGTGCACCCACGGGAGATCCATTTTTTGCTGTCACCTCAACCCCCTCCCGCTAACCATGGAGGGCACCTCAAGCAACAAAAGCTTTATTGCATTTACACAAATAAGCCACAAAAGACATTGCAAAGCGGCAGAGGAATAAAGGGTGATAAAGAAGCGCAGAAAATGGCAATGGGGAAATGCTTGCTTGCAGAAGTAGGTACTGCTGCACGCTGGCTGCAAGGTGCTGTCCTGTGAGCTGCTGCTCGAGCTCCCCAGTCCCACCACTGCCCTGTACCACAGCTGAGGGAGTGGGGTCTGTGCAGCCACAGGCAGGGGGCTTCAGGCAGCCAGCCTGAAGGGTGCCACGGAGGAGAGGGAGAAGCTCGCGGGAAGGTAGTGTCTTCAGGTAGGGCTCAAGTGTCAGCCATTGGCCCCACGTTGATGGCGGCGCTCTGGTCAGGCGGTGAAGGTGTTCCTCCCGTGGGGATCAGGGTCTGGAGAGCTGGGGGAGTCAATGAAGGGAAATGGTCAGGGCTCAGCCGAGGCTTCGACACTTGTGTCTCCCCCTCCCATCCCCAGCCATGCCTTGGGCTCTACAGACATGTGGCCCCACACAATGCTCTGAGCAACTCTCAAGTATGATATTAAAAGGTCTTTTCCAACCAAAATGATTCTAGAATTCTATGATTTTATGATGCTGAAATCATCCACATCCTGAAGACCAAGCCTGGGAGAGCCGTGCTGAACTTCGAGCTTGCATCTGAACACGGCCTGTGTGAGCACCCTGGGCTGCTGGCTGAGCCAAGGCAGTTGCTCGGCACGCTGCAGGTTTGCCTTGTGGACTCTCATTGGGTTCTGAGAGCAGATTTTTGGGAGCTCCAGAGGAGCCAACCAAACCTATCAAGGTCACAGTTTTTTTGCAGGGAAAATGTTGCTACTGTAGGTTCTCCCCAAACCGAGCGTCACCCCTGCCTCTCTCTGCCCCTCAAATGTGACTGTGAGGATGGTGACTGAGGAGAGCTGGTGCTGCTGGCCCCCATCAGCCCAGGCAGAGAGGTTTGGGAGTGATGGATAAGGGCAAGAGCACCAAGGGGCTGCAGGTGATGGGCAGGAGCTAGGAGAGCACCACTGGGGAAGCAGCGTACAGCTCCTCTGCAGCCCTCTCGTAAGAGCTCTGGGAGCACAGCGGTGTGCTGAGTAGCACACAGCAACATCCCTTGGGAAAACCACAGTGCTGGCTGCAGCAGTAGCCTCATATTATATCATTGCAATGTCTGCATGGGAGCTCTTCCCTGAAGAACCCCAGAAAAAAGCCCCACACCACTAAATGACAGCTTTTGGGTGAATATGTCATGAAACTATACTGCTGTCCTTTGCACTGGGAATTCCTGTTGGATTTCCGTTGCGGTTCGACCCTGAGCAGTGCACACGACCTTGAATTCAGGAGTAATGTCGCTCCATCCCTCCAACCCTCTCTCCCTGAGCTCTTCATGCGTGGCCATGCTGCCAGCTGGCTGGTGGCCTGCCACCACTGTGCCGCTGTGCCCACGCTGCCCCAGAGCATCCCATGCCCCGGAGTCTCATCCGAAGCATCAAAACCCGGAGAAGCTCCAAAGCCGAGCAGCTCTCGGCCCCTTTTTGGTCCACACGCAAATGCTCTTAGACGCAAGCTTTCCTCCTGGAATAAATAGCGGCACTGAGACGCTGACTGCAGGGAACCAGAACACAGCACTCTGGGAGTGCTTCAAATACTCAAGTCCTCACGCACATCCTGGCTTTCCCTTTTGGGATCAAAACAGCTCCTTCTAGAAACAGCGTGTGTATTTTAAATCTGCAACAGGCCATGGTTCAGCATGGGGCTGAGAAAAGAAGCCTCCTCCCGCTGCTCCATTTTTCTCTCGCTCATCTCCTAGCTGGGTTTGTTCCCCGTGTGTGGAGTCAGTGCGAGCACTGTTTCTCGGAAGAGACATCCCTGCGGTTAAACTGCCTAAACACAGGTGTGGGAATCCAGAGCCAGTCTGGTTTCACACTTGGCTAGATTTAGTCTGCGGGATGTTTTCTGAGAGATCCAGTGTCGCTTGTTCCTCTTTGTAGGACAACTGTGCTGAAGTGGAGGGGGGGCTGTACATCTGGAGTTGGAGGAGTTGCACATCTGGTACATTCAGTACTTCCTAAAAGTCACTGCCACGTTACCCTTTGGATGAAGGCCTGGGGCTTGATGCATAGCACAGTAGATTAAGATCCACAGCTGCAATGTTTTTTTGAAGGAAAAGCAAAAATAATCCTCTCAGCAGAGTCGCAGCTCCCCACAATATCCAACATGGGAGTAGGGGAATTGCACCGAGACTGTGACCTTTCTACAAGTCATTACACCCCCAAGCTCCACACTTATGCCAGCTGCAGATGCTTTTGCCATGAGCTGAGGCATGGTGCTCCCCACCTGCACACACCAAACTCCTTCGGGACAGCGAAGGCCGGAGACCCTTAGGATCTCTCCAGCAAAACCTTGTCCTCCTTTTGCAAAACACAAGGCCAGGAAAACCAAATGGGTGAGGGGCTTGTGCTACCAACCTTGTGTCTTGATGCTGTCAGTATAACCAGAGAGCACAGGGACACCAACAGCCAAGGGAGTTGCTAGCCATGCATGCTTGCCCAGATGGACTAAGGTGTCTCCATGAAAGTCCCAGCACTGACAGGACCCTTCCCACAGTGGCCCACAGTGCCAGATGACTGCTAGGTGGATGTCACCGCTGGTCACTGTAGGGGGGAACACACAAACACCCACTCCCGCCTCACGTCCAGCAGTATGACAATTCTTCTGCAAGCGGATGGAGCAGAGGCTGGGAGCACCCAACAGCCAAATGCTACCCACGCCCCGGCTGGAACAGGATGCGTGCAAAAAGCTGGACAAGGGGGACACCTAGTGACAGCCTGGGGGGAGGCCAGGGCCAGAGATCGGGGTACTCCCTCGGAACTGCGGGTTGCAGCCGGACAGGGTTAAAGACAATGGGCTGCTGGGCTCTCATCTTCTGCAAATGGCCTTAGAAAGGTGTCAGAAAGGGTTTGTGCCCAGACCGTGCCATTCTTCACCTCTGTGGCCGAGGAGAAAACGAGATTAAGGATTGATCCCTCCTACAGCACAGAACGATCCCCCTGAAATTCTGCCTCTGCTGGCACTGGAGGGGTGAAATTATCCTTGCTAATGGCCCATAAACTTGAAATTAGCATGATTAAAAGTGACTAGCATGAATACATTAAAAAAAAAAGGAAAAAAAAAGAAAAAAGAAAAAAAAGAATTGCAACTAAAAGAGACTATTACATTTAAAGAGTCTCCCTGGTGAAAGTCACTTTCCCTCAAGGGAAACAATCTATTTTTTTCAAACCCATTATGTACGAGATTTGCAAATACAATCCAGGACAAAAAGTGCACATAACAATACCCCAAACACTTAATTTTGGGAGCATGACCTGGGAAGGATATGAGGGGGAGTGGAGACCTTCAGCTGAGGCCCAAGGGGCTGAGCATGGACGTCAGCCGGCCCCTCTCTCATGGGGAGCCACCGCCTCCAGGGGCAGGGGAATGCACCAGACCAATACTTTCCTGCCAAAGAAACAATTTCCCACAAAATAATGCATTCCCAATGAGTTTGCCTGAGTAATACTGAGTTGGTTTCTTCCAGAAATGTCGAAACATTCTGTCTGGATAAAATATATTGGTTTGAGAGAGAAAAGCAAAGCACTAAAGCTATTCTATTAATTGGGACATTCACCTTGTATTGAATATTTACTCCAATATTAGAGGTGTGCAAATATTTTTCCCAATGGCACAGCTGTGTTTGCATCACTGGAATATTTTAAGTTCATATAAAATGCAAACCCAAGGCATATCACAAGCAAAAGCAAAACATGGAGGCTCAGTCTCTTTCCAAAGAAAACAGCAAATCTCCTTTTAAGCCGTACCAAGGAAATTAAAGCCAAGTTTGACACATTCCTTGTGATTTTTGTTATCATTGTTGTCATCAACACATTCCCAAAAGATGCTGCAATTGTTTAAACACCTCTTTCTCCAGGCCTCGCTCAAGCCCGGATGATGACGGACAAGCTGCTAGATTCCCATATAACACTGCAATGAAGTTTTGTTTCTCTTTTTTTGTTTGTTTGGTTTTTTCTTTTTGCAAAATAACCCGACCCCTAAGAGAAGTTGCAAAGTCAAAGGCTCTGGTAATGTCAGAAGGGGGGGATGCCTCAGCCACGCCAACACCACTGCATCCTTCACTGCGCCCTCTCCTGTGGGATCCCTCCCGATGCTTCCCGCAGACTCCCCTCTCTCTCTCAGCAAAGGGCTCATCTCCTTCCTGCTCTCTCTAAAACTTAAATGCACAGAGAGGAGAGTCAGCAGGCCGGGTTGTATCTCTCCCTCTGCCAAGGAGGGAATTCTCAAGAAATGGGAGGCAAATAATCACTTGCTTTGTAGGGGCCCAGCATAGCTTTATTATTTTTTGCATGCCCAGTTTGAGAAACCCTCAACTTGTTTGCAGAAGGGTTGGCAATTCCTAGCTAGAGCTGCTCAAGCAGCTTTTTCTGTTATAAATGGTCTCCAGGCAGCTAAAACAAACAAAAAAAAATCCTGCATGAGAGCAAAAAGCACAACTGTGATCAGTTTGGTAAATCAAGGCTCCTTTTCCTGCTCAAGTCCCTTGGAAATGCCTCGGGATCTAAGGATGACACAAACAGACATCATAGGAATAAAGCGAGCTGAAAAGCCATGGGGTGAAGGCAAAGCCCAGCCCCATACCCTGACCACTGACAACACATTTCAGCAACAGTCCTTAAAAACACACCCCAAGTTGCTTTGCTTCTTATTTAGGTGCTGGAAGGTCTGTGACTCTCTCCCATGGCTTTGTGCAGAGCCGAAGCTGCAAGGACACAGCATTCCTATAACATGGTTGCTGCTGCTGGGACCGTCCTTATCCACCCATGGCCCTGTGGAGCACTCCCCAGATTGTGCCCATGAGCCCAGACCCTTGCTGCAGCATGTGGCTAGACACAATAGCTCAAAACCTGCCTGATGCCAGAGAGATGCTAGTATCTGACCTCCCTTCCTTTACCATCTATTGCTGCAATGGATCTCCTGGCAGGCAGAGTCCCACTGGGTGACAGACGTATCGCAGCAGGTTGAAATGAGGATGGTACCCAAAGGGGGATGTTATCTGCAGGTTTACTGTCATAGAGATGAGTGTAGAGGTATTGCTGCAGTCTGCTCCTCTCTAGCAGCCTCTGAGCTCGGTTGCATCTGGCAGACCCAACTTGGCATTTCCTAGTTTGGGCAGCACTGTCTCAGAGGAGGTGTGGAATAGCACGGGGAGTGCAGCGCACACACACAGCGAAGAAATCCAGGCCAGACAAAATCTGCAGAGGCCACAGGTCTCCGTGCAAAGCCATTGCCACATTCATTGCAATTTGCACGCTACTAATGTCCCCTGCCTTCCTTAGGGCATGAGCGCTCCGCAGATGTACAAACCCCACAAATGCATCGCGTCGTGATGGATTTCTCAGTCTTGGTTGACACGATGCTGCTGCTGATTTCTAACTGCGCCCTGAATAACATATCTTTAAAGTGCTCCTGTGTGCCAAGAAAGCGGTGCAAGAAGAGGCAGGCTGCTCCTGCCACGCACCTTGGTGGCTTTCCATGTGCTTTCATCACCTGTAAGACCTGTTCATGCTCCGGCTTGTCCTACAGACTCATGGAACATCCCAGTCAAGCCACGGCAGGATGGGCTGGGGCCCTCCATGCACCATCCCTCTCTGAGCAGGGCACCACTCCAGGCCACGGGCTGCCATTCCTTTGATTGGGGGGCAGTGGCAGTGGGATGTGGAGCTGCTGGGGAGAGGTTATCAGCTCCATCTGGGGCTCCGTGGCACTGCTCAAAGCACCTGCACTTCTCTGGATGGGGAATAAGAGCATGCTCTTGAGCATGCCTGGCTACTGGACCACTTGAAAGGCACAAGCTGAATTCAAACTGCCAGGGAGAGAAGAGCAAGGGGTTGCGAACAGACATCAAATCATCTTATGAAGGAGCTTGGAAACACCTTTAAATGCAGAGATTTGAAATGCTCCAGAGAGCCAAACACACATGGGTTTTACACACCTAGGCTGAGCAAATCGTTCATGCTCAGTGGCAGGGAAACCTCCACCTTTCTGGAGCTTTGCCAGCAGCAGGCTCCTAGGCTGGGGGAACCGGACCTCTAAGGGGAAGTGACAATGCTGCCTGATATATGCAGATAGCAGGCACTGGCTGTCTTGCTCAAGCAAACTCACTGCCTTTGCTGTCTCTGAACTGTTCTATCACCCCTGCCAGTGGCCAGACAGCTGCACTAGCCACTGTGCAGGGCCTGGAGCCCTTAAGCCCCTCCCCATCCCTGGCTCCACTGTTGTGGTGGCATCACCCAGGGTCCCCATCACAGCCTCAAATGAGTGCTGAGCAGTCAGCACCGGTTGCAGGAGAAGAAGTGGTCCAACATTTTGGCAGGACAAGGAAAGGGACCTGCCAACAGTGCCTGATGGCACTGGAGGAGGAAGAGAGGGTAAAGTCATGAAGTCTTGGGGCTCACCTGGAAAAACAATATATTTCCCATGTGGTACAGTGCAAAAATGTATCATGTGGCTGCTTTAGCTGCCGGGGGGCATGGTGTATCATGATCCCCTCATTTGCAATACAGGAAAAACATGTACCATACGTTCTGTACAGTAGGAAATTAACAGATGGAAAATATATTTGCCTCCCTGTTTGAGAGGTAGGAGAGTGAAGTAAAGACTGGAAGCAGAAGACAGGGCTGGGCATAGAGGGTCTTGGGGAAGGGTGTGGGGCACAGACATGGCAGTTCTGTCCAGACAAGGGGGCAGTGAGAGATGTTTGTTGTCATACTATAACTAGTGAATTAATCTTAGGGTAAACCAAAGCATTATGCAAGCCGAGTACGCTCCCATTTTAAAAAAAAAGAAGGCTAGAATCACTCAGGAAGAGCATCACTCATGGGGACATTCTCTAAAGAAAACAAAATTTAAAAAAAAAAAAAAAAAATTATGAAGGGTTTGTAGACAACCCTCCCCTTCCCTCCAAGCAGCTAAAAAGGTGCAGAAGGATACAGAGGGAAGGATGGAGCTGGAGATGTCAGGGCGACCCAGGAGAAGAACAGTCGGAGCCCATCGGTAGCAGAGCTGCACAGACATTTATTGAACACAAACAACGACAAACACAGCCGGCTCACAGAGCTTCCTGAGCTATCGTCCAATGGTTTTGCACATAGGGATTGTCAAAAGAGTGCTTTCAAAGGCCCCTGCGGGTGTGAATCCCGTATGGCTGAATTCTTCACACTTCTAGTTGCTCGTTAGTTAAAAAAGAGAACCATTTGTGTGTATGTGTGTGTGTGATACCCTTTGTTTAGTATGAAAAATGCGTTGTCTGGACCCTGCCATGTTGCAAAGAGAGAAATCTGTGGGTGAGCCCATGCATGTGCGTTGGCTTGGCTCCCACACATTCTGCTTCCCAAGTAACAGAGGGTGAAGCTACGCCTTACCCTGAGGGCAGGGATGCAAGGTTGCAAAGGTGAGCCAGGGCAAGCAAAGCGAAGGAAGAAGGAGCATCAAAGGAAGCAGGTAGCAAAAAGTAAGTACTCTGAAGCGGACACAGCTCTGAGTGGCGTCACACATCCATAGGCTACAGCAAGTACCGCCAACGTCAACTCAAACGTGTAAGTAGCTACACTAGACTGACACTTAGAGACCCCCATCATCTTCTGAAGTCTCGCCAGAGAAATAAACACAACCCCCCTCCCCACCCACCCCAAAAAGCAGATGAAATAATAACACTGTACACTGAAAACAAGGACCATAACCAAAGAGTTCGGGAGCAGCCTCAGGAGCATAGCAAGGAGCTCTTAAAGAAACGTTCCAGTATGTGCATATGCATGTGTATTTATATATATATATATATTCATTAGTAGAGAAAAGAGTATCTGTGGAGGCAAAGGGAAGACGGTAAATGTACAGGCAGTACAGGCTGGGTGGAGTGCCGGTGGCTGGAGAGGGTCGGGTGGTGCGGAGTGGAGGGTGGTGGGTGGAAATTAGAGTGCGCCCATTCCAGTGACCTCAGACGTCAGCCTAGAATAGACAGGGGCAGAGAGAGGGGTAGGGGGGGAGACAAAAACAAGCGCTTAATAACCAGAGCAGAAAAGAAAACGAAGACTCTGTGGGGCAGCGCTTCTCCTCTTGCCTACGCCCCACTCAGATGGGCGGCAGAGCATCACTGGGTGGCTTAAGCACATAGGGCTTGTGGGTCCCCGTGGAGGGCGTGGGGCGGCTGGAGCACAGAGTCAGCTCAACAGCTGGCTGCCTTCCCCTCTCCTCGCCACTGCCAGGTAATGTCTGTCCCTGGCATCACATTATGGCAGAGGTGCCACCCACCAGGGGTGCTGGCAGGAGACATCCCAGCATATGGCTTCACTTCTACCAGCATCCCTCCCACAGAGGATAGGCAGCTGTCCCAGCTCCCCCAGCTTCTTCATTTTGCTCTGGTTTTTGAAACTATGGAAGAAGCTGAGCTGTGTCCCATCTTGTCCCCCGCCAGGTCATATCTGCTTCTGCCACAGCACAGGCTGCAGCTCAGCCAGCCCTTCCCAGTAACAAAGAGCTGCTCGTTTTTCTTTTCTTTCTCTCATCTTAGGAGGTTGAGGGGATTGGCAAGGACCTGCAGGGAAAGCCGCTCGGCCATGTCCACAGATGTGGGGACGGCCCCATCCCTCTCCTGAGCGGCTGGAGAGGTGCCATGGGTGTGGGCAACAGGACAGCGGGGCAGGATGGGATAGTGGAGGTCTGTTGCAGGTTGGGGCTGAGGTGGGGTTAGATGCAAGGAAGAGAAAGCAAGTACAGACCTCACCGATGCTTCCAGCCCACACCCCAGTGAACATCAGAGTCGCCGCCAACAGTCCCCTGTCCTCAGGACCCTACCAACAGCCTCCTGCAGCTGCACGCATCCTGGGCTGTCAGCGGGTTGTCACAGCACCAACTCTGCCCACAGGGGAAGGCATGAACGGGTGGATGGTCTCAGTTTGTACAGCTGTACCAGGCAGGTGCAAAGCCAGTAAAAGGCTCTGTCTCCCCTTAAGCTCCCCAACCATGAATCCACAGACGCAGGCAAACAGATCTGTGTGAGCACTCCGGACACAGATCACCATTAGCACACAGCTGAACCCAAATCCCTCTCCGGCTACGCCTCTCCTGTACGCTCCCCTCACAGTCCCTTGCCAGATTCCCGGTCCCCACAGCACAGTCAGAATCACACCCTGTCCGGAGGCGGCATTGGGAACCCTTGGCCCCTGCAAAGTCCTGCTGTGCCAAGGCTTTTAACATGAAAAGGAAGCAATCAGGCTGTTCCCATGTCTTGCGTTTATTGGACTGATTATTTTCATTGGATGGAAGAAAGCCTTTGGGAGGCCTGGAAGCACACGGAAAAGGCAGTAAGCGATGCTGGGCGCAAGTCCCAAGTGATGCGTCCCCACCACCAGCTCAGCTCTGTCCCCGTCCCTGTCCCCTGTCTCATCCGCAGGGAAAGACGGCGCCGATTTTACCCACCCACAAGCAAAATCCTTGAGTGAGGGTGGCGGGTGGGCAGGCGACCGGCGCAACCCGTGGCCACTCCGCCGGCAGCAAAGCAGCTCCCAGTCCCCAGCCAAAGTGCTAGCTGGGGGGAGAGGTCTCATTGGTGATGTGGAGGAGGTCTCAGCAAGCCACCATCCGTCCCAGCTGGCCTCAGGAAGCCCTTCCCGAGCCGTGGTGCCAGGAGCGAGTGCTGCTCCCACCATGCCAGCAGGATGGTTTCGGCTGTGGCAGGAGGCGGCGGAGGTCGGCGGGGGGGTCTCACCTGGCGTTGATGAGGTACTGCGCGAGGCTGATGTTTGCAGGGGTTCCTGTGATGGTAATTTGGCGCTCCGATGACCCTTCCGTGGCGTTGGCGATTTTGATCTGCGCTCCCGACATCTGCCGAATTTCATTGATTTTGGTCCCTTGGCGTCCGATTATGCAGCCTATTAGCTAGAAAAAAAGCACGGAGGGAACGTCTGAGAAGTGGCAGCTCTGGCAGTCACCGGTGGTACACGAGCACAACTGCACTGCGCTGGCCAGAAGCCTTCCTCCCTCTGCCCTGGGGCACGAGTGACCCTAAAGCTCATGAAAACAAGAGAGGGAAAGCCCGGGGGTGAACCTCACCTGCACACGAGCACGGATCTCCCAGGACACGTGCAGTAGCCTGCCCTGTTCCACTCCTCAAGGGGCAAATTTCAACAATCCACACATGATGCCCAGCATCTTAAAGGGCTTCAAGAAGGGTGAGTTGTTATACCAGGCTCATTTCGGTTATATAGGACATGTTACTAGAAGAAAGCAAGCCTGCCACCTTCCCTGGGGACAGCCCAACCCCAAGTGCTTCCTCATCAGCTGGTGTAGCCACACATCACTGATAGCTTCACCCCATCCCACATTCTCTACCCTGCTGGGACACCCTCGCTGCCTCTGTTTCCCCCTTCAGCTCTTTCGGTGCAATGCAAGGGCTTGCCAGCATGCACACTGTTGACAGGAGAGCGCTGTGGCATCAGCAGAAAAGGAGAATCCTACTTAAAAACATGTCTTGCATACTTTTATGAAAAAATCAGAGCCAGTTAGAGGCTTGAAATTCCTCAGTGGTCCTCAATGGCTTTTATTTCCTCAGTGGTCTTCATCTTTGCTCCTCCTCATTTGTGCACTTCCCTTGAGCACTTCCACAAGTTGGCAACATGTATCGAGATGTCCAACATTTCCAATACGTCCATAAGGTGTTTCCACATGCACTGCTTGGCCATGAGCATTAGAGCTCCCTTCCAAGGTTTCAAGTGGGAATTCTATATGTGGGACATGCATCTTGGCAGCTGCTGGATTTTTGCTGCTGTCTGTAGAAGCAGAAATTCCAAACGTTCACTGGTCCTGTTGTCAGACCATGGGACTACCTCAGTGGTTTGTCCCATATAGACCTGAATATACACGCCGCTGCAGCTCTGGAAGGGTATCAACTATCTCAGCCTAACAGTTTCCCATCCTGATCTTCACAAAGCAGAAATAACTCAGAGATGCCTTACCAAATGAATACCCCTTGTAGCTGATAACGTGCTGGGGAGACCTAAGGAGCCAAACCTTTATGGAGAGACATTCAGCAACATCCAAGTATCAGTTTCAATGTTCAAGTTTCTCCTGACAGTCAGAGCAATGACAAGATGGACTTCACTATCAGCTTTCCTTCAACTCTCCTTTCCCTGTTGTGCAACCATAAGCTGATCTACACCACTAAAACATGCTTATAGACTCATTGCTATAAGAAACCCAAACTTGTCCTCTGCTTTCCAGGAAGATGGCAGTGGAAATTTAAGAGCTTTCAAAGCAACAGGGAGCAGACCTAAGGAGGCATTTTTCAGTGGGCAGAAAGGTACAGGTATTTAACGCTGTGCAGATCAGATGAGTCAGGCTTTTAGCAAGTGAATGCTTGGTATGCTCCCAGGTCCCACAGAAGGTCTCTCAGCCTGTTAAAGGGGAGGAAAGGCCCTTTTGCAAAGGATCACTTGATATTCCTGAAGACACTCTCATTGCTGCCCAGCCCATAGTCCCCCATGCTTGACAGACGTGGCTGTTGCAAACTCAGGAGTACTTGCAGAGCTCCCTGAAGCCTCCCAGTGGGAGCTCCTCACTGGATGGATAGAAGTAGACCTGGGATGAGCCCTGCTACCATCTCCCATGGGCTCCTCTGTGTATCCCTCTCATAGCGGTTGGCCCTGAGCTCAAGCATCTCTGGGGGTTTCATCCAGCAGATGCTCAGAAGTTGTTTCATTGCTGGGTCTCTTGGGTGGAAGGAGGCCTCGCAATTGTCCTGGAGGAGCAGAGGTGCCCAGCAGCTGCAGCCTGGCTCACTGCCCTTCCCTTGTGCTGCCCTGCGTCAGTGAATAGCAGGAAGAAGTGCCAACAGTTGCCAAACCCAATCCAGAAACTCCTGATGAGGATGGGCTGAAGGTGCTTGTAGGTGATGGTGACAGAGACAGAGACTGGAAGTCATCTCCTTGCATGCCCTGATCCTGATTTGAGTGCTCACTGGTTATCAGCCCATGAAAACCAGCAGGCCAGTTCAGAAGCAAGTGAGACCCTTGGATCCAGGTGCCAGCTGTGTGGTGTTCTCCATCCCACCTCCCACCTGAGCATCCTCAAGCACCCTCCTCACACCACTCAGTGCCCAGTGTGACTCCAGCCTCCTCTCAGCAAATATGCCATCCCAACATCCACTTTACCACAACGTCTCCATCTATAACACCCAGAAGCTGACTGCCACCGGTACTAAGATGAGATGCACTGGTCTTCAAAATCTTGTGCGACAGTTTGTGGTATTAGAAACCCTACTTACCTTGTCTTCAGCCCCACCAGTAACTACACTCGAGACAGTGCTAGATTAAACAATTATGGTTTAATCAAGGCTCACTCAGGAGCTCTCTCCTCTTCCCAGTACTGTCAACTGGGAATGTTTCATGAGCACTGAATTCACTTGGAAAGGGAAACGGAGCATTAAGCAGGACCATATCTAGGAAAGTTACCAACAGGTTAAAGTCCAGCGGGTGCTTTATGCTGCAGGCTGATCCCCAGCAGGCTTCACATGGTGTGGGTGAACATGGTGAAGGGGCATCTTGAAACATATTTTACAATGTCATGTCTGAAGCTTATATATATATATATACACACACATACATATATATATGTGTATAAACACACACACACATGCTGAGGAAGCACTTGGATTTACTTACATCATTGGGAATGGTGAGTTCATGAGTACTGGCCGGGGGACTGGCATCCAAACCTGGGCATATGCAAGGGAAAATGGTTACAACTTGCAGAGGTAGCATGTTGGAGCTCCGCTGCTTTCCCGCAACAGTCAACACTGCAAAGGCTGCGTCCTGCTCCAGGGCTGGGAGGGGAAGGGGTCACACACTCTGGTACAAGGAGGAGAAAGACAGTTGCTACCTGTGACTCTACTGAAGCTGGGTGCCACCTTCCCCTGTATCCTTCGAGCTGGCCTTGCAGGTGCTGCCCCAGGAATGCCTCGCTTTCGACCCTCCACTATCCTACTGGGAATGTCTTCAGAGAAGGATGTATTATAGTACAAAGTTGCAGCATTGCTTGAGAGAGGCAGGAAAAGCACCTTCCCACAAAGTTCTCCTCCACACAGCAGCAGCCAGCTGCTGGCTGGAAACCCAACGCTAGAGACAGACAGCCTGCCAGCAGAGAGGTTGTCCACGCACCCTCCAGCCCTCTCCAGACACAGCAGCACAAAGCTGCTTGGTTACAACAGCAGCTTGGGACCCCAAAACTAGTTTCCCTGGGGGCTCCAGCAGTTCTGGCACAGGGCAGCCTGTAAAACAGCTTTCAAGTTACAGCCCCACAGACTTACATGCGGAATTGAAACCCCAGACTGCTAGGACTAGCACACTAGCTGGACATGGGACCAGTGATTTCTCTTACTTCCAAAGCAAAGTGTGGCAAACAGTACGGAGATTTAGAGCCTAAAAATTACATGGTAAATGAGCAAAGGCAGCAATACTCACAGAATCATAGAATACCAGGTTGGAAGGGACCTCAAGGGTCATCTGGTCCAACCCTTCTTGGGAAAACCACAGTTTAGACAGATATGCTTCCTCTCAGCTTCTCCTGGGCCCAGAAGGGTACTCTCCTCCATGGCGGGAAAGACTGGAGACAGCAGGCTATTCTGTGTGCGCAGCTCCAGAGGTGAGAAGACATCATGCCATAACGCTCCTAGGCCAGGATGAAGCCTGCCTCTCCCATGGGTTTCCATATGAAATCACCTCAATGCCGGAGTGGGGATGTTCTATATCAAATGCAATTAAGCTTGCAAATGACACCAGGCTGGGTGGGTGTCGATCTGCTTGAGGGTAGGGAGGCTCTACTGTGGCCAGGCTGGATTAATGGAATGAGGCCAACAGGACGAGGCTCAACAAGGCCAAGTGCTGGGTCCTGCACTTGGGTCACAACAACCCCCTGCAATGCTCCAGGCTTGGGGAAGAGTGGCTGAAAACTGTCCAGCAGAAAAGGACCTCGGGGTGTTGGTCGACAACCAGCTGAAGATGAGCCACCGTGTGCCCAGGTGGCCAAGGAAGCCACCAGCATCCTGGTTTGTATCAGCACTGGTGTGGCCAGCAGGACTAGGGCAGGGATCATCCCCCTGTACTCAGCACTGGTGAGGCTGCACCTCGTGAAGGAGGACCCAGGGAACTAAACACCTGTCAGTCTGACCTCGGTGTCAGGGAAGGTCATGGAACAAATCCTCTTGAGTGTCATAACACACCATTTAGAGGTCCCTTTCAACCCAAACCATTCTATGATTCTATGATTCTAAGATTTACAGGACAACCAGGCGATCAGGCCCAGTCAGCACAGGTTCATGAAGGACAGGTCCTGCTTAACAAAACTCATCTCCTTCTATGACAGGGTGACCCGCTTGGTGGATGAGGGAAAGGCTGTGATGTTGTCTATCTGGACTTCAGCAAGGCCTTTGATATTGTTTCCCACAGCATCCTCATGAAAAAGCTGGCTGCCCTAGGCGTGGATGGATATACACTCTGCTGGATCAGACACTGGCTGAATGGCTGGGACCAGAGAGTGGTGGTGAAGGAGTTCAATCCAGTTGGCAGCCAGTCACAGGTGATGTTCCCTAGGGCTCAGTGTTGGGGCCACTCCTGTCTAATGTCTTTATCAATGATCTTGACAAAGAGATTGAGAGCACCCTGAGTAAGTTTGCAGATGACATCAAGTTAGGTGGAGGTGTTGACCTGTTTGAGGGTAGGAAGGCTCTTCAGAGGGACCTGGACAGGCTGGATTGATGAGCTGAGGCCAATCATACACGCTTCAACAAGGCCAAGTGCCAAGTCCTGCACTTGGGCCACAACAACCCCCTGCAACACTACAGGCTTTGGAAGAAGTGGCTGGAAAGCTGCTCGGCAGAGAGGGACATGGGGGTGTTGATCGACAGGCAGCAGAATATGAGCCAAAAGTGTGTCCAGGTGGCCAAAAATGCCAAAGGCATCTTGGTCAGCACCAGGAATAGTGTGGCCAGCAGGACCAGAGAAGTGATTGTTCTCCTGTACTTGGCACCAGTGAGGCCGCACCTTGAGTACTGGGTTCAGTTTTGGGTGCCACAGTGTAAGAAAGACATTGAGGTGCTGGAGATGGTCCAGAGAAGGGCAACAAAGGTGGTGAGGGGGTCTGGAGAATAAGTCTTATGAGGAGCAGCTGGAAGCTGGAGTTGTTTAGTCTGAAGAAAAAGAGGCTGGGGGGAGACCTTATTGCTCTCTACAACTACCTGAAAGGAGGTTGTAGAGAGATGGGTGTTGGTTTCTTCTCCCAAGTAACAACTGATAGGACAAGAGGAAATGGACTTAAGTTGCACCAGTGGAGGTTTAGGTTGGATGTTAGGAAAAACTTCTCTACCAAAAAGGTTATCAAAGACTGGGACAGGCTGCCCAGGGAAGTAGTTGAAGTGCCACCTCTGGATGTATTTAAAAGCTGTTTAGATACGGTACTCAAGGATATGGTGTAGTAGCAGCTCTGATAGAGTTAGATAATGGTTGGACTTGATGATCTTAAAAGTCTTTTCCAACCATAGCGATTCTGTGATTCTGTGTGATTCTGTGTGATTCTGTGTGATTCTGTGAATCCTGGGATCAGTTTTGGGCCATCACTCCAAGAAGAACATTTAAGTGCTGGAATGTGTCCAGAGAAGGGCAAAGAAGCTGATGAAGGGTCTAGAGCACAAGTCTTGTGAGGAGCGGCTGAGAGACCTGGAGTTGTTTAGCCTGGAGAAAAGGAGGCTCAGGGGAGACCTTGTCACTCTTGACAACTTTCTGAAAGGAGGTTGGAGCCACGTGGGGGTCAGTCTCTTCTCCCAAGGAACAAGCGATAGGACAAGAGAAAATAGCCTCAAATTGCACCAGGGGAGGTTTGGATTCTGCCCTGAAAGAGTTGTCCAGGCCTGGCCCAGGTTGCCCAGGGCAGTGGAGTCCCAGTCCCTGGAAGGATTGAAAAGCCGTGCAGATGTGATGCTGAGTGACATGGTTTAGTGGTGACCTGGCAGTGCTGGGTTTGGACTTGATATAAAGGTCTCTTCCAACCCAAACGATTCTATGATTCTATGAATCTGCTAGAGAGCAGCTTTCTGGTGGTTAACAGGAATTTGCAATAAGTGCAAAAAAACTTTATCTGTATCATATAAACTCCTCATGAAGGCTTTTAAGTGCAGTGTGTGTGAGAGGACAAGAGAATGCAAGGTCTGTATCTGAGGAAAGAGGGAAGTAAGAAGGTGCAGAGTAAAGAAGCACAAGGAGACTGGAAGTGCTGGGTTGCCACAACACAAGACAGCAGCAGCACCGAATTCCTCACACCTCACAGCAATACGTCGCTGCCTTAACTGTGCCGAGCAACTGCTGTAAGCAATGGCCACGTTTTGCTGATCTGCATTTCCATCAAGACCTTCTGCACCATGGAAAAGAAGCTCCTGTCCAGTTTTGCCAGCAACAGCTGCATAGATTTTAAAACCCAGCAGATATGAACTGATGTCTGTCTGGGTACCAGCACTGTCAAAGCAAAATTTCTAAAATACTGAAATGAAGCTTTATATTGCAATCCAATTTCAGCATCACTGCTGAAGAGAAGAATATTGAGTGTCTTCAATGCACTCATGCATGATTCCTGTGCTTTCCCGAATGAAGGTTCCCAGCTCCCTTACAGAGATGCAACGCCTGGGTACACCATGCAGGCATCCACTTGCAGGAAGTCTCTCCATCACATTTTTCACTTGGGAGCTCACAGAGGAAGGGAAATGAAGGGGATGAGGATGCAAATCCTCCACTCAGCAGCCCTACACCCTCCTTCACCCCTGCCAGGTGTACTAATGCCAAAGTCTGCACAAACCCTGACCAGGTTTCACACAGAAGGCAATGCTCAAATCTGACTTTATAGAATGCTGCACTGGAAGAGACATTTCACCAGCCCTGGACCATCTTTCACACCAAGCCTTCTTGCAGTCTAGTGGCAGATGCACTGTACCTAACGCTAAGACATGTCCCTCAGAATGTAGATGTCCCAGTTTCTCAGCCATGCATTACAAGGCTCAGCTCAGTAGCAGCCTGGGTATGGTAGAAAATGTCTTCTGAAAGGAGCAGAGCAGTCGGGATGGGCTCAGAGAAGGGCTGAGGCACCCTGGGGTCTTTGAAAATGCCAGCCAGGCTTCTCAGACTCATACATAGGGTCCCCTGCCCTGTGCTCAGATGTCACGTGTGCTGCTAAATGCCCGTGGGTCAGCCATGGTACTGCACCACCCCCGCATCACAATGACCGTCGAGGAACAGCCATATCCTTCTCCATTACCCAAAGACTGATTATTTTAGCAAATCAGATCCTCCCTCTCTAATACGCATATGCGCAGCTGTAATGCGGGGGGATTAGGGCAGGATTAGTGCCTTGGGTGAGTGCAAAGGGCAAAGCAGGTCACGCAGAAAATGAGGCTGCACAGGTTGGTATTATGAAATCTATATTTGCTCTAGTCTTGTGGAGTCTATTCACTCAGGCTGTGCTTGCTTTTGTAGTTAGACAACGTCCCCAGACTCTTTCAAGTCATGTGCGTGATGCACGCTGGCCATAGAGCATGCACATGCCCCAGGTATACCCAGGGAAGGTCTGGTTCGCATTGCTTATGAGTCTCCAAGACTCAGGATAACTCCTCTAAGCAACGGGAGGTTATAAAACGTAAGCACACATCTTCAGCACATACAGGTGAATGTGCGTGATATTTGACATCAAAATTTCTCCAAAATTACTGCCATGCTTTGGCTCCTCCGGGTTCTGTCCCACTAAGAATGCAGCTCACGCTGAGTGGCTTAGAGATGGCTACAATTGCATGTCATTTCTGTTCCCGCAGGCATTTTTCTACTGTTTCTGAGCAAAGCTTATGCAAAATTAAATGAAAGAATAAGGGCGATGACTCCGTTGTCTTTCTGTTACACACAAACATCAAAAACCTAGGCAATAAACTCCAGGCACTTTTCTTTTGACATGCTGTAAAAGGAGAACAGAGGGCATGGTCTGCCCGGTCTCTCCCTGCCCATCACAAAAACCTGCCATCTTCTCCACAAATACCACAATTGATCTAGGAGCATAACAATGGCACGGTCCTATCTAAGAAATATATTTCAACTGAAGCCTGCTTATTTCCCTGTAACTTTATGTTTTACCTGATGATTGGCCCATCAGATTTTGAGCTTCTTCGGAGGAATGTAAGGGCAGCTTTTCTCCTGAAGAGCAAAGAAGAAACAGGTTTAATGCTTTTGCCTTCGAGGAGATAAGCAATGTCACTTCATCTAGGAAGCTCAAAATATGATGAACATACTGTCAGAAAAGGCATTTCCAACCGGCACTTTGACCACCAAGTAAGAAAAGGTTCTTTAAGTATCTCCATCCCCTGCGCTCTATCTGCTTCCCAGGTCACTATCAAATGCGTTAACTGCCACACCAGCCATGGGGACGAGAGTGCTCAGCCACGTCACATTTGGCTGTCTTCCCTTCAATGTGGCTCCCTACAGCCATGGCTCCTTTGCATCGTTCTCCCCAGCGTGGGGGTGCCATCCCACCCGGCTCTGCACCGCTCCCCACAGACACCAGGGCAGCATCCCTGGCTAGCGTTGAGCCGTTTGCCCCAGGAAAGCAGGGATATTCCACAACAGTCTGGATCAAGGCACAGCAGGGGATGCTACCTCCTCCGCGTGGGGAAGGGCACTCATCGCTTCTTCTAGGAAAGCCAGCAAAGCTGGGAGCGAGGTAAGTGTGGCTTCGCAGGAGCAGTCTAGGCGTGCACAGTTAACGTCTGAGAGCTGGCCCGTGAGGACCGTAACCCTCAAACATTCATTCTGTCTCCCTGTTAACCTTTCCCCACGGACACTGGCACTTCAGTTTTACTTGCCCTGTTTGTTTCCATTAAACAGCATGAGTTTAGAAAGAGAGAGAAACTCTACAGGTAAGAAGAGAAGGATATCTAGAAAGGGCATGTGGGTACGTACCAGGGAAAGCGGGGGTGGTCTGTCCAAGGGGAGTAAAGGGGGTTTGCTGCATAGCCAACTGGTGGAGCTTGGTCAACTGCTGAGGGGTAGGAGGGACATTAGAGCTAAGAAGGTTATTGTCATAGAATACAACAAGTCACACCGAAAATCAAGAAGAAAATTATAACGGAAGGAAAAAAGAAAACAAAACGGAAAAAAAACAAAACAGACCAGGAAGCCATGGTGAGACATGGCAAAAACATTATCAGAAGGACTTGGCCTGGGTAAAATGCAATAAAGCCCAAATCTTTTCCAGAAGTGCTTGGTCAGGGTCTGAAGTACGATACCAGCAAGAAGCCCATTCTTACTTTCCACTCCTCATCAAAAGGTTCAGCTCATTCGCCACGAGCAAACGGCCGCCTCAGTGCATGGCCCGATGCTGCAGCAGTGGCAGGGCTGCTGCCCACGGCGCTTCCAGCCCCTGCCTTCCCTTCCTGGCTTTGCAACCTGTGACCAGAGGCTGCAACTTACTTCGAGGTAGCTTTAGAGCAGAGAAGCCATCTCAAAGGTTCTACCAGGCTAGGAGCCATCTCATGTCAGCCGCCAGAAGACCCTGTTTGTGCTGCCGGAGCCACATTGTGACTGCTTACCCCCCACAGCAAATGCTCTCATGTTGCACCTCTGATGGGAAATGCCTTTGTGGCTCTTAACGTCAACTTGTTATGAGCGCAAGCCCCTTAGCAGTGCAGGGAAATATGGGCTTCAGCCATGACCAGTAGGTATTTCAGATCCTTGTATCCCTTGTTGTACTGGGTAGTTTTTTTGTGCCCCATCAGGAAGTGGCTGCATAGAGAGGAGTTTTTTTGGAATACATTTTGTGCTCTGTTTCACTGCTATAAATTTTTAAAAAACCCCAAACCAAAAAACTACAAAAAACAACAAAACAAACAGAAAAACCAAACAAACCAAACCAAAACAAAAACAACACAAAAAAAACAAAAGAAAGCAAAACAAACTGGGCCGACATCTAGCAGTGAGCAGAAGGGAGGGTCTGTATCACCTCCCGCTCAGCAATTTCAAAGATGCTCAGAGGGTTGCCAGGATCATATCATCCCCCAAACAAAACGCTTGTTGCACCATTCCCCTCCCGAGCGTGGGAGAGGCAGGAATTATGATTCACATAGTTTTGGGGGAAACAGTACTCAAAAACCTCCTTGCTCCTGCAGCATGGCTGGGGAGGGATCATGGGGAGATCTGGCCAGCAGTGGTGAGGGGAAAGCGCTGGAGAGAGCAGACCCGGAGGGCTGAGCACACCAGGGGAGAGACTGGAGGGAGGCAGCAGAGAGGGAAAACACCTGCAAGTCCCCAGAGAGGTACCCGATTGAGCCCTACCTGGCAGAGGCATGAGGACCTCCAGCCTCCCCTGGATTAGGGAAGAAGTACATGTGTCTCCCTGTGCAGCACGGAAAATAAGCCACAGATACACTACAGCGAGTTCCTGATGAAACACAGTCAACTCTGGATTGGATCAGGCTCCTGCAGGTAGCAGGGACTCAATATCCACTGTTTTTTAATTTAACAACTATTTTGTTCTCTACCAAATTAAACTCAGGCATGTCTTGTTTGTGGAATTCCTTGTTACCACCAGTCCAACCGGCAGGACTCCAGATGAAATGCCCTATGTCTTTGCACCAGGGAGGCAGAGCCCCTCAAGCTACAACTGTGCCCTGGGGCATGGGTCCCACTTCACCTGACAGGGGAACATCAAAATCCTTTCTAATACTGATCTAGCATATACTTACAACATGGTTTGGACAGTGGTATTTAGCAAACACCCACAATAACAGGAATAAAAAAGCCTACAAGAGGAGAGGATGGCTATGCCGGGGTGTTGAAGATGCTACATGAATACTTGTGGTGCACGAAACACCTCTCCCACTTCCTGGAATAAGATGAAAGCAAAAACCTAAGAGCATTTCTTCAAATTCTGTTTTTCCCCATAAACCAGAGGTGAGTTCCCCCACTGACACTGCTGGGAGGGATGGGACAGGACAGCACAGCATTTCTGGGACCAACGTGGCACCACTAGATACCCACGGCAGCACCCGGTTACATCTCATTGGCTGCCAGCCCAATGCATACCCAGGAGCAATGCCCTGGTTTGGGAGCTTTCCTGCGCTTGACATTTATTTCACTCCCAAGCATCCACAGCTGTCTTTTGATCTCCCACCAAAATTGTGTGAAGGCAGGTAGCTACATATCACAACCTGAACAGCTTTCGAGTATCCGGGTAACGCTGAAGCTCTTCCTGAGCCGAACTCCCACTGACCTCAGGGTATTTCCCAGGGGAAAACAATCAAGACAGGAGCTCACATTTTAACTTTGGCATTTGAAATTCTGCAGGCTTCACAGCCATGGGTGTGCAAAAGGCATCTACTACTAAAGGCAGACACCTGTGAAAGCAGGACAATGCCCTAAAATCACATTCAAGACTGGATTCTGCAGTGAGCAGTGTTTAAAATGACTGATCTTCATGAGAGAGCTACCAGAGTAAGGACAGAGCGCGTGACCCCTGTATGAACAACTTTTTCTGCATCTCAGCAAATCTGCTGGGAGCAGGGCAGAGCACAGCCAGCCAATGTATTAAATATATTTCATTTGTGTCAATCAGAGGAATATAGTAACAAGGAAAACACTCTAAGCTGTCATCACCACTTGCAAAGGAAAACTGTGACAAAGAATATATTGATCTACCCTCGCTAAATATGCAGATGTTTTTATTAATATTCCACTTACGGAGAAAAAGTGAAACGTACACTTCACCAACACATCAGGCTATTTGAAGTACACACATCGGTGTCGCACGAAAGCCAAAGACTCCACAAAACTGGGTGAAATCACTGCTCCTAAGATCAAAAGCCAGCTTAACTGTTGCCCTGGGTAGCACTCATTCATGTTATCAGACAGCCTTGCCCCAGTCTCAATCATGTAAAAAGTAATCCCATGGTTTAATACCCATCAGGAAAAGGAACACCAAGCTACATCATACACTTCCCGAGCGTGGAATGACTGAAGAAGGCTTTCCACCCAGACCACACCAGTTACAATTAAGTCTCATCCCCAGAGCAGCTCGTTGTGCTCAGCCCCCACTGTGGACCCCTGACTCACAGCCGTGCCAGCAAGAAAGGGCCTCTGCAGTGAGACTCACATTTCATCCCCTCTGAAATACATTTAGAAAATGCCAGCTTTTTGCAAGAGCTCCCCAGCATGTGTCAGCCATCACAACCCCAGAAGCCAAGCAGCAGTCTGCTGCCGGCAAGAAGTTGCCGGCATTGCAGTGCCTCACTGCCGCTTTTCATAGAGAAATCCTTTAAAATAGATTTGTTTTCTATTCCTGTTGGCACTTCTCTGCACAGACATGTCAGTGAATGTTCCCTGCACGTCCCCTCACACCCATCAGCTCCACAAGCCTGAGCAGAGCCTGTCTCCACACCATGGAGTGGCAAGACGAAGCAGGGATCGTGCCCGCAATGCCTCTACTCCAGGCGAAAGTGAGCCAAACCCAGCGAGACAGCCATCAAACACAGGGTGCCCACTCTGGTCTGAGGTGCAGCTCCCACCAGAGCCCTCAGCAAGGGCTGAGGTCCAGCAGTGCAGGGCAGGCAGCTGTTCCCTCCTTCCCTCCATGGGATGTGGGTGGCTTTTTGTCCAACCTCAGCACCTGCATCCAAGGCACCCAGAAAAGGGCCCCCAAAAAGGCACATCTCCCTGCCCAGCCTTCAAGCAAGAAACCACACACCACTGGAGTTCTGGCTTCTTCTCATCCCAACAAGGCATTCAGCATCTGAATAAGCCCTTAACTTACCAACATTTTAAGAAGAAGGGTGAAATAGAGAGGAAAGTCTTTCTTTTCTTTTTTCCCTTTCTTTGCATGTTTTGATTATGTTCAGGCACAAAATGCATAGCGTATGGTTTGTTTCAGAACAAAGGGATAGCACTGAACAATGCGAACAATTTAGCATCAGGCCAAGTCCTCAGAATTAATAAAGTTTAGTGCTAACAGGTTAAAAGGCTCTTCAAGGCATTACAGATACTACACACGGCCAGTTACTTTGAAAATATGCTATTAATATTATTATCTAATATTAATATTATGTGAATTAACAGTAGCATGCAGGTGACATAAATGGGTATAAGAAAAATTAGGGTAAAACTCACATCCGGGTGTGGAATAGCGTACTGTCCCTGAATTGTATAGGCCTGCAAAAGAAAAAAGAGATGTTATTAGGGCTGGCAGGAGATGGCTGCAAAGCCCCATGCCTCTCCGCAGTGACTGCTGTCCCCAGGGACTGCTGCTTTCTGCCTAATGTGGGGTGCATTCTGTGAATGCAGGGGCTAAAGAGGAGCTCAGCACCCACCCTGCTCTGCCCAGGACCACACATTACTCCCCCCAAAAATGGGGAGCTGAACATTATGCTACCTGCACACCTCTCCCCTCGCTCCTTTGTCAGTGAAAGCAGAGTGCAGGATCTTGACTTTTGACTTAACCAACTTAATTTTGAGGCTAGAGCGGATGAGGGAAGCCCTTTCCACGCATTGAGCAGTTGCCCTGTGCACCCCTCTGGCTAGCCCAGGGAAAGAACCCATCTGTGCCACATTAAATTCCCCAGGGCGGTGAGTCCTTGGGGAGGGAGGGATATATACCACTCCAGTCAAATCTGGAGCATGCTGAGCTACCTGACTTCATGGGCTTGGGCTCAGTTTGGCTTTTCCAAAAGGAAGGAAACAGCTCTTTAAAGGTGCCAGAATGGCATGGAGCAGGAAGACAAGGTTGTGGTTAGGCTTTGCTGTACAAAAGATACGCATCAAACCAGAATTATCTGTGTAACAGATGCACGGTAACATCACCGCTGCCCTTCGCAACTAAACATGAGCCTAGAAAGCAAGCCGGTGCAGTGAATCTCTCCACATTTTCGGATGCACAACCCTCAACACGCTTGACATCTACCCAGTATATTTCAGTGCTCTGCTGGGGGAAAAGGCATTGCCGTGCAGAAAGCCAGCTGGTGCTGTTGTCTCACCAAACACCAAGAGGACTCCAGGACAGGCTGCCCACACTGCAATGCCTTTCAGCAGCTACAATTAACAAATCCATGCAGATGTCTGCCATGCAAGTTGTTTAGTGTTTTTCCCACCACTTGTAGCAATCCTTTATCTTTTGTAAATAACGTGAACATAAGCACCATTGTGGGGACAGAGCCAAGACACTAGAGAGCCCAATATTTAAGACTTAACCAGCTAGCAAAATGTAACTCACTGCTTGACACATTATTCAAATGATTCTGAAAGAAATGGCAAAAGAGGTGGATAACACTTTAGAAAGGGAGAGTAAAGATAGCCAGGAAAAAGGAAAAAAAAACACCTCCGAACTTCCTGCAAATTCACCATATTGTTTGCAAGCAGCAAACCACTTTGTATGAGGAAAATCCACAAAATCCTGAAGGAGGAAGGAGGCAAAGCCCCCCCAACAGAAACAGTGGTCCCAGGGCCTGCTGGCATCCCAGCACAATGGGGACTGATGTGCATGGGGCAGAAGTTGCTCTATTAAGTTCAGTCTTTCCTGGCTGTTTAATTTGGTTGTTGGTTTTTTTTTATAATAATAAAAAAAATGGTTAGGAAAAGCAAATTAAAGGTAGGGCGGTGTCTTGGACAGATGCAACCCAACCCTGACAGTACCTGCCTGTGCGATCCCTGACTTTCTGCAGACGCTGTCACTGCACACGGACGATGGGGCTGATCCCTTTGGCAGCTGCCATCAGCCATTGCATCCCTCAGCCTGCTGAGCTCCTGCAGGTTCAACCTGCACCACTGACTGTCACCTTGCTGTCTTCTACCCACCCATCCCATGCTATCCCTCAGGCAGAGCCAGCGGGCTCACCAGCAGTCCCTCGAGGGCATCAGGGAAGAGCTCTCATTTCAGAGATGGTCACTTCTTCCTGTGATGTCACTTCTGTGCAAGACACCAGCCATTTGCCAGCAGGACAAATGCTACCTCCACCTTACTCTCCCTTTTGAGAAGATAAGATCACAAAGCAGATGGACTCAAAGCTCTTTTCCAGGACAGCTGCTCAGACCAAACGACACACTCCTACTGATGCTAATTCCTCACACTGCCTGAAATAGCCCGTGCTCTGGGATTTGCTCTCATCCTTACTTTGTTCTTCTGCTATTTATTATGGTCGGGGAAAACCAAAATGACTTGTATGGAGCCGCTCTGAATAGCATTAGCTGTGGCTTCATAGTGCTAGCTTTACGTGGCCGCTGGAGCTCCTGGGAAAGTCTCTCTCCTGTTAGATACTGGTGCACTACAGCATGGTAGCATCTACAGGCAGGTCCCCAGTCACCAGGTGACGTCAGCAGATGAGGTGGAAAAAGCAAGGGTTCAAGTCCTTCCCTTAAAAACAGCCGCCTGCTCAACTGCTCTTGTTTCATAAATCACATACTGTGGGAACTGATTGTCATTGGCAGAACAACTGCCCATAAAGAAAAAATCTGCTGTCGCTTCCCAAGGGTCGCTGGAAACACCACATCACAACTGCAAGCCTGCAGAGTGAGCACTGACCCATGTCACCGACGGCAATGTGACACAGGCGCTCTGTGGGTACAGCTGAGACCCAGCTTGGCAGCAGAAGTTATGGCCTTTCTGGTGGAAGCAGCACTCCAAACCAGCTAAGCACCAGTGATGGAGATGACCCTTTCATGGAAGCTGCCCTGAACAGATGCTTAGCACGGTCCCAGAATGGTTGGGAGAAACCTATCTCAGATCAATTAGAACTACACAAAGTTATTTTTAATTGGACTAATGATGCCAGAAAACACACTTGGAGCCACTGTGAGAGCATGATCATGGCTTCTGGTTCACTGAGGCTTTTCTCATGTTGTCCTTCACACTGGTAACTGTTGTGAAATACTCAGTTTGGGTCTAATGAAGCAAATTCCAGCCTTTTCTTGGTACATGAGTACCTGGCAGAGCTAACGCCCTGTTTCCCTGGGTTGGCCCTTTTCTTATCCTCCAGTAGCCATCACAGGAGCTAAGCCGTTTGCCTGGGCTTGCAAACTGCCAGCGGTTCTGCAAAGAGCTTTCAGTCCACCTGCCGTGGCACACAACGGATGGGATGACACCATGCAAGTCAGAAGGCAAGAAACCTGAGTGCACTAACGGGCAGCGGCTGGTGCTGCAGTAAAAGGCTCAGGTTGGCAGTGGAGGCTGCAAGCGGGTCGGCTCTTACCTGACCACCTGCAAAAATGACAGGGGTGGAGGCGGGCTTTGGGCGGTAGGGAATGGTGGCACCTTTTGGTGGGGACTAGGAAGAGGGATAAGGAGAGGGAGAGAGAACATTAGAACAGCTTTCCTGAAACAGCGGCAAAAAGAGCGTTAGAAAGCACCCAATAGAGAATGGCCCCCGGGGCCGCTGCCAGTAACACCCGCACCAGGCAAACCGCGTTTCTGGACAGGAGGACACGGGGGAAATCAGTGTTTAATGGACAACAAGGACAATCTGGGGTACAGATCTCCTGTCAAGGCACAGGCCCCTAAAATCACTTCCCGGACCTCCGCTGCCTCCCTTACCTTCACTGTGCTCTCCACAAACTGCATCACCTGGTCAGATACAAGTCTGACACTGAAATGCAGCACGTTCCTCAAAACGATCTAAGGAGACCATCAAGGTACACCAAGATGGGGAGGTACACCCGTAGACGAGGTTCTTCATTCCTGGATGCCATAAGCCTCCTCATGCAGTGGCTTTCCTCTCAGTCAGAGAGCTCTTGCATGTCAACAGCCTACCCACAGTCATATCAGCCCACCAAGCACCGGGAGCTGTGTCATGGCATCATAAGCATGGACATCAGAAGCAAAGAGCAGCTCATCTGAGTGATGTAGTGTGATGCTTAAACTCTTTGACCCCTCTCATCTTCCTCACTGCTGGAATAGGGTCGCTTTCAGGATTTCATTTGGTTTGTGGGTGTCCATGCAGCAGAAGCTGCAAGATGCCGTCATTATAGTCAAGACCTCCCATGCTCTTGTGGGACAAGTGGCAGTGATCACTTTGGCCAGAATGCTGAGCTGTGGAGCAGCCAGGGGCTGGAAACTCCTCTCAGATGGCAACACCAGCATTTACAGAGATCTTACCCTAGAGCTGCCTGGTGGTAGCAGTCCATATGAGCAGCCAGATGCCAGCAGCAGAGGGACCAGCTGTGTGCACTCCCAACCCTCTTCCTGCGGCAGTGTGACCCAGAGCAGCCCTACTCCAGCCAGCCAGGGCATCTCACTCCTCCCTGATGTGTCCTGACCAGTCCGTGGGTAGATCCAAGCGCAAGCCATAGTGATACATCCCACAATGTGGTGCAGGGGATATTCTCACCCAAGTTCTCTCTGTTGGTTTCCTCCTGAGCATAACCAACAGATCACAGAAGAGATTATGGGGGCTTCAAGGAATCAGGAAAGATTTCAGATAAAAGTCTCCTGGTTCTACTCAAAGTGAAATGACCTGGTTACTGCTATGAAAAGACAGGTAATATAAATTCCACTATCTCAGGGCAAATTCTTCATTTTTTTCTGTACATTCTTCCAGACATCTACTTACAGCCAAGTGGCAAATCCAGATCTTCCTGCTAAGCACAGGTCTGCAGGAAAGCTGCACAATCAAAGCACAGCCTCTCTAATCACAAATTTGGTTTTTCTTTTATTACGTTAACACATCTTGGAGGGGATGAGAGAGGATTTTTGCCATAAGACAATTTAAGACTGAAAAGTTATAAGGAGAATCTCTGTGGACTGTTAAAGTCAGGGGACTTCCAGAGGTTAAACTGCAAGAAAATTCAGTTTTTCTCTTTCCCATTGATAAGCCATACAGAGCAGCAGCACCTTTGCTTTGGCCAGTGAGAATAGCAGCCACAAAAGAGTTGATAACACATCTACGAGCACCACCTCGGGCTCATCTCTGCTGCAGTTCACAGTGTAAGCTGGAGCGTAACCTCCACTGGCAGCACAGTGTACCTGCCTGAGCATCACTACCAGCAGTGGTGGGTAACGTGGCTCATGGCAATCCCTCCTTAGCTGTGCTGCTGCCAAACTGAAGTTGCTTACATTTGGTTTTGCTCCACCCCCACCAAGCCTTGCTGTCCTCATTTGAAGCTTCTGCAGTGGCAAATGCGCTCCACCATGCCATGAAACAGCAGTGGTGTCTGGGCTGTGCAGCCAGGCAGAGGGGCCTGACATTGGTCCACGCTCATCTACCTCTGCGAGGCACCAGGAGTGGAAAGTGTCGCTGTCCTGTGTCCCAAGGGATTTGCTCCTAGATCTTCTCCCATCTGAGGTGGCAGGTGTGGACATCAGGCATGTGGCTGTGGTCATCCCTGGCAATAAGCCATTGGCACAGCAGCATCTTTCCATGGGACAGATCTTCAGGCTCTGCTCATCAGCATTCCTCCCAGAAAACAGCACTCTGGACACATATCCATGCACCCTATGGGCCCTGCTCTCCACCAGACTTCATCGCTACCTTTCCTGCTGTGCCTTACTAGAGCCAAACTTTGCACTCTCAATGCCAGCTTCTTCAGCACAGGAGTTGTACTAGCCTCATCCTCCCAGCCGTGGTCCTCATGAGTCACCACAAGCCCTGTGCAGAGGAGTCCACACACCTGGTGGAGTGGCTGCAGATCCCATCCCCTTCCTACAGCATCCTCAGTGCTGCTGAGACACCAGGCTATGGCTGCTCCAGCCTGCCTGGTCTCTTGCACCCCTCTCTTCCAAAGCTACCCTGTGATACAACACAAACCATCTCCTTTGGGGCACCCAACCGGGCAGGTTTCCAGCGTGAGACTCTAGAAACAACAGACAATGCTGGGGAAAACACACTGGGTGGGTTTCAAACAGAGATACCAGGAAATGAGAGTGGTCCAACAACGCATGGTGAAGGGTACGAGAGACACGCTCCACAGCTCCCAGTGCTGTTGTGGTACCAGCTGGGTTTTTTTCCTATTTACTTTACCCCCTTTGTTACAGACTGTACCTCCAGCATCACCACACAGATCTGTTTGACACACTGGATAATTGCGTCGGGTGTCCCCGAGATTGTCACCGCCCGCTCCGTGGAGTTGGGCAGCATGTCCCCCGCCACTTGAACCTGAGCACCTGTTGACTGGAGACAGAAAGAGAGAGGAGGAGAAATCCCACTGCCTTTCCTTGGAGCCAGCTCCAGCTCTGATGCCACGCGCCTCCCGAGAGCTGCACCGCCCCGCGCAAGCTCAGATGCAGAGCCCTGCTGGCATCCACAGGAGCACGTCAGCAAGGTCCCACAGGATGCTGCTCCCGTGTCCGCAGGACCATCCTGGGAAGCAATGTGGTGCATGATGCCAGCAGCATAAGAATCCCCCTTTCCCCCTTGGTCACAGATCAGCTCTAAGGAGCTGTGATTACGTGCAATAACGAAACCAAGTCTGACTTACCTCCCTGATTTCCTTGATCTTGGAGCCTCCCTTGCCAATCAGCGAGCCGCACTGACTAGCCGGCACGACCAGTCTCAGTGTCACCGGAGGTTTGCTGGTAGCAGTGCTGTTGCTCATTGAGTTGGTTATGTCCTTGGGAAGCAAGAGTGCAACACATTAGCCCTTGGTACTCAACCAGATGTCTGCCATCCAGGCCGACCCAAATGCCTTGGGTCAAAAAAGAGGGGTCATGCCTCCCAGACTGTGGCTGGTCTCCGTCTGTAGCTGCATCACTGCGCATCCCTGCAGTTAATTAACTGTGAGACTTCTGGGACAGTTCTCTGAAGCTCAGTGCTTGCCTAGTCAGAGATGTCTAGAAGGTTTTGTGCCAAGGCTGTGTACCAGTTAAGCAAGTCCAGCCAGACATGCATGAGTTGGAGGTACGCAGGGCCATCTGCATTGCTGGCCCTGGCAGTGAGCATGTCAGAGCTCTGCTTGGCTGGTGGGCCACCCAAGGGTCTGGATGCAGACTCTTCTATTCTGCCCTCCTGGAAAAAGGCTCACGTTCCTCACCTCCTCAAATTTGTAGGCAATCATGGCAAAAGCCTTGAAGATGGCATCAGTGGGGCCAGTGATGGTTACGATTCGTTCAGGGCAGTTTCCCTCTGAGATGTTGATCCTTGCCCCACTCTGGAAAGAGAAGAGAAGCCCTGGAATAGCCACAGCCAAGCAACCCATGGGGATGCACCAGAAGCACAGTCCTTCCTCTGGGTCAGGTCCTGTCCCAGACTGGTCCCTAGTCATCCCTTGTGTCAGCCTCTTAACATCCCTTCTAACGTTAAAAATTCCCATCCCTGCCCCCATCGTGTTCCAGCTCTGCCTTACCCTGATCCTCAGAAAGGGTTTCCAAGAATCTGCTTTGGGTGTTTTATTTCAATACAAACCCAAAAGATCAAAGCCAGATCCACTTGTGAGATCATTACTTGCAAAAAGTAGAGTGTTGCTTACTGATCTGGTAACTCCTTAGGAGCTGCAGGCACAAAGACCTTGGACAAACTCAAGCATCTTACAAGTGACTTAATTTTGATGTTTCATTAACAGCAAATTCTTGTCTCCGGAAAATTTCTATTAAATGTGATAGGATTTTGAGTACGGAGTGAGAAAACTGAACCAAAGAGCTCTGGGGACAGCTGGCTTGCGTGTCCTGACCCTGGGAGTTACTGCACTTATCACACCGGGCACCACACAGCTCTGGCTGCTGTGCTGCATGCTGCTGGGCAGGACAGCCTGATGGCCCTTCCCTCTCCTCCCACCTCCTCCTACAAACCCTACTATAGAGCAGAGCTGCTCACCTCCTCACGCATCTTCTTCACAGTCTCTCCTTTCTGAAATCAGAAGCAGAAACACAGGCTATTACTAAGACCTCCACCTTCAAAACATCCTTTCTAAACACACATCTCTCTATGTCACAACACATAGGAAAACACTTGGGCAGCTCTGCATTGCCTGGCCCTTCATCCCCCCGTGATGGTCAGCTGGAGAGCTGAGGGTGTAACCCATTGTAGCCCTGCTCCCTGTGTCTGTACGATGCGACAGGCAAAATAGCTACTAATGCACAACTGCAACCTCCACCTCCCCCGCTTTCTACATTTCGTATCAGGAGAAAAAATGCATGGAAAAAAGCTCAGAAACTCATCAGATGTTGCAAAAAGCTGGCACTTCAGAGTGGCTTTGAAGGACAGTTACCTAGTACCTATAGAGAGGTCTAGTATACCCAGATATAAAGCAGGTGTAACTGTGAATCTTTCCAGGGCTGATCAAGCTGATGGAGAAATAAGGTGGGAGCAGACAGAAGGTGTTTGTACTGAAAATCTTTGCTACCATTCACCTGCCTCTTACAAACACCAGACTCCCAATCCTGTCTAGCCAAGACTTTCCAAACCACCATGGCAAGGAACAAGGTGCAGAGCATCTCATGAAGCATTGCTGCACAAGCTAAATAGATCTGCATGACATTTCTCAGTCTCTCTTGTTGAATCTTTTTAAGTAACACATCAGGGCGACATGATCACAAATAACCATTTTTCACCACAATGAAACAGCTGGAAACAGCATTATTAAAGTTTGGTGGTGGTTTTGGTTTTTTAGGGAAATGGTCTTTGATCCTTCTGTGGGTTTCCCATCATTTTTGTCTGACCCAGTGACAAGCTTATGCACACCAAATATTGAAGGGACATTACAGGGAAGAGGTGACTGGCATCTACCACACCACAGACAGCAAATCATTCAGGAAATAGCATTAAATACACGTTTGGAAGATGTCCTTACCTTTCCAATGATGCTCCCAACTTCCTACAAAAAAAAAATCAAAAAACAAAACCAACCAAACAAAAATGACGACAACAAAAAAAAACAACAAAACAACCAAACAAGCAAACAAAAAAAACAAAACCAAAAACAAAACAACAAAGGAATCAACATTAGAAAATGTGAAGACAATCCAGCCCAACCCCATAATGAAGCAAAGGCCTGGTGCATACTATCCCCAGAAGAAGGACAGGGTGGCGAGCAGGCATGAAAGCGGCCAGGAGCACCATTCCACCATGCAACTCTCCTCATCCGCAGGAGACCACCCACCCCCAGCAGCCCTGGACTGGGGAGGTTGTACATGGAGCTGGCCAGACACAGGCAAAGCTGGAGTGGAGGTGGGAGAGGGAGCTGTGAGGAAACACCTCTGCAGGGAGCCCCTTACCTTTCCGTGCATCAGCAGCCGGATGGTGAGTGTGACGTTCAGACCTCCTTCGGAGACCTTGGACTCCATTTCCTACCAAGGGATGGGAGACGTGTGTTAGCTGGGAGGGCAGCCCTGGTGCAGGAGACAGCACCGCGGCCGTATCACCTGGGAATAGAAAGGGGGAAAGGTTTTTTTCTCAAAACAGGCAGGCTCCTTGACATGGGATGGACCCTGCAGAGCAGCAGGGCATGGGAAAGCCACAGCTGGAGCTGTGAGAAGATGCTGTGGGCTGAGAATCTTAGTGGATGCAGATTGGGTTCACTCCAGGGATCACACTGCGTGCAAGCTCTGTGTAGCTCTGCAGCTCTGCTGTAGCTTTGCCACCAGCTTTATGCAAACACCAGTGTGGGAGTAAAGACCCAAGCGTCCAAGGTGGCCCAGCCAGCGGACCACCCCACACCTGCATGAACAGAAAGCAGCTGTGCCCAGCTAAGTATGTGGATGCAGGAGCAGGAAGTTGGCTTGGCCAAAGACCGATGGCTGAATTGGGATTTTAAAAGACCCAGGGCACTTACCTATTAAAATAAATTTCACCACTTCAAGTGTTAATGGGCACTCAGAAAATCAAAAGCCAATTTTCTAGTAACCAGGAAATATCTATCTGTCCCCAGGAGCACAGAGTGGGAAGGGTGGAGTTGGATTCCCAATTGCTATGTCTGCATTCTCATCCTGACCTGTGAGCACCCTAGCTGGGTGTTGCATCCCAAAACCACACCATTCCCCCCATTCATGCTTTGCATGTACCTAACAAAACCTGTGCGAGTTTTCTGGGTGCTGTCATGCTCCTTTTTCTTCCATTTTCTTTCTTTCCTCCTCTGCCCTCTAGAGGGAAAAACGCCGCCGATGTTCTGAAGGCAGGGGGTGGAAAAACTGCAGAATGACAACAAATCCTTTTTCTCTCCTGAAACCTCCTTAGTAGCATCTCTAGGTGAGGACCCGGTCTGTGAAATGTCTCTGCAGCCTACAGCATGGGGAGACTGGTCCTGCCTCAGAGGGAGGTGCCAGCATCCTCCTGTGCGCAATGCCGAGAGATTTGTAGCAATTCTCCCCCATGTTATTTAATCCCTCAGTAGATATCAGATGGGAGATTTTTCATCCTGGTCATGAGCATCTGGCATTTTCCTTTGCTCAGACGGGGACTTATGTGACCAAAAAATGGATGATAAACCAATTCTCAAGTATTACTTTAATGCAAAGAGGCAGTTGGAATGAATAAACACACAGCAATGAACAAATGACGGCAGGGAGATGGGTTTGATGTAAAAACTCTTCCAGGAGGTTATTATGAAACCCAAAAAGGATAAAACCCACATGGTTAGAAGGGAGATGGTGTTCCCACTGAGCTAACAGGAGACCAGCTCACTGAGAATGAGGTTGCTTATAACCTACTTGCAAACATTGATCTTGAGGCTGTTGTATGTTACAAATGAAAAAAAGTAAAATCCTCATAAGAAAGGGAAGAAATAAAATATGTTGAAGATGTCAAACCAAAAGGCACTGTTAAGCTGGGGAGAAGAATATTTCTGAGGAAGAAGGTGACAACACTGGGCACCAGTGTACTGGGAATGGGCTGAGACACAACAGCACCACATGCAAGATCAGGAGCTTTATCTTTTAAGACTGAGTCTATTCCAGGTGAATAATAAAGGAAAATGAAAATCCAATTGTGTTGCTTAACCACAGGACAACTCTTGTGCATCAAAGGCAATGCTGAAAAGGTTAAACAGGTTGGTTTGTGGAGGTCAGCATTGCAAGTGCTCCTGATGTGCCAAGAGACAAGTGCCTGCACTGCAGAGGTGCCCCGTCACACAGAGGGACAGCCATCCCCAGGGATGTCCTGCCCCAGGAGCAATCTAGTCCTGTTACAGGGAAAGAAAGAAAGCTGTGACACCACTGCAGCCACCCACAAGGCTGGTGCAGCCAACACAGGGGTCCAACTCCCCTTCCCAGCTGATGAGCATCCTTTGGCAGCACAGCTAGAGAAAGGTAGAGGCTGTTCGCATTTGATGGTCAAGGCATATCCTCAGGCAGTGGCTTTTATGACTTTCAGAGGCAGTGCTCACAAACCCACCCTGCCCTGCACACCACTCCCAGGGTTTTCTTTCGCAGGTTGCCCAAGCACGGTGGCCCAGGAAGCTACAGCCCAGTGTGCCAGCCCATTGTCTGGGAGGTGACAGGCAAGAATGGGACCCCAAAGCAACCTGGACATGGCCACCAGGGTGATGGACCCCAAAGCCCAGCTGGGTAGCTGAGATGCTCTAAACTCAGGGCCGTCCTTGCGGCAGCAGGACAGCTGCAGTCCCAGTGAGGTGGGTCATGACTTGCCCACTAAGGACCAGCCAAACTGGCTGTTGTGCTCTCACCAAATGCCTTACAGTGGCAGCGCTTATCGCAGGGGCGTCTGCCATCCCCTGCTCCACATCCCTCACAGGAGGAACCTTGCATCAGGCCGTTATGTAAATGTTTCCAATTGATTGAAAAAGTGGGTCATGTGTTAGCCAAATGCTCCTGGCTTTAAGATTTATCAGCATTATTAAATTAAACACGCTTCACGCTCCAGCGAGCGGGAAAGCTACATTGGCCTTTTCTTAATCATACTAGTGAAAGGTAAGTCTTTTATATGGAGGTTCATGAGCTCAATGGAAATGATGGGAACAACAAAGCTGGGGCATTTACCCTAGGCGCGTGCCTCCCTCCACAGCCCTTATTCTTCACAGACAAAGGGCTGGGAAAAATTATCCCCAAAACGCCATTTTGAACATTTCAGAGCATTCCCTGCCTGGAGAGAGACCTATCTCAGACCATTCCTCTTCACTGTCGTATTCTGCCTAGTTCACAGCAGCTTTGAAATGGTTTCTTTGTACATCTACTTGAAAGCCCTGAGGACACCATTACACTCAGTCCAATGGATAGAGTAGATCCAGAGCCCAACTCCAGCTCAGTGCAAAGCAGGTGCAGACCCATGGAGGTCAAAGATGCAACATTAGGAGATGGAAGTATTGAGTTTGGTCCCAAAATGGAAGTTGCACCGTAAGCCAAGTGAGGCTCTGCCCAGCATCATGCCTGGGCAACCTCAGGCAGAGGACCAGAGAAGCATCCTCCCACGCATGACCATTGTGGGGAGCAGCCAAATGTCTTTGCACCACAGCGAGGGGAGCTCTGCAGAGTGGGTAGAACAGTGCCCAGTGCTGCCCATCTCCAAAGGATGATCCTATCAGAGAATAAATAGGCCTTTTAAATGCAACTGTCTTTTGGGAGAGTGCTCAGAGGAGGCATCATCAGAGCAATCGGCTTCTTCCTTCTCCCCTGTTTTTGAGATAAAATTAATTAAATTCTAGGAAATTTCCTTAATCTATCAGAAATTCCTATGTCTGAAAAATCAGCTCAGGCAATAGAGACCAAGGAGAAGATGGAGAATAGGAAAGAAAATGGAAACCCAGAGCAGCAGAAAGACTCCTCCTCCCCACTCGCAAATATGCACATGGATTTTCCCCCTTTCCAGTTTTTTAGAGGTTGGAGCGGTTGGAGTGATTACCTAGGCTGCTCCTCTTGTCTTTATGCTTGCTTATTGCTCACAAATACTGACAGGCCTCCTAAAATTTGAGTCAAATCTTCTAATTAGGGAAATTCTGAACACCATGCATTAAATTAATTTCATACCATGATCATCACCCAGATGGGAGAAGGCACATGAAGCAAAACAGGGGTAAGGAGACTGAGCTCTGGGCCGGACTTTCTTCTCCATCCTGGTTGCCAAACGGGAGCTCGAAAAGCGGATGCTGGGACCCTGCAGGCCCCTCTGGACAGGCAATAGCAGGGGGCTCAACGGAGCTCAGGCAGAGCCAGTGTCCCTGCAGGGCCCAGGAGGCATCGCTAGCTCCATGTTCGCTGAAGCCAGCCCTCCTCCTCCTCCTCCCATGCATCCACTCAAGCTCCCTAGGCACATTAGACACGCGTGAACAAGTCCTACGGCACAGCTCCAGTAAATGCTGCCCAAACCTCCCCTGCAAATCCCCATCTGAGAGCCAAGGCATCTGCTGCTGGTACTGGGGAATGGCTCCCCTGAGACAGCTCCCGCCACCCTGGGACGCAGCAGCAGCAGCCTGCATTTCGGACAAAGCGGCTCTTATAAACGAGCTCCATCAGAAAACTGTTCCTCTTGCTTGGGCACTAACATTACTACTGCCTGTAGACCCCAGCTCCAGAGGCAAGGTCTCTCTTATCTGCACTAAAGTCACCCTGGTGCCTCTGGGACACACAGTCCTGGCAGAAGACAGACACAGAAGGTAAGGTTTATTTGGTAGATCCTGTTGTGGAATATTCTCATCAGAATTACCAAGATCAAATTTCATTTTTTCACCTCAGTATTTGTTTCAGGGGAGCGCAGTATTTTGTTCGAGCTGTCTGAAAAAAACAGAGGACAACTCGGTACAAAAATGTCCCACCGGCATAACCCACCTCCTCTCTGAAAGGTTTGGATGGAAAGCTCACAGGCACTGCCAAGCAAACTCAAAGAAGAAAGTCTCCATCAAACCCCCTCATCCATCACACAACCTCCAGAAAATCACATGTTCTTGACGATTTGGTTAGTGCAGCCTAATAAACTCCAGCACTTTGGAGCCCTATCGGCAAAGAGCCCTTGCTGACCTGTGCAGGTAAAGAGCAGGGTGGCCAGCGCACTGGTCTGTACGCAGATGCTGTGCCACCTGCCCAGAGGACCACCCTCAAGACCTTACCCTGGAGCATCTTGCTGGCTGTTCAACAGCAACGCCACCCTGAAAAACATCCAACGTACTTCCCATCCTTTTCAGTGTTTCAGAAGTCCCCCAAGCAGAAAGCCAGGTGTTGAAGATGATCACAAAGTTTCAGTATCCTTCAGCACACCACAGTATACTATGGCATGGCCCAGATTTCTAATGTGTTTGGCAGACTTTCACGCTGGGGATTAACATCTTGGCCAGACAGTCCATCACTCAAGACAACATTTTCCACTGCGAGGGACTAAATGCTTAAACACCTCTGACCTCTCAATATCCCCTTCACAAAACTCAGATCAACATTTTCTGACCCTTGGAAAATGAAAGATGTGCTAAATGTAGAAAAAAGCAGGGAAAGACAGGAAGGAAGCTGTTTTTCTGACCTTTTCAGCTTTCTTGCTTGTTTTCCCAAGAAAGCACTGCCTGTTCGTAAGCAGGAGCTTTTCCCCCACTCATCTCCCAGTGATCCTGCCATTAAGATCTAATCCGGCGATTTTCAGCATTGTGTTTTAGTGGCTGGGAAGCACCGCCATGCAGCCAGCTCAGGATTATGACGACAACGCAGTCTGGCAGGTCAGGACCAGAGTGGAAGGAGAAAAAAAAAACTATGGCAGAAAACCAAAGTCAGGCATTCTCTTAAAGCCAAGCTCCAAATGGAAACGCATCAGCCATCGGCAGCCTTCAGCTATCTGAAGACGAAGCTGTGAGAGGACAGTAGTACCATCTACATGAGTGACACTAAATGCTGTTTTGCAATAAATCTGCATTTCCAGCTGCTGCCATTTTCCAGACTGTAGTCATTTTGGTTGATCTTTCCTCCTCTTACTCTCCAGCTTCAGCGGAAATGTTTTAGATATCTCTAACCAAAAAAGAAATAAAAAGATGCCCCACACTACCTTGGTACATCAGCCAGCAGTATATCCCTGCTTCTCATCTGCTCTTGATCTTTCCACACTCACAAGAGACAAATGTCCCTGCTCTTTCCCTCACAGTAGGCATCTCTGGAGGCTTCATTCTCAGTCACCTGGTCCCATTTGCCTTCTCTCCTCTGAGTGAGATGTCTCCACACATGGCCCAGGATATCACCTGTGGGCTCTTGATGAGCAATTATAACCTGCCTTCCCTTCCTTGCTTGTGTGCACCACAGGGATCTTCCAGACTCTATCACCTCAATGCCAATTATCCCAATTACTATTGTGGGGATGCAAATGTTCCTTCCTTTGGATCCTCTGCTCTCTCCTTTCCTCCCTCTCCTCTGCTGGTTCCTCTGTCCACAAATTCAGTGTCAAGGCTAATCAGAGCAACCTCTTCTGCGGCCTTGTTTGCTAACTCCATGTCTCAGGTAGTCTTCTAACTCCTGCTTCTCCCACTAACCTCTTTGCCGGCTGCAACTCTTGAGAGCTCTTCTATATTTCCTAAACAATCCTTTCCTACAACCCTTCACGTCAGCACCGCTTTCTCCCTGGATCCTTTGCCCTCTAGATAGTAGGGTTGGTTTTCCAGGGCCCTCCAGGGAGAAATATTAGCTCTAGATATTCATGTTAACTAAAGTTAAGGAGAAATTAGTACAATGACCCATAGCACCAGCCCTGTCACATCACGGTGGGCTCAGCCACACCCCAGTCAAACACACACCTCTGCTCTCAGAGCAGCCCAAAGTTGTACTAAGCCTGCTCTCCCCTCCAGGAATTTCCCAGCTGCTTTCCTGGGTTTCTCCTTCATCTTGTGCAGCCTCATTTGTCTCTGCTGCACCCACTTTACATTTGTGGGGTTTCACACATTTCAGATACATTTCTGACCTGATAGATAAACCATGAAGAACAAAAATGCAGCATCGCATGTGTTCAGCACAGTCCAGGAAAGCTGACAAGTCTCTACAACGAAAGGTAGCACAAACCCCTTGCTCCAGCCCATGGACACTGGAAACCCAGGGCGGGATGTCCAGTGAGCGCCCCTGCGCATCCTCTGAGCGCTGTGTAGTTCATCGCAGCCTACTGCACCTCACCAGTTAACCAAGACCAGCAGCAGCCGCCCACAGAAATGGAACCCTAGCACAGCTGGTGCAGAGATGCGCAATCACGCATGAAATCAGAATCAGGCCCCACATGTCAGATGGTGTTAGTCTCCACCATCTCTAAGTCAAGCCTACTCGGAGAAGAATGACTGGCTTTGTCGCAATGTCGGTGCCATTACTGCATTCTTTTGTGCAAAGGCTTGTGAACAAAGCTGCAGGTTTTCCCTACCGATCTCCCCAGGATGAAGGTCTTGAACCATCATTTTAGGTCACTCTGTCACCTTTTCATCTGCCAGCAGATTAAAGAACAGATAAAAACAATCCATTACAGTTTTCTCCTGAAATACTGGCTGTGCCTCATGTCCAAGCCTATGTCTTGAAGAGGCTAGGAGCGAGGGCCCCAGAAGAGATGTTGATGGACCAACGAGGACCAAATGTTGGCTCAGTCTCTGCTCAGCCCAGATGCCCTGGTCATCTCAGGAAGGCAGAGCCAGCAGCACTGCATCACGCTCCCAGCCTGGACCCTGCAGCGGGGCTCAGGACTGCAGAACAGGCTGGATTCTGCCGTAGCACCCAAGCGACAGGAAAAAATCCCAAAGCTGTCATGAAATAGCTGAAACAACACCACTTTGCACAGCAGAGATCCAGAAGATGACCGCTTCAGTGCCACACTCCATGTCTGCACCCCTAAATGTGCAGTGGAAACATTACTAGCGGTGCTGCAGAAGGTGGCTGGAGAATGGAGGAACTCACGTGACATGAAGGGAGCCGGGGCAGCTCATCCAGCATTTCTGCAAGTACCAGCAATAAACACCTTCTGGGATAAGCCTTCATAGAGCAGGTAAATTCTCTAACTGGTAGTACAAGAGTGGTGGTAACGAGGCTGTTAATACTGTCCTACCTTGTCCTGAAAGAGCCAGGGAAGCATGGGGCAGGTGAAAACATTTGAAGATGGCTGGGAAATGCTCTAAATACCCCCCAACATTTACCAGTGGCACTCTTGTTAAACGGCCAGGTGATGACCCAGGCTGAGGAAGCTCTTGAGGAGCAGAGCAAGAAGCCAAACCAAGCTTGGTAAGGGGAAGAAAGTAAGATGCAGTGCAGCAACGTGAAGTACCAAGCTTGGCTGTGTGCAATTAAGCGCACAGAAACAGAGAAGGGCTGGGAGCAACAATACAACTTGCAGGATCTGCAGAAGAAAACCAAAAATGACGAGGTGGGTCTTCACAGGAGATCCAGCCAGCAGAGAGGAACTTCACATTGCTGGGGCCAATAAACATGGACCACAGGGAAGGGCTGGAGGAATCAAGGCTCTGCAGGACAGGGGAGTGCTGACAGATAGGGCAATGGTCTGGAGTGAGGGGCTTAAACTGCAGTGAAGAAGATCCAAGTCAGGCACTGGAAAAGACCTTCTCCACAGCCATGTGTTGTTCGTGACAATGTCATTCTGCCAGTCCTCATTTTTTAAATCTTACAAGCATTTGCGTATTTGCAAATAAAGCTCATCTCTGTTGGACAACTGCACTTATAACCTTGAAGCTGAGCCATGCCCAGTGCTTCAGGGATGCACTCAATTTAGTCTTTTTTCCTCCCAGCCAGAGGCTAATGAACATGAGCCAGGAGACACTGAGATGCCTCAACAGATGAGCCAGGGATGCTCTGCAGGGCCATGCATCAGCACCGAAGGACCCATGTCTTGCCCCAAGGTTGCCAGCTCAGTCAGGGTTGGAAACACACTGCTCCGGAGATCAAAGGATGAGACAACCAGAGAGCAGCACCCTATGCGCCACTTTTAAGTGCCATTTTTTCAGAGGAAGGCCAAAGGACACCAAGAAAAGGATGCTCATGGTCATAGATTCATACTGGCTGCTCATAAAGGAGAAGAGATCACAGGGAGCTGTGTGGACCTTGAAGGACAAGCAGCTCATCCTCCAGCAGCCTGGAAGTGAAAGGGCACAGCTCTGCAAAGAGTTCCAGGCACTCTCCTGGATCCTTTTAACTGGGTGGGGGGAGCTGAGAGGGGAGCACCTCCAGGGCTGCAGGAAAGCAGAAAGTAACGGGCATGTTTATCCCACTGCTGTGCCAGAGACTGCACAGCCTTAACCATAACCTTGAGGTGGTAACTGAGTCCTCACCTAAAAGCTGAATGGAGTTAACCACCACAAGACTTTTGCCCATGCTGCTTCTACGCCACTGCTGCATGGATGCACGCATGGCCACAGCACCTGCAGAGCAGGCACCAAAACTCCTCACCATGATTTTTCTTGATTCAGCCACTAGGGACACGGCCTCCTGTCCCCTCACCCTTCTCTCTACATTGGCTCATCCTTTCAGGCATCCTAGAGAGCTGGGGCCAAGTGGGTATCCACTTTGTGTGCATCCTTCAAAACAGAGGAGGATGCAATCAGGAGCACCGCCCAGCAGCTCAGAGTAGCAGGCATCCCATGGCCCCCCCCATCCACAAACCCCCTCATTCCCCTCCTCCAGAGCCTGCTGGCTGCCATGGCTTTAATCCCGCAGGCAGCATCATCCCAGTCATTTCCCTCCGTTTTCAATCTACTGATCCGGGGGCAGTCCACAAATCCCTTCATCCCGAGAGAGAAGCAATCTACAGCCTCATCTCATCCCATCTCCATTTCTCTCTCTTTAATCCCTGGAAACAGGGACAAGGCTCAGGGCATGGGCTGCCCTAGAGGGGTCTGTCCAGGTGCCAGTGGACAGACAAACAGACCAGACCAGCGCACAAAAAGAGAAGCTGCCAGGTCAAGATGAGCAAGGGGCCTGTTATTTTGACCATCCTCAGTCTCTACAAAAATCAACTGATTTAGCTGATGAATTTTTTTTTTATTTTTTTTTTAAAGTAGATGGCAACCCAATGCCACAGCGTGCAAGATGGAAGGTAGGGGGTTGGGGATGCTCTTGTGAATGCCACCAAACTTCTCAAAGCACCCAGGGTACTTATCAGCCCCTTCTGATCCAGGGATGGGGGAACAGGCAGGTCTTCCCCTTGCCCCCTGCCATCATGCTGGAGACATATGGGACACACTGGGTACAGCATCATTCTGCCAGTCCTCTCCATATGAAATGCGTGGCAATCAACCAAGACCGACAGGGGAGCCACAACTAGCCTGGGCCCATAAACCCCAGCTCCTCCAGGCTCAGGGCTGGATCCAGTGCTCTGCCTGTGCCCTTTCTCCACAAGCCTAAACACGTGACTTACACCCTGGCCATAGATGCTCTTTGGGAATGAAGATTGATGGGAGACACAAGAAGGAAGACACTTGAGTGTCTCCCTGGAGAAGCAACTAGCATCTCTCAATTAGGACCAAGTGAATCACAGAATCACAGATTAGCTCTTGTTGGAAAAGACTTTTAAGATCATCAGGTTCAACCATTATCTACTCTACCAGGATCATTACTACACCATATCCTTGAGCACCATATCTAGACAGCTTTTAAATACATCCAGGGATGCCAATTCAACCACTTCCCTGGGCAGTCTGTTCCAGTTTCTGATAACTCTTTTGGTATAGAATTTTTTCCTAACATCCAACCTAGACCTCCCCTGTTGCAACTTGATGCCATTTCCTCTTACCCTATCAGTTGTGATTTCTGAGAAGAGACCAACACCCACCTGAAAGGAGGTTGTAGAGAGCAATAAGGTCTCCTCTCAGCCTCCTTTTCTTCAGACCAAACAACTAAACAACTAATCAGATTGGTTGGGATAAGACACTAACCCCGTCTCTCCTTTTTCAAGTATCCATTTGGCCATGTCCTGCCCGCTGCTGCCCCTAGCCAAAAGCACCACAAGAAAGAAGGCTGTAGGGGTGGCATGTGACAAAGCTGTCTGGCAGCCGTGCCGGTGGTGAAGCAGGGCTACACGGTCCCCTCCGCGCTTGGCAATGGTAGCTCTCCAGGGGTTCGGCCACCGAGGAGGATTGGGGCCCTCGGCGGCCGGGGGTGGATCGCCGCCACACCGCACTCAGACCCTGACAGCAGGCTCCAAAACTGTCACTCCCGATCTGTTTTCACTTCAGCTAAACCTCAACCCCGATTAAAATCAAGGAGAGCCGCCTTCTCCTCTCTCCTTCTTCCCATGGTAGGTCCTCTGTAACCTCGGGTCTAAACACTGAGCAAAATGCAACAGCAAGGGAATCAGTGAATTTGTTCAGCTGGGATATAGGGCTGCTTGGGGAACGGGCCATGCCCACTCCTGTCCCCAGACCTGGCCCTGGCTGCAAGGACACGACGACTGCATCCCATCCCTGTGGGGCTGCAGGTCTCTGCCGAAATCCAGGATGGGGTGAGTCACTGATACCCCGAGCTGCCTCCGCCGCGGGTGATAGCCCAGCAGCTCGGGCGCATGGTGCATCCATGGGATGGAGCAGGTTTAGTGCCAGCGGGGTGCCCTGCACTGGCACCCACTGCTCGCTACCAGCTCATTTAATAAAGCCTACATAAAATAAAACAAACCAGATATGTACGTGTGCACAACCGCAGCACCAGGACGGATGCATTCAGTGAGAAGTTGGAAAAAGCTCACTACTGGGAAGGAGACAGCCCTCACCTATCGAGGAAGCGTTTAAATTTGCTTTCTATTTCAGCCAGTCAAAAAACAGCTGCAAAGGCCTAGAAAATTCAAATTCAAGCCACACAAGCTGCTACCCACCCTTGTACTGCAGGTATGGGGCACTCGGTGCCAGAGGTGCCACCCTGTGCAGCATGCCCCAGGGCTGGGAAAGCATCTTCTGCTTCACCAAAAGCAGACACATCACTTTGCTACAGACTGGAGTTGGGGTTGCAAGAGTTCCACTGCTGGTGGGATCAAGCTGATCCTTGTGTCCCGGGCATGAGACCTGCTGCCACAAGGAGCCACGCTGGCCGGCAACACGCCGCCGGCAAGGTGCCCGGTCTTCCTGCTGCACAGCAAAAGCCCATTTTCCAAGCAGGTGACTGACTTGGAGGAAAACAATAATCAGCACCTGAGAAAAATGGTCTTGGGACCACCAAAGCAGGAGGGCAAAAGCATCATTGGTAGTTACCCAGAAGAGCACCCTGCAAGGTGGCAAGGATCTCGTCATGCAGGCACCCAGGTCTCCTCCACTGCCAACTCCAAAGTGCACTGGCCACAAAAGAGGCGGTTTGCTCGCTCTGCGCAACCCATGGCACCCATTCTGACAGCATTTGTGTTTTCCGATCCTATGCACTGAAATCCCACAGCTTCTCTAACACATTTTGAAGGCAGAATTTGCAGCCATAGCAATGCAAACATTAAAATAACGTTAAAACCATTTAAGAAATATTTTTTTCCCTTGATCTTTATCAGTAGCCTTTTTTTTCCACCTCAAAATGATCGTTTTTCTTCAGAAAGAAATGTCCACTTAATACAGCAAGATTAAAAGAACATTTTTTTTACGGTTATCTCTCAGGAAGAAAGAATTTTAAATTTGCTTGTTTCTCTGAGAATACTAAAAATGTTTATATAAATTAATCCATAAAAAGGGGGAAAGTCTGTGATTCAGAGCTTCAGAAATTTTACTGAATTATTTTGTAATTCTGTATTAAAAGCAAAACCCCAGATATTAGGAAAAACTGCATTTTTTCCAGGGTTTGTTTTCTGTATCAAAATGCAGGCTGCATCTGTCTTTGCATCTGTCAAAACAAAGGTCAATCATTTTACGGAAACTTAAACACAACGCCCTTGATCCACTGTTTCTGGTTTATTTTTAAGCAGGACGTGACTTCCACCTAATAAAGTAAGATTTTCTAATATGTTTCACATTGAAATTATATTATCCCAGAAAACTCAGATTACAAGAAAAATACATCCGAGGACAATTTCACTTTATAATAAGGAGAAGATATTTTGGGATTGATTTCAACAGTATTTAAGTCCTCTGTAACCTTTGCAACTAATATTTCAGTTTTCTGCTTATAAAGCAATGATGTAACCAAAGAAAATATATCAGAAACATCACAGTATCAGAAATAATTTAACCACCCTGAGTAAAATGGGTATCTGAAGGCAAACTGAAAAGAAAACAAAGTGAATCTCATAATAAAACGTATTCCTCTCCAAATCAAATTTTCCTGGCACAACGGGAAAAAAAAAAATGGCAATAGAACCAAAAGGTAAAAATTTAATCTTACAGGGTTGGGGGTTTTATTACGTTGCCAGACTACAACACGATTCACATCTCTATTATTTTAGTGTCAATTTCTTTAAGGCAATTCGATTTGTGCCATTCCCACCCAAGCGCTCACGTAAATGACATTGTCCAAAGCCTGCACTGTAAATCACACAAATTAGGAAGAGCTGAATATTCTGGTTAACACAGAGATGGACGCTTCCCTATCCAGCGATACAATCTTTGGCATTAGCCGCAAGACACAGGTAGAATTGAATTTTATCAAAATAAAGCAGACACTGTAGCAGAGAACGACAATTTTGCAAAACAAATTTTCAAAACTATCTTTCAAAGCAATTTTGCAAAACAATTTTGCAAAACAATTTTGCAGAAACATTTTGCAAATATCTCATAGGAGTGACTTGAGGAGCAGACGTTAACTTAAGATAATCCCTTTGCTCGTACACCTATCTCTCCCGTAATCCCACCTCCCTCCGACACAGACTTAAAATTCCTCTACAAGACATTCACTTAAGACAGCTCTTAAGCATTCAAAGCTCTTCTAACCCACACTGGAGCCCCAGACACGACTCATTTCATGATTCTTCCTTGATTTTCATCAGTAGGAAAAGTTGCACGCGGCAGGTGGTCTTCCACCAACACAATCTTTTAAATCTTCTTACCTTCCCCAAAGAGCCGCTTTAGTGCCGATTTGGCGTAAGGGGGGTCCAGACAGATGGCCAGTCTTTTCACGTTTGGAAAGGATGAAAAATGCTACAGGGGAAAAAAAATCCCAGTGATTTTTTTCGCCGAACGGCGCAGCGGGCTCTGAACCTCATTGGCCCTGGGAGGTCCACCACGTGGCATGGGATGAAGAACACGTGACCTATTTTCTCCCAAATCCCTTGGTTTGCTGGAAAGGGGGATGCACCCACTGCTGATGTTCTTGTCATTTCAATGGGCTTTGATTTCTTTTTTTTTTATTATTTTTTTAAAGGCCACTGAGCAAATCAGGTTGCCTTGAGGCAATGATGGCGAACCAGCCAACGCTTTCAACATGAAGGAGAATGGAGCCTGGGTATGAGATGAGCACTGGGACACTGCCTGCGTGCAGGGGGAAATTTGGAGATGTTTTACCAGGATACTGGCAGAACAGTGTCTGCCCACCCGCTCTGGGAACGGAGACTCCAGGAGGGAGAGGAGGGTGTACAGCAATGCACATTTGGCTGCTGGCGATGGGCTGTGCTAAATCCATCTCTGAGTGGGGGGAAGGACCAGGCTGAAGCTCTCGCTGCACACCTCAGAGCTCCGCTGGCTCCCTGAGCCTCAGAGGAAGGGGATATGTTACAACTGCTCCATCATCAAAAAAAGATTATTTTGTGCCCCTACATTGCTCCTGACCCCTTCCAGGCTCATCTCCATTCCTCTGCTGCCCTCCCAGCTAATGTACCGTGGTTGCACTAACCAACTGCTCCAAGAGATGACAAGTCTCCTGCTTTGGAGGCAGAGAGTCTGCTGAAACAGCTTTCTTGGAATAAGAACCAAGTGCACGTTACGGGCGGGCATCACCTGCTCCCACAACCACATGGCCACACCAGGTTCAAAGAGCATTTCAAATTGTGTGTCCCCACACACTTGCCAAACCTAAACCGCAGCACAATTCTGAGGATGTTCTGCTCCAGAAGGGTCCCCAAGGCCCTGTAGAGCAAAGAAAGACCAGCCACAGCTCCTGGCATCTGACTTTGACTGGTGTGGGCATCTCTCCTTGCCCCAGCTCTGTATTTCTCAGGGCACAGAAGCTTTGAGCCACCACATCTCAGCTAGTCATGGTCCACAGGCCAAGTAGCTCCTGGTCTTCCCTCAGTGACTGCAAGTATGAGCTCATCAATGTCAGCACACTCAGTCTGGAGAAAGGAAAAGGAATTTTTGGAGCTCAAGACATCCTCTTGTTTTTCCTATGAAAGCTCAAGCCAGTCATGCCAGTCAGAAGCTGCATTTTTCTGGCAACCTCAGTTTCTACCTGGCAAATCCCTCAACTGTGACATTTTGTCATGCCAGCAATACACCTGCCAATGGAAAGCCCCAAATAGATTTACTGCTGGCATATATCCTTGAATTTCAGTGATGCTACTTCTACAGAGCAGCTGTCCTCAGCCATCCTATCACTCAAGGGCTTGAGCCTTTATCTAAGGGTAACATCTACGGCCTCTCAAATAACCAGCTGAACTTGGGCTTTAGGGAAAAAGCACAGCTCTGGCCACCTCCACATCTGCTTGGCATCAACATCCCATCCTGTTCTGGCACTCAATCCAGCTGCTGGTCTTTCGTTATGGCCATTTCCCTCCACACGGCTCTGCGAGGAGATGAGAAGTATGAGGAGCACAATCCCTGTTTCCAGGTCCTTGCCCAGGCTGAACTGTCTTACCATGCTGCTATTAAAGACAGAAGTACAGTCATAAAATACCCCAAATGGTGTAGAAAAATCCAGGGTTTCACCTGAAATTTGCTTTGGCTCAGAGGGTCACGCTTCTCCAGCCACCAGCCAGATGATGGGCCATTTTACTCCAACAAATACAAGCTGAGGGAGAAACTTGTCATACTCAAATGCAAACTGCAGACACAGCCAAAAGCACTCACTCAGCTCACTGCTTTCCCCTCCTGTGTTTTGCTATGGTCAGGGTGCAAAGGGAGAAAAGAAACCCTCTTGCCTTCCAGCCCCACAGTTCCCCATTCACAGCCTTCTCATCCTTCCGCAGCGATGCCCAGCTAAATCTGGCTCCTGAGTAATCTTCTGAATAATTATATAATAGAGAGGCAGGCATAGAAATAATTTTAGGCTGCTCTGTCGATAGAAAGCAAGCTGGATTAAAAGATCAGAACAAGCAATACTTAGATTAAAATGGTTTGTTATTTTCAGCTGCGGAAAATCTGTGGCTAAAGCACGGAAGATGTTGGAGGAAGGCACATCATCTTCCTTTACCCAAAACCAATCTTTCCATGTACTAGCCAAGGCAAGTTCTAGGTTTCCAACCTACACTCAGGCTTCGTCTCCCAACAGGTCAAAGAAATACAACTTGCCAGTTCATACGACATTTTTTTCTAGAGACTTGAGAGCAGCACGGAGATGCTTCAAGTTACATTTTGCCCTGCAAGCTGAGTCCGAATTAAACACCATCAATGCATCGCTGACTGTTAAGACATCAGACCCCTTGAGTCAGGAGAATCAGTGTGCAGCTCGGCAGACAATTTCATTACCTACGAGAAACGCACCTCCTGGCACACAGTATGGGCTTTATCGGTATCATTGCCTTTGTCTTCATCATGTGCCTCCCCACACTCCCAAGCTGGCAGATGCCAGGCTTAGCGGCAGCAGAGAGGTGGCCACAGCCAGCAGAAGCCCATCAGACAGTGGGGTAGCTTTCTGCAGGCACCTATAGGGCATCCCCCTGGCCCCCAGCAAGGTCATCGGCGTGGGGGGCCACGCTCTGACTGATTGCTTTGGAAAGGCGTGAAGGGGAGGCAGGAAAAAAAAGGGTGAAAAAGGGACCTGACACTGGGGGCTGAGCTCTCCGCAGGGCACAGTGCTCATCAGCTACATCCTGGATCGATGCCACTAGCTTTGCTCATTCACCTTCAAGTTCAGATTAAGCAGAAGGGTCAAACTGGGAAATCATTGACTATTAGCAGGAATGTTCCCACCATCATCCTGCAGCTTCATGTCGCAGCCTTTTCCCTTTGCTGGCATGGACACTTCCCACTCGAGGACCTTGCTAACCCCACAGCATCTCCAGCCCCTAGTATTAGCAGTGACCACTCATCGCATTGCCTGGATGCGAGATGGAGCAGCAGCAGTTTCCCAGTGCCAATTGGTCTCCAAAAACGGAGTCCTCTTACAGGTGTGTCTCATACCTGTAGTTTTTCTACAAAATAGTCATGGCAGTACACGCACAGGATCAGCTCTGAGTTCAAAGGATGAAATCCCATGAGGCTAGAGGTCCAAAACACAGCCTTAGTATTTAAAATGAAAACCACACTTGCTTTGCATGTTGAGCCAGAAGCTGCTGGCTTGCAGAGCCAGGCATCGGGCTCCTCTCCTGCCTGCAGATGTGGGAGAGGGTCCAGGACATAGGCCTCGGAGAAGGGATAGGGTGTTGGCTAGGTAGCATGAAAAGGCAGAAAAATGAGGTTGGAAATCTTCCTGGAGCGAGATGGGAGCTATGGGTTGTGGTGATGTTCAGTCAAATGATGCTTTGATAACTACTTATTGCAGAAAAGTGTCTTCACTAAAGCCAGAGAATAAAACCTACTTGCTGGACAGATTGGAATTATGAGTACTTGTGAAAGGATAGTTTGGGGACTTGGTCCCAGCCTGGACGCTCAGCTTCGCCAGCAAGGACATGTCCTGGTTTTCCCAGTCTTGGTGACGGGCATCCCTTCTCCAAGACCTGCCATGCTCAGGGAGGTGCCAGCAAGAGGGGAAGAGGCAGAGTCCTCCAGGAATGTGCTCCCAAGTGTATCTTTCATTCAGCTCGTGGCCTACAGGCTACCAGCAGGAAAGACAAAGTTGCCCTCCACTCCAAAAAAAAACCCCTCTATGGGTGGATGTGTTTGAAAGAGGCTGACTGTAGCACACAGGAGTCACAGATGGTGACGGCAGAGACCTGAGATGATGCACACTTGAGACTAGGCACCACATCGCCAGTGACCACGGAAAAGCCTCCTCACAGGTTCTGGGGCAAGTTCTACCCTTGTTGCACTTTACTGGATCACCTGCCGCTCCTCTGAGAAACCTCCATCCCTTATCCAAGGTGCATCAGCTTGTCACAAGTATAGGGTGTTGCTCTGGCCAGTGTCTCCCACAGTTTTGTGTGCAGAAAACAAGGATCAGTGACACTTTTGAAAGGAAGGGAGAGAAAAGAGGTGGATTTGTCTGTCACTACAACATTTCTGCTTTATGGAGCTGTTTTCTCACTCGGAGACGTGTGTCCTCCTCTTCACTAATGGAAAATGTTGCCCCACCGTCCATTTGTGATAGTCAATGCCTAGGATAATACAATGGCCCTAGGCTAAAGCAGATCTATTTTAGTAACAAAAGCAGAGTGGCTGATGAAAATGACCCTGTCTATGTACTTCCCAGCTTAGCTCTTTAGCTGGTTTTAATGGGCCCCTGTGACCAACGTGCGGAAAGCAGGCAGCAGAGTACAAGGGCAGAGGCGGCAGGACGGGACACCTGCACCGATGCACGACCGCACCAGCCTCGTGGCAGAGAAAGGCCCCAGCAGTAGAGCACACCTCTCACAGAAGCTCTGCTAGCAGGATTGCACTGTGCAGGGAGAAAAACTCCCTTCTCTTTTTCACTTGTGCTGCAGCGTTGCCCTTCTACACGGAGCTGCGTCCCTGCAGGTCTGTGGACCTCTCTCTGCAGAGCCCAACCACGTCTTCACTGCAGACGCTTTATAGCCTAAGGGGGACTGTTGTGCAGCTGCAAAGACCCCCCAGGATTTGTAAAGGGACTCAGCTCGTCTTACCTTACCCTGCAGGATGGCCTCAAGTTCCAGAGTGAATCCTCAGAGGGCCCGGTTCCACCAGAAAAGGGCATGCTGAGCACAGGGTGGAAATGGGCAGTCCGTGGCACGAGCCTGCAGACCAGGACACGGCAGAGGTTAGATACGGCACAAAGGAAGGTCACCCCATGGCTGCTTACCACCCAGAGAAAGTGAACTGCACAGGAATTAAAACATGGGTTGAGGGGGACAAAATGATCAGGAACATCACCTCCAGCTTGTTTATGGGGCAGGCAGAAAAGCCCTGACTATGTTTTTCTCTATATTCAGAGCAGGTTTGGGCACGGCCTTCCCCAGCATCCATCATCCAAGGGAAGTCATCCAAAGAGCTGAGCTGTGGATGAGGGGTCCCCAGGACATGATCCCAGCAGAAACCCTGAGGGGACCACAGCCCAGCGGTCTGGCTGCAGAAATTACCCCCACGAGGGGAGCACAAGCCAGGTCTGTTTCATCCAGACATCCATCCATCCATCCACAGTGGAAATAATACAGCACATTTCAGTGACATAGGCGCCGTGTTATTTTTATTGCTTTATTTTTGCTGCTGCTCCCAATAAGTTAACTGGGGCATGCATTACCCGTCAATAAAATCAATAGAGCAGCCTGAGTCGTTAATAAGCTGAGTGCCAGAGGGCAGAAAAACCTCTCCACTGCCAAAAATATTCTTTTGGCAGCACGGCGGGTGAGCTGCAGGCCCCACTCATTGCTTGGACTTGGCGCTGCTCTTGACGTGCTGGGGCAACTTCTGTATTATAAGGGGAAACCTTCCTCTTCCTGGTGACTCAGCAACCACCGTGCTCATCTCCAGTGACCTGGGGATGAGGGGCTGATGCCGCTGCCACGGGAAGGAGACCATCAGTGGAAGGGAAGCCCATGGGACTCCATGAAGTCAGTCTTCAGTCCTGTCTGCTGCTCACAGCAGTGTCAGCACTAAGGTCAGAGCAGGTTGCCCAGGGCCTCATCCCTTTGGGTCTTGAAAATCTCCAAGGATGGAGACTACGCAGCCTCTCTCAGCAATCAACTATCCTAAGAAATTAATGTGGTTTTTTTTCCCTACAATACCCTATATGCACCTCCAAACAGCAGAGGTGTTCTCCAAGGTAGCAAATGCATTGCCAGCTGGTGTCACTTGCAAGCAGGACAGGTCCCAGAATGGACCCTGAGGAACTTCACTACTCATCACTGAACTTGAACAAGTAAAAAAAAATTTTAATCTTTCACAATCCTACAATTGTCATTCCTCATAGAATCTCAGAAAAAACCCAAAGGGAACAAAAAAAAACCCAAAATCCAAATAATCAAAAAAAGCTGGAAAGCATGTAAAACAAACTGCGACTCACCGTTGGAGGAGCAGTGGGGGCAGGTTGGGGGTCTTGTTGTGTAGAGAGCTGGAGGTCAGCAGTAGAGGTGGCAGGAGAGGACCTGGAAGACACCACAACATCTCAGCACCCCAGGGTGCCAGGCCATCGCTACCACCCAGGAACCTGCAAGAGCATCCTCCCAGCTCTGCGACCATGGCTAGAAGCAGCTCAGGAAACAGGGAAGCACAGGGGCACAACAGCCCTGAGCAGAGGAATCCTTGGTAATTTTTTTTATGCTAATCAGAACAAATTTCTGGTCACTGATTCCAGTATTGAGAAAAAGAAAGAAAAACCCTGATCACAGCACCAGCTTCACCAAAATACACACGAGTAAGGGAGCTCAGACAGGGATTCAGGATGCTGGAAGGACAAGGAGTTGCGAGGAAACTCTCCTCCTTCTCCCCACCATCAGTGCAGGAGCAAGCCCCTCCACCCCAGCCCCACAGGCACATCCTGACTCCCCGCTGTCCCCATGGGCTCGGAGCAGTGATCCACAGCAACGCAGCCCATGAATTCATGAAGGAAGAAACTTTTATTTGGCTCCCAGATCATAGGTTTCAGTTTATCCCAAGACAAGGCTTAGAATTCAGGAAATGCATCATTAAAGAACTTGTTAGCAGTTTTCTTAATCAAATATTGGTCTGTCTCCCAGCAGCTCTGCTTCTCACTATGTTACACCAACATTATGCACAGTCAGTTCCCAACCACAACCCCATGATCTTGCGCTATACACCATGTGTTCATCCTCACACAGAAACTCCTGCTTCCAGCACACCTTTTTCCTCTGAATGTTTGGTTCAGAGAAAACTGTAAGCCAGTCTCAGAAACTGCTATGTCTTATAATCTCATGAGATGCACAGAAGCAGGTCAACCAAACCATGCAGACAAGCTGCATGCTTGTCCAGCCACCTAACTCATGTTCTCTGTGATTAAGGTAGAGGTCACCTTCAGGTATGGACACGCCTGCATTTCCCAGAGCACTGGTGCCTTGCTGGGGGAAATCTCAGTTTCAGCATGGGTACCAGTATACCTCAAGCAAATCCAAAACCTGCCTCCAAGAAGAAACGTCAGCACTGCAAAGCATGCGTTGACCATGGCTGCTTTAAGCATCCCCCACCACTTCCTGTGGAACTGTTTCCAGAAGACCTCTGCCAGGTGCAGCCATCCAGCAGCACCCCAATGGACCAAGAGGCACTGACTGTGGCAGCTGCCTGTGTCCCCAGGTATCTTGCTCATCAGTGAACAACACAAGGCAGTCAGAAGTTGTCTTAAAAGGCATCGTCACAAGTTGATGGACAAGCAACTTTTTGGTCTGCTGGTAGATTATCATCCTCTCCATCAACTCCCAAATCCTCTCTCCAGCACAGCTAAAGCTCTTGTACTTTGTGTCTGCTCTGACAGAACAAGTAGAGGAGTCAATTTTTTTCTTGGTTCCTTTTCTCCAGTGAAATACACATTGATGCTGTGAGAAAGATACCAACAAACTTACCACATCAAAAGTTTTCTATCTCCTGATCCATGGCACCGGAGAGCATGGCTCCACCCCTGGATGGCCCCCATGGACTAGGTCCCACTAGTAAACTTGGTCAACAGTGTTCACGAGGGGTCATCCAGGACCTTTGTAGACTATGACATGTCAACATCCTTAATTCATTCCAGAGAGGCACCAAGCACCCTGAGCAGCAGGGACCCCATACAGGACAGGACTCCCCATGGGTTTGGCAGCACCCCTAGCTTGATGTCACTCGTGCACTGGAGGACTTGGCCACCTCATTCCAGGGGGCACAAAATTTCACAGCATTTAGTCTTGAGTGGGTAAGAAGGCATCACAGAGATGTGGCCAAGCATTCTCTGAAGAGGGTTTGACCACGTGGCATCAAGAGGATGCAAAGGTGAACAAACTATGAGTGGCTCCCCATTTGTGCCCAGCTGACAGGTACTTCCACATGTGAACAGGTCCTCTGCCCAATCCCATGGGGCTGCGACAGCTCCCCTGCTTTCCCCCTCAGGCAGAGCGAACTGGTGAAGGCTACTCTTGAGGACATCTGTGGGCACCTAAAACAGCATCTAGGCATGGAGGTGGATGCTGGCACTGCTTTGGTGGGTGTCCAAAGCACCCCACTCACATGCTACCCTGTTGCCCAGCCCAAACCTGCAGATTGGGCTGCTCTCTTCATAGGGTTGCAACACCTCTCCTATGAAGACAGGCTGAGGGAGCTTGGGTTGTTCAGCCTGGAGAAGAGAAGGCTCCGGGGTGACCTAATAGCGACCTTCCAGCACCTAAAGGGGGCTGATAGGAAGGCTGGAGAGGGACTGTTCACAAAGGCCTATAGAGACAGGATGAGGGGCAATGGTTTTAAATTAGAGAAGGGCAGATTTAGGTTGGATGTTAGGAATAAGTTCTTTACCATGAGGGTAGTGAAACACTGGAACAGGTTGCCCAGGGAGGTAGTTGAGACCCCATCCCTGGAGATATTCAAGGTGAGGCTTGACAGAGCTCTGAGCAACTTGATCTAGTTGAGGATGTACCTGCTCACTGCAGGGGGATTGGACTAGATGACCTTCGGAGGTCCCTTCCAACCTATACCATTCTACGATTGCACCAGGAATCATTTTTAAGGGCCACTCAAATGAAAGCTTGCTCAGAAAAATCCGATTTTCAGCAGCCCTGCCCAGAGTCTCTCCATCTCTGTACCTCCTCTGGGGTAGAGATGCAGAAGCAGCTCCCTCAGGACCATGGCATGCTGCCCTATGCCACCATCCCAAATACCAGTAGGTCCTCACATATCCCCTACTCCAGATCACCCCCTTAAAACAAAAAGAGCCTGCTCCACTACCCAGCCTGTCTCTTCTGCAAACTCAGCCAGCCAAGCTAGACTTCAGTTTCCCCTCACCTGCAATGACTTGGCTGTTACTACCCATAGGGCATCTTGCTTGGCCCTGTGTTTGGGACCATGAGGCACCTGTGTGAGGTCCAAGGTCTACAGAGAGCATAGAGAGCTTGCAGATGTCCTCTTGCTTTCCTGCAACTGCCCAGAGAAAACTCAAACTCTTTGGGAACACATGATGTTCCCAGGTTGAAGGATGCACCAGATGTTAGGATGGGATGGGAATGTTCTCCACCATATCAGCAAATCCCTGAGCTATAGTACACCTTATAGATGGGAACCTCAGCAAAGTGGCTCCCCCTACATTATTCCCCCAGGCTGCCAGCCCCCTCTGTGTTGGAGGGGACCACACTCCCATCCAGCCAGAGTGCAGTAGTACCTGTGCCGCTGGGATCTGCTTTGTTCTGCTGCTTGGGGCTTGCAATGCTGCCGCTCATCGTGCAGGGGAGAGAACGATCCTTCCCTGACCTGTGTTCCCATCATCCGCCTTACTGGGTGTTTTACGCAGATAGAGGCAATGATTTTAATGTCCCAGTGAACAAGCTGTCGGGATGCATTAGCCTCAAAGGGCAGACTTCAGAGATGGCTTCTCCTCCCAGGCGCTGCCTGGGCAAGGAAAACAGATTCTAGCTCTGCACACACACACCACACGTGTGCCACCGGTGACCGTTATTTTCCAGCCTTTTAACAAAATATCCTTCCAAATCTTACACTTCCAGAGAGGGAGGTGGTGAGCCCAAGGTGGGGGGCCGTAGGTGAGTGTCCAGGAGGGCACAGCCAACAGGCAGGCAGGGCGGGCAGCCCCACGGGCAGGAGCCAGCATGACGTGATGGGACCTGAGCGCTCTGAAGCCGTCAAGAGTCTCGACAGAGATGAGCTGAGAAAAGCCGTGAGCGGAGCTGACATCTGCCCCCTGGGTGGATACCTAATGAGCAGAGACATTGTCCATTTGGGGAGATGAAGTAAAGTTAAAAGATTTCCGAGCTGACACCTGGCAGCCTCCATCGGTATTCCTGGCAAAAGGCAAGGGAAGGAGAACAGAGACAAGGGGCCTAAACTGGTCTCTCCTGGGGCTCTGTAGCAATGGGTGAGCCGGATGGGGACAGTGCTGGTGTCTCAGCATCAGCATCTCAGCATCTCAGCATCTCAGCTCAGCTGCCCAGAGCTCCCCTCTTTCTGATTTTCTGCCACTTCAGAAGAGAAAACAGTGCTTTCTGAGAGCTGCCCCACCAGGACCAGCCCTGTGGGTGGGGGTCTGTTGGGGTCTCACGCAGCTCCATGGGTGTTGAAAAGGCAATGGCATGAGGAGAGCACATTCCTCAGTCCAGCAGCACACCAGAATCGCTCTTGGCTGGGATATAGGCCTGGAACTCCCATGTCCCATGGTCCCCATCGCCTGAGAAGAGGATGGCACTCAGCAAAGCCCTGGCCCCCAGTATCATCCACCAGCCCCTCTCACTGCTTCCACAAACCTAGTTCAGTCAGTCCTTATAAATCCAGCCTCTGCTTGTCATCAGCATCCCATCTTCCCTGTCTTACCTCCAGCCTCCTTGCTACCCACCACCTTCAACCGGCACCTGGTGACAAGATCGAAGCGATGGAGCGGGAGAAGGGAGAGCCTTGTATCACCCTTATCCCCTCCCAGTTTTCCCCTCCGGAAAACTTGGCTCTAGAAGCTCTTGTGAGGCAGCAAACTCCTCCCATTTACTCCCAAAGCCCCAGCAGGCATGTCATGGGTCCACCTGGAAAAACATTCACTGAGACACTTTCCTCCCCACCCACCTTCCTGCTTTCCTAAAGGCCAAGTGGATTTTACAGGAAATCATCTCCTTAGGACCATCCTGGGTGGAAGAGGAGGTCCTCAAGCATCCTCAAGGCTTTCTATCAGCCAACAATAGCTGAAAAAGCTTGCCATTGCTCCGCAAGTTTTTCATCAGCTCCATCGGCAAACGCCCTCGGGTCTAAACCGCGTTGCAAGCAGGATTTTCACCCATGTAGCTCCAGGGGTTTCTGCTCCTTTCTGACAGATACAGCCAGAAATGCCCAATCCAGGAGGCAAACCCAGGAGTGGCTTTGCTTGGGATGCCTGGGAGCAGAGACAGCAGCTCGGCTCTGGCTGCTCCTCCCCGGTACCCGCTGACCTGCTGGGCTCGAGCAGATGGAGCAGCCACAAATCCCCCAGTAAGCCAGAGAAGGGGACTAATCTCCTTGAGGACAAATCGGTTGGCGAGGGGGGGAAGCTTGATGTTTCTTCTTTTCCTTCCTCTTCTGTGATGCCCAGAGGGATCCCAGCATCCCCAAGGTGGAGAAGGCAGCACCAGCGGCTTGAAAACCTTGCTTTATGACAAGCAGACATTTCATCTAGGCCACAGCAAACTAAGTCACGTGTCCTATCCAGGAAGACATGGCAGCTGGTGTCTTCTTGGGGAAAACCACATCTGACGAGTTTTTAAAACTTTCAGAGTGCTCCTCAGCCACAAAATGCTGAGGCTTCACTGCACATGAAAAATCCTTGGCTTAGGAAGCCTTAGGAGCAGCCACCAGGATGTGCAGTAAAAACAGGCAACTTCAGGTCCCTCACTCGTCCATCCTCTGCCATGCACTAGTGCTGGAGGAGCAACACATTTTCCAGATGGGGAAACTGAGTCATAGAGGTGTCCAGACCAGCAAGGTGCCCGAAGAGGTCCCCTTAAATGTCAGCAGACACTAAAATCCCAATGATGCTACAGGGCTGCTCCTCTGCACCTCACCATGCACTCACCATCCTCCCCATCATAGCCTCAGGTGTCCTGCAAGATCCCTCACCCTGTAGAAGAGCAATGAGCCCATCGTGGGCATCCCCATGGCATTGTCTTACCCTGACACAAGGTATTCAACATAGTCAGATTGGAAGAATCTTTCCCAACGCTATAAGATGTTAGAAATGTATGGATTTTTGCCCACTGGTTTTGAGCTTTGCAGCTTGCAAAGATTCCTGAGGTATGTTTCACAGAGTGGCTATGGGCAACCACAGTAGAGAGGCTTGCCTACACCATGGAGCTCACCATCACAGGGAAGGGTTTCACTTCACAGATATCATGGGAGCTCCTCTCTACAGCTCCCCAAAACATAGTCTTCATATTATCAGACAAATAAAAGCCTTTAAATTGTGAATTGCTTCCATATTTGAAGGAATGCCAGAGGCACAGAGCAAGTCAGACTGTGAGCATCTCTGGAGGTCTCTGGTCCATATCCTGCCGCAAGCATGGTTCCAGAGCTGAATTAGGCTGCCCGACATTAAATAATTTCACACTGAAACTTCAAAACTTTTTCCAAGCCCTCCATTTTTTGCCTGCGCATCAGGAAGGGCTCTCCTGAGGGCTTTCCCAAAACACAGAAAAGGGAGGAGATGTTTGCTTCAGACACTGAAACTTGGATGCCCTTATCCATAGCCATTAACAAAAGTCATCATTTTTATCATTTCAGGAGCATAACGGGCAGCAGGGACCTCATCATAGACCAACACCAGCTTCCTAACATCACCTGGGTCAGCGTGGATGGAGTGGCCATGCACCATCCCTCGGCAGCACAGAGGCTGTCTGGCCTGGCCTCACCACCAGAGCGCGTGACCTGTGCCAGGGAGGGACATCCCATCATCACACCTGGAGTCCCCTGGGCAGCCCTGGACCTCTGTCGGGGCCATTCCTGCCTCCTTACCCCCGGGGCCGATTCCTTGCACAGCGCAACTCGGAGGCACATCTGGTGGTGTTGGGAAGGGGATGGTGCAGCCAGGCGAGTGGCTCTTGCCCTGCGGACAAAAGGGACGAGAGTCAGGCTGTGCTGGGGCAAAAGCACCCTCTGAACAACTCACTCGGCCGCCCAGCGGCAAAGCCCCCAAAATCCTTGTAAGGAAAGACGTCGCAATCAGAGACGTGCAACCACATCATGGGTGACAGAGCCCACGTCACGGTACGTTTGCACAATAGGGAAGGTTTCAAGGTGTCAAGGTAGAGACTCCCAGCAGCACCTCCTGCCCCACGCCAACTGGGGTTCAGTATTTCCATGAGTCCAGTGTCCATGCAATGTTCACTACAAACACACTGCAGGGAGCTCCAAACCATACCCGTCACAGAGAAGATGAGAAACCCCTCCATGAGCAGCAGCTCGGTCGTTAACATCAGAAACAAGCAGAGCGTTTGCTACCTTCACTTGCAGCAGCACGTCACATTTCCAAATGCATTGTTTAACTTACTAGCATTTAGTGGCTTTTAAGAAAAGACCTGGCTCCCTTCTCACCCCGAGCTGAGTGTGGAGAGGTTGTGCTGGTGCTGGCTATTCACCCCATGTCCACTGCAGCCGGTCCCCATACCGAGGACGCCCACACAGGTGCTTCGGCATCACCCAGCACACATGCCAGAGACGAGGCTGCCCAATTCCCTAAGGACAAGTGGGTCCTAGCACAGCTGGGAAGTAGATTTTCTCAAACCCAGGGGTCCTCCAGGGCACTTGAATTTTCAGGAAATCATCACCTTGGGCTGGGAAAATCTGGACAAAAAGGTTTACTCCTTGGTGTCGGGGACGTATGAGTCATCCTCCAGCCACTGCGCTTGAAACAGAGCCAAAAAAGCTTTTACCCAAGCAGCCAGCAACAGGATATCAGATCTGAATCTCCAGGATTAACCCTTTCCTGGGAGAGGCTGGCTAGTTGCCCTCACATACGGACCCTTTTTCTCTTCCTCTGATCCATGCAGGTTTCCTCACTACACGTGCTCACCAGGCTGGTGGACACAACGCCAATGCTTCCCTGGCAAGACCCGAGGGGTGGCACACACTGTGAGACCATGATGATGGGCTGCTGTCAGACCAAAGAAGGCTGGAAACACATTCCCCCAGCTGTGGAATGACACTTTTCTTCTGCATGTCCTGTCGCAAAGCCTGCCTAAACAGTCAGAGGTGGAGTACAGCAAAGGAAAGAAGACACTGAGAAAATAAGGTAGAAAACTTAAAGCACTTCATTTCGCCACTTTCAGAGGAATGTGTTTGGTTTTTGCACTCCCAAGTGCTTGCTTCATTTAGAAAGTTACCAGCCATCTGTAGCTCCAGTAAAAGGCTCCTCATCAATCGGTGTGCTGAGTCTTGACCTCTTGGGGGGGAACCTGTCTACTAGAAAATCCCATAATCCCTTCTTGACAGAAAACGGCCCCTTGAGGACACTCAAAGGAGGCACTTTCTGTGCTGGTTTTTTTTTCTGGTTTCCTGCAGACAATCAGAGAAGTGCCAGCACCAGCTTGCCTGCCCAGCTGATGAAAAGTGGACCCATTTGTCCAGCATGGAAAGGCAAGAGCCTTAACCTGAGGCCATGTCAGTTGGCACAGGCATCGCTGGGATGGGTTGGGGTGCTAAGATGAAGGATGCCCCAGTCCCTGCCCCAAGTATCACTGCCCCAGGGCTGGGAGCAAAGGGTACACCAGCCTGCTGCACACCTCCAGCGTCCCCACAGCTTCTGTGCAGGGAAGGACAGCCAGAAGATGCTGTGATGGATGCCAGCAACACCTTAACACTGTTAATTCACCTCCCCAATTAGCAGGGCAAAGAAGCAGTGCTTCTGGCAGAAGAAATGTCTGGGGACATTTGTTCCCCCTACCCAGGCTCTGCCCAGTTGGAGGCCACCACGCACACAGAGGTGGCTTAAGCACACCAGCCTTACCAAACAGGCATGCCAACCGGATGGGTGGCAGCCTAGCTCCAGCACCAAAATCAGCCCACGCTCTCCTAGGGCCGTTGCAAAAAGAAGGGAAAGGAGCCGAGGGTTCTCTCTGTACCTACTCACCTGGGCTGGACCTGCTGGATGCAGCCCCATAGACCTGGGGCTCAGACAGCACAGAGGCTGAGCATCACTAAACCCACCCCAGCGGTATCTGGCAGCATTTTTAGCATCTGCATGGGCCTGCCCTGAATTCCACAGCAGAGCTACATCTCCTTGGCCAGCATTTAAAGTGGGTTTCCCTCTCACACCCTCCCAGGGGCCATTTTGGAAATGCTCCTAGGAAGCACAGAATAGGTCACAGAGATTCTGGGTGCCTTTTTCACCTCCCACGGGGCTCTCCATCTATTCCCAGGCTGCTTGCTGGATCTGGTCTGCACTAGGTGCTGCTATCCATCCACTCCACCCTCGGGGATCCCTGTCTGCCTCCCAGCTCCTTCAAGACATCGAGCAGTGTCCAGTGCATCTCCCAAGAGGACCACCTGCTCTATGGCTGCCGCATTTCTCGGGATGCGCAGATGCTCTCTGTTTTTGCAAGGTTGAAGAGTGTGCACTACTGATGGCTGCAGGCCGGGAAAGCCTTGGATGCCTGGATTCAGCTTCACTCCACACCCCCAACACCACGGGAGCCCCTGGGGCATCACAGCCTCGAGATTCCCCATCTGCCCTGGGTTCGCCATGCCACAAGCTGGAGGAAAGCACTGCGGTGCGGGGCTCTGCGCCATTCCCAGGGGCCCATGCAGCATCCGCACCCGGGTGGGGACGCTCTGCAGCGCAGCGGCCGGTGCCAGAGGATGCTGCACAGGGCTGGACTGCTGCAAGGAGGGTGGCATGAGTCGCTTGCTTCACAGGACGGGTCAGCAAGGTCTCACTTAGACCCTGGGAGAACTCACCAGGAGATGGGCAATAAATGCTGCCCACTGCCCCAGTGGCAATACCCAAATAAACCTACCCCTCCTGACCTGGCTCCAGATGATGAGGGGTGATGGCTCCAGTGGTGGAGCAACTCCAGCACAGGGCACCCTGGGCTCCCTTGAGGCACATGCTGATGAACCTACCCAGTTTCAGGGAGGACAAGAAGGTCCTGGATGGGGAAATGGGCTCCCAGGAGATGTTTTTGCCCAGATGCGGGGCAAGCTGAAGGCGTGCACTCCAGAAACAACCCCCTTCTGATGCTGGGGCTGCATCCACCCCAGCTGGGTGCACCGATGAGCTGCTTGGTGGGTGCTTGGTGACCCACACACACACAGAGCCAGGGCTCAGAAATGACCACCAGACCAACACCAGTGGGACCCCAGGAGATGCTCACACCCGAAAGGCACCACCCGAAAAGCCAGCAGTTAGGGCTCGCCCACACAGCATCCCTGCCATCCCTGCAGCAGCGGGCGGGTGGCTTGGCAAGCCGCCTGCCTTGGGGACCCCTACTTGTGGGCCGGAGCCACACGGACGGTACTTTGGGGCTTGTTTCAGAGGAAGTCAGCCTTCCCCGAGCCAGGCACCATCCCAGGCTGCGAGTCAGGGATGGAAAACTCTCAGCATCCTGGCAGAGACGCACACCTTGGGAGGTGGCAGGGATGGGGGCACCCTCGGTTTAGAGGGTGCTCGCTTCCCTCTCCCGGGCTAGTTCCCTGAGTAATGCCATATCGGGAGCTGCCTCCTCGTCCCGGCAGCTGTGTGTCTCCCCTTGCCGCCCCTCACTCAGGTCCCCGCGTGGGTAACACATACACACCCGCCCGCCCCGGGGACGGACCTGGCCGGAGCTCCGTCTCGGACACCCCCGCACCACCAGCACCACCCCGAGCCCTCCCCCGCCCAGAAAACAACGTCCCAGGGAAGGTAAACCCTACCTGCCCCCAGACGGACGGACGGACGGCGCGACGGAGGGTCGGGCTGTGCAGAGCGGGGAGGCACCGGGCAGGGGCAGGCACGGCNTCCCTGCCCAGTTCCTGCCCCTTTTCCTGCCCCATCCCTGCCCAGCTCTTGCTCCTGCCCTGCTCAAGCCCATGCCTGTGTCCCAGACCCTGCTTAAGCCCCAGTGCAAGCACCGGACCTTGACCCTGGCCCCAGCCCCTGATCTTGCCCCTAAACCTACTCTGCCTCTACCCAGCCAGCCCCTACCCCAGTCCTAGTTTCTGCCCTGCTCCAGCCCAAGCCCCTCTCCTTGCCCCTGCCCCAGCTCGATCTTTCGTTCTCAAGCTAAGTCCCAGCCTCCGTGCCAAGCCCCAGCAGCTGGACACCAAGGGATGCCAGCCTCTTGGGCCTGGGATGTTGCCTTCCCCACGTGTTATCCGATGGGTGGCCGGGGTTCCCTGTGCTGCCAGCATCCTGACCTCTTTGCACAAATGTGTTTCCCAGCCTGTCCTCTGCACCCCTGGGTGCTATCCCAGGCTGGGGAGAGCAGCCAGTGACTGCGGCTGGTAGCGGCAGCATGACCTTGCCAAGGGACGCACACCAGGGTGGGCAGGTGGGGGCCTCATGTGACACTGCTCAGATTAACACTACTCAAAGTCACTAAGGCCCACCAGTTGGCCCAGGGTGCTGGCATTGCCCAGGTGTGTAGCATCACCCCGGCATCACACCCTGGCATACTCCTGAGCCCAGGTTCTGCTTCATGTAAGGATCAGACCCATCTCTGCCACTGACAAGGGACACAAAGGACAAGTCCCATCAAGGGCTGTGCACCTAACTGGGAGACGTCCATGGTGGCCACAGGGAGCTTGCAGACATGTCTGCTGTGGTCTTGCCATCTTCCCCAGGACCAGCACCTACCTGGGAGGGGACATGAGCTGGTTCCTTCTGCAGCATCAAAGCTGTCCTGGTGTGCTAGTGTCATCCCCAGGGAGGAAACTGTTTTGGGAAGCAAATGTGCCATCATTAAAAAAAGGACCTGGGATGTTCCTTACCTAAATAACACACCCTGGCTCTATCCATTTGGCTGAGGAAAGCGGAAAAAAACAAGTGCAATAGATGCTGATCGAGCCACTACCACGGTGGTTTGATTGTGAGCATCTGCACACAGGTGTTGGGGGGCTCAGCAGGACTGGAGGCCTCTGAATGGAAGAGCCCAGGCTGGTGCATGGACCCCTCACAGCCCTGGGCTGGGGCGTGTAACAATCCCCAGACATCTGGGATCCCGCTGCAGCGCTTCCAGGCAGGAACGTATAAATATTTCAGTGGAGTAGCCGAGCTCTGTCAGGTTGCATTTGCTGCCGGTAGGATAAGTGCTGGGAGAGAGGGAGGAAAGAGGGGAGAGGAGATGCTCTCAGAAGATGCATCATCTCCTGGGAAATGGGGGCACCAGCCCCGGGGCAAGATCCTCAGGGTCTCCACCTCAGCTCAGTTTCCCTCTAAGGATGCTCTTGCCTTCGGGACTGGTGCAGTCCCCCTTGTCCTGATGTTTGTTTCTCATCCAAAAGTGCATCTTAAGGGCTGCTGCAGGGCGATGCCGGAGGGCTCCAGCAATGGTGCTCCAAGCCCGGCAGGCAGCCGCACGTCCAGGACCCTCTGGGACACGGCACAACCCAGACTGAAAAAAAAACCTCTTCCGCTGTAAAATACGGGGACTAGAAATAAATCCAAGCAGCGGGGAGCGGGCAGGGGAGGCGTTAAGTCACTGAGCAGGCGGTGAGCAGCATCTCTGCAGGGATGCTGTCGAGCCAGCACGGCGGAATGCGGGACGCGACAGCCCAGAGGTCACGATGGGTGGGCGAGGAGCTGCCCCCGGCGGGGAGGGAGGGAGGACGGGCGACTGGGACACGACCTCCTTCTCCGGCTCCTCCCTGCCGGGGGCTGGACGGGCACGATAAGAAGACGGTGGTTTCGGAGGAAATTTTCTCGCCATTTCAGCCACACAGCCACGCAGCCGGCACGCCTGCGCGCCACTGCGGGGAGGGGAGGGGGGGGACAGGCTCCTCCTTGTCCTCCTCCTTTCCTCTGCCTCCTCCTCCCCTTCCTCCTGCCCGCTGCACTCTGGGGCTTGTAGTCTCCTCGCCGCCCAGCACTTGGGGCACGACTACATTTCCCGAGGGACCCCACACACTCCTCCTCCTCCTCTCTCTCCCCCCGTCTGCCTCCTCGTCCTGCTTCTCCGCCTTCTCTGCTAGCTGCGGATCCGGCGGCCCGGGCTGCGGGGTGCCAGGATGCCGGGGTGTCCCCGGGATGCTGGGGTGCCCAGGACCGTCCGAGATGTGGGGTACCTCGGACTGCCCGGGTTACCCGAGATGCCGGAGATGCGGATGCCTCCCGAGTGCCCTCCGGGTGCCTGGGGTCCTGGGGATGTGGGGTGTCCCCAGGCTACGCGGGGTGTCCTGTCTCAGGTTGAGCTGGTATCACGCATCCCCGTCAACACCCTCCTCTGCCACGTGCATCTCCAGCCACCCCCCAGCACCTGCAGGAGCCGCCCAGCCCATGGCGGGGGGGGCGGGCGACGACAGAGGGAAGGGAAGGCAGATAGATGGCCACGTGGTGGGCGAGGGTGTGTTTGGGGAGCTTCTCTCCCTGTTTTGGGTAAGGTGCCCCGAAGACTCGTGCAGCCCTAACCCCTGCCCACTCAGCGGCTCCTCGCAAAATGCGTCATGCTTTGGCAGCGTCTTTTCTGTGCCACAGACGTGTGGCTGCGGGGAGAGCTTTCCCACGGAGGCCCCTCTGAGTTGTCCCCACCGGGGCTGCCCCTTCCAGACGGTAATGGCCATGGCTCCCCAAGGAGCTGTGACTGAGCTCGGCTGCCCCTCTCACTCCTGGCCCCAGCCTGACAACCGTATAGCCCAGCAGCAGTCCTTTGTCAAGGTCACACACTGTGATAGTGCAGCGATAACCAGGTTCACACGGTGATAACCGCCCGTGCTTTTCTCTCCTCATCCCGGTTTGCACCGGAACAGAGGGATGACAACACCAAGCTGGGAGCATCCCTCGGGACTCGCCTGCTCACCTCGAGTGGCAGCAGCTCCGTGGATCGTCTGGAGAGGTGGATCTGGGTCTAGGTTTCGGGGGCTGGGGTCCTTGCGTGTGTAGGGGCGCACGTGCTGGGAGTTAGGAGCCTGATGCTCCCAGGGACAGCAGCATGGGGCCATCTGCATTGAGCTGCATTCCAGGTTTAATGCAGATGGCTTCCTTTGGGCCAGGAACAAGCATATATATATACCCTGTATGGACATGAAAGGAAATGAGAGCATGAGCTTCCAAAACAGGATTGGAGCAGAAGGTTGAAAACAGCCCATCAGGGTCATGGTGAACGTGACTGAGGCTGGAGCAGCTGCACAGTCGATCATGTCTGCAGCCCAGCTTGGGGATGAGCAGGACAAGGGGCATAGTTCAGGCAGTCGCGGCTGGCAGGGGCCCTGAGTGGGTACAGAGCAGTACCGGAGCAGGCTTTCGGGGGAGTTTAGCCCCTGCTCCTTCCCGGCACAGCAAGGGCGGGCTGTGCTGCTCCATCTGGCACCCAGGCCGGCACCAGCTCTGAATGATAGCTGGCTGGCTGTAAGTGAGCACTGAATCCCTGCCCTGCTCCCTGGGGACCTGTTTAAGAGGTAGGGGCTGTTTGCCCAGCTGTGAGCTCCAGGACACGTGCTTTTTGGAGGGGCTCAGGCACCGGTGCTGAAATATCATGGGAATACTGCTGGACAAGTGAGTCCTCGCTGGAATGAATGGGCACCCAAAACCACTTTTGGTTTTGATCGCAGTCAGCTTTACCCTGCCAGCACCGGTGCCAGATCATTTCTCCATTTCAGTCATGTGCTGAGACGGTTCTTCAGAGGTGAGCTCCCCATTCTCACAAGATGGCAGCGGGGGAGCATGGACTGGCACCGTGGACTTACTTTTTAATGACCGCGATTAGTCGTTCTGCAATTAGCGAGATAATTGGGTTTCTAGACCTTGCTCCCACAGCGTGGATTGGAACACGTGGATTTTTATGGCTTGGAAAGTGCCATCAGTGACTTGTCGTGGGAGTAGGGTTGGAGGACGCCCAGACTAGGCCTTCTCCTTTCCCTGCCTTCATCCTATGACTACTAATCAGGCCTCTGTGGTGCTGCAAGCTTTCCTGCGGCCAAACCTCGGGGTTTGGGCATTTAATCCCCCTCTGGACTGTGAACCTCGTGACGTTTTGCATTCCATGCTCAGTGATGCCGCCTGATCACTGCGTCCTGCCAGGAGAGATCCAAGGGGCAACCGCTTGCCTGTGGCTCAGCCCACTGACCGCCCTGCTAATGTGTAACACAGGCAGTCCCGTGCCTGGTCTGCACATTAACTCGCTTTCACAACTGATGTGGTCTCTGTGGCTGCTGCCATCTCCATCCGGAGCGTCCCCAGCGCAGGGCACCTACATCCCTCTGCCTCTGGGGCTGCAGCAAAGTGACTTGGCTCAGAGGGAAACGTCACTTTGGAGAGGGGGTAAAACCCCACTGACTCCTAGAAGGGAGAAAAAGGAGGTGCTAAGAGCTGATGATGCCCCACCACAGAGCCAGGTGGTTTATGCATCCAGGCTCTTTTATACGGGATTTACAAATGCTGCTCAAAATGCCCCCACCCCCCCTGGTTTTTGCACAGCAAGACTTGCAGCTGCTTTTCTTCTTGCAAGAACATCTCCTGGGGAGAAGGTAATAGTATTTATTTGCCTTGCGATTATGGAGGAATTTGAGCCTGTGCCAAATGCTGCTTTCTCCCCAGAAACTGCAGCGACGCAGCTTTCGGTGCGTCGGAGAGCGCCTGCGGCCAGAAAGGGGCTGCCTGGCTCGGCGAAGTCCGTCTAGCTGACAGTCCCCGGGATAATGCCGCCATCCTGCTGCACAGCTGGACGAGCCATGCCCAGGAAGGATGATGACTCCAAAAAGCCAGCATCGGAGACAGCGCCGGACCAGCGCTGGAAACTCCAAGTCTTCTACCTCTGCTTCTATGGCTTCATGACGCAGATCCGGCCCGGGGAGAGTTTCATCACCCCCTATCTCCTGGGGGCTGACAAGAACTTCACACAGGCAGAGGTGAGCCGCGAGCAGGCCGCTCCCCCACCAGTCTCCCCCTTTCCAGACACAATCACCACCTTGGGGCTGTCCAGAGCATCCTCCTGTGGTCCTGGCACATGGAGGGGTGCAGATGTGCCGCATCTTGGGCAAGGTGGCATGTGGTGATGCGTGGCGGTGGTTTTAGGTGGGGCAGGGGGAGAAGGTGGTGTGGTATGGGTCCAGCTGGTGGCATGTCTCTGTCTCACTAGGCTGCAAGGTCACTCTGTCCCCTAAGTCCCAGATTCAACTTTTCCCCACGTAAGACCACACGCCCAGACTGGCAACCGATTTTTGCGGACAATGCCTGACCCCTGCCCGCCTGGGCAGCCACTGGAAGGTCAGAGGGGTGCCGGGCTGGGAGAAGCCCTGTCCCATCCCACCAGGGAGACCTTCCCACGCTGGGTGGTGTGAAGTGTGGGGCACAGGACTGGGCAATCCTAGTATGCTGGCAATGATGAGGTTAGGTGAGGAGGGGCCGCATGTTGTTGTCCCCCCACCCAAGGGATGCTGGCCCCAGTCAGAGCAGGCTGCTGCATCCGTGGGAACGCTGCATTCCCGGCACGGGAGGGGGCCGAGGCTCAGCCAGGCCCCCAGCCAAGTGCGCCACAGGCCACATTCCTCCCTAAGGATGTCAGCTGGTGCTGACCCAAACCGAACTCCTATGGGCTGGGGGCATCCCTCAGGGATGTATCTATCTCATGCTTAGCCTCTCCTTGCACCCACAACAGGTGACCAATGTGATCACACCGGTGATGACCTACTCCTACATGGCCGTACTGGTACCCATGTTCCTGCTGACGGACTATCTGCGCTACAAGCCAGTGCTGGTGCTGCAGAGCCTGAGCCACATCTCCATCTGGCTGCTGCTGGTGTTGGGCACCTCCGTCCTGGCCATGCAGCTGATGGAGTTCTTCTATGGCATCACGATGGCCGCCCGCATCGCTTACTCCTCCTACATTTTCTCCCTCGTTGCCCCATCCCGCTACCAGCGTATGGCCAGCTACTCCCGCTCCGCCGTCCTCTTGGGCGTCTTCACCAGCTCAGTGCTGGGCCAGCTCTGCATCACCCTGGGTGGTGTCTCCTTCCTCACCCTTAACTATGTCTCATTGGGCTTCGTCAGCTTCGGCCTCATCCTCACCCTCTTCCTTGAGCGGCCTCAGCGCAGCCTCTTCTTCAACAGGCCCAAGGGGGCTGGCGATGGGGCTTCTCCTGCTGAACTGGACAAGATGGCTGAGGGGGACAGTGGTGGGGGGTTGCGGGGCTGGCGGGACACATTGCTGTGCCGTATGCTGCAGGAGGTTGGAGCGCTTGCCAGACAGCCCCAGCTCCGGCTCTGGTCCTTGTGGTGGGTCTTCAACTCGGCTGGTTACTACTTGATGCTGTACTATGTGCACATCCTCTGGAACGAGATTTACCCCACCACCAACAATCGCCGGGTGTACAACGGAGGAGTGGACGCTGCCTCCACGCTGCTGGGTACATTCACCTGGGCCAAGGACACTGGGAATGCAGGAAGACACTCCCATCCTCCTGCCTAGGAATGGCGTGGGACACCAGGGATGCAGGAGGACACCCCCATCCTGCGGCATCCCCTGGGAATGGCCAGGGACACTGGGGATGCAGGGAGACGCCTCCATCCCACTGCCTCCCTGGGATTGGCGGTTCTAAGGGCATTTGGGGGGATGCAGGGGGTGGTTTGGCAGTGGTAATGAGACAAGCATCACTTGATGGGGTGAGCATCACTAGGCTGGGGAACGCAAAGGTCCCATGCTGTTGACGTGTTCACAGCATCTTTCCTCCCTTCCCCAGGGGCTGGTGCCTCCTTCGCCGCTGGCTATATGAAGATCCGCTGGACGCTGTGGTCAGAACTAGTGATTGGGTTGGTGACGGCTTTCCAGGCGGGGCTGCTCCTGCTCATGAACACCACGAGCAACATCTGGCTGTGCTACGCTGCCTATGTCCTCTTCCGTGGCTCCTACCAGTTCCTGGTGCCCATTGCCATGTGTGTGGTACCCCTGGGGACCCACCCCCACCCCAGCAACCTGGCTGGTACCAGGGATTCACTGGTGCCCCTCTCTTTCCCAGTTTCCAGATCGCTACCTCGCTCTCCAAAGAGCTCTGCGCACTGGTCTTTGGTGTCAACACCTTCTTCGCCACCGTGCTGAAGACCATCATCACCATCGTTGTGGCTGACAAGATGGGCTTGGGCTTGTCCGTGCATCCCCAGGTAGGAACTGGGGGGGACCTAGGATGGAAGTGGTTCCCTAATGGTGTGGCACAAAGGGAGGGGCTGCAAGTGTCATTCTCTTCCCCCACTCTCTTGCAGTTTTACGTGTATTTTGGCTACTTCACGCTGCTAGCAGTGGTCTACCTGCTGGCAGCTGTCGGTGTGGGCATCCGGCACAGCCGCCGCAAACAACCAGCAGAGCTGCCCTTGGCCAAAGAGCCGTGTTCGCTCCCTGCCGAGGTGCCAGCGCAGGAGAAGAGCCCAGAGGCGCAGGCTGTGCAAGCCTGAGTGCTGGCACCATCACCACCGCAGCCAGGTCTCTGCTCCTTGTGGAGCATCACCGTCACCGTGGGCGTAGTCTCCTGTCCTTGGCACTGGCCTGTTGAGAATACAATCCCTTGGGACCCATTTTCTGCTCCAGTGGGGCAAGGCTGTGCCCCCCTCCCCCAGCCACAGACACAATCAGAGCAGGGGCAGGATGGCCATGGCTGCCACCGCCAGGTACCGTGCACGGGTACGGATGGGGCCCAGGGCGGTCTCCCAGTCACCAGCTTCCCCATCACTGCGCGGAGCCAGGCTACAAGAGGATAACGTTTCTTTATTCAGTGCCTTTAGAAAATGGTTGATAGGACACAACCGAAAAAAAAAATAAAAAGATCCACAGGCTTTAAATTGCATTAATTACACAAAATACAGTAGACTGTAAGAAATAGAGACCGTGTGACTCGCACAGCTTTTATGGTAATAATTTCCATACAATAATAAAAAGCTAGTTACAGATTTATCTTCTTTTTTCTTTCTTTTTTTTGTGTGTTTTTTTAGCACCTTGGATTTGCTCACACCAGTTCAAACCAGCTTTGCTGCACCTCAGCCCTTAGAGCACAGCAGAGGTGGCCCAGGGAGGGGGTGTGATGATGGCGATTGCCCTCGGTACCACACGTACTGAACACGCACACGCATGTAAACACACGCCAAGGGCACACTTGGCCCCACACTGAGGCCACCCCATCGCCCCGGTCCCTGTGCTGGCCTGGGTGTGGCTGTACCTGGGATGTAGGGGCACAGCTGGGGGGCCCGAGGGTGCGCAAAGGGGTTGAGGGGGAACAGACACCCACACGCATACCCAGCAGACTCGCTCAACTGCTGTCAGGGAGAGGGGAGTGAGGAGGATGATGGAGGACTGAGTGGGATGGTCCTTGCCTGGGGAGGACAGAGATCATCTCAGGGGTGGCCCCAACACTGCCATAGGACGGTCCCTTGCTTGGATGGGATGCTGGGGTTTTGACTGGAGAAGACTCGGTGACCCCAGCAGCAGCTGAGATTTGGGTTCGACCCTAACCTCCTGGCAAGGCCAGTGTAGGGCTGTGGGGGGGATGGTCAGTGAAATCCCCCCAGGGGCATGAAGTCTCCAAAATCTCCCTGCTGAGCATCCTCCCGCCCAGCCATCCCAGAAAGAGCATCCAAGCAGCTGGGGGACACAAGATGAAGTGGTTAAATATTAGAACTTAGAAGTGGATCAAGGAGGGGGTGAAGGAGGAGGAGGAGGCGGAAGGCAGCTGTTCCACGGCTGCCCTGCCCCGACTGAGACACCAGCCCCTGCTGACCCAGGGCAGGGGCACTGGCGAAACTCTTTGGCTTCAGATCTGCGGGAGAAGAAAACCCTGCAGGGCGAGGGCAGGTTCACGGGAGGGGTGCTGAGGACCCCAGGGGTGCTGGGGTGCAGTCTGGTGCCAACCTTCCCAGGGAGATGTGGGGTACCCAGGGGATGGGAGGGTGTCACTTTTTGGCAGCAGTCATGAAGCTGTTCTCAATGCAGAGGACGACAAAGGTGTGCTGGCAGCTGCTGGCCACCTGCTCCAGCAGCTTGCCAGAGCCTAGTGAGGAAGCCTGGCCAGTGGCAGCACGTTCCTCCGTCCGCCATGTCTCGCAGTAGCTCTCGGGCAAGCGCCGGCCTTTGGCATCTGAGCCATGCCAGACACTCTTCTGCGGCCTAGAAAGAAGAAAGATGCGGGGACTGCCACTGGCCCCTGGTCCAGACCCTCATCTCCCTCATCTCTTTCCTCATCGCTCAATCCCACACTTACCATCCTGCATCCCGTAGGATATCTCGGCCATCGAAGGAGAGGATGCGGGCACCAGTTCGCAGCGGGGCCCCACTGCCCATGAAAAGGGCTTCCCAGTTAGTAAAGAGCACTTCATCCTGGTGGGGATAGAGAAAGTGGGGTCAGGGAAGGGTCAGCCTGGCCTGCACCCCGATAGCATCACAGGAGCTCCGAGCTCCAGCAGCCTCCAGGGAGGGGATGCCTCGCAGTCATTGCCATGCAGATGGATGGGGCGTTGGAATGCTCTGCATCCCTTGGAGCTCATAGGGTGTGGGGAAGAGGATGGGGACACAGACACGTACCTGGAGGTTGACGATGGGCACGGTGGTGCGATCGGCCCTGCGCACGATGCTGTAGAGGTCCTGCAGGCGGGAGGAGAGGAAGGCACGGAAGGTGCCAGCCAGCCCGACCTGTCGGGCTTGCTGGAAGCACTGGAAATCAGCTCCGCGGATGCCACGCATACCACCGCTCAGCGGGGCGTTCAGAGCCACCAGGTGAAGCTGCCAAGAGGGGACAACAGAGCTTGAGGGACATGGCTTTGGTCACCACCATCACCTCCCCTCGGCCGGCACGTGGCACTCACGGCAGGCTGGAAGTCTTGGTGCACATGGGCGGCCACGGGAGCCGGATCCGGCCGGCGGTGGATGTAGTAGCTGTTGAGGAGCTCGTGCTGGTGGTGGAGCAAGGGCTGCTCAGGCAGGCGGTGCTGATTGGCCACCACCTCATCCCCACGCCAGGGTTGGGCGGTGGGTGGGGGCACGTGATTGCGGAGGGGATGCAGGGGTCCGCGGGGCTGGAGTGGGGGCTGGGGTCCGGCATAGTGGATGCTGGGCAGCTTGTCGTACACCTCGTTGTCCTGGGGAGGGAGGGGACATGTGCTGAGGGTCGGTGCTGCCTTCGGTGAGGATAGGGATGAGGATGGAGATGGGGATGGAGCTGGTTGGGGATGGGATGAGGATGTATGAGGATAGAGGATGGAGATGGGGACGAGGATGGTCACAGAGCACAAGGGACTTACCAGAGCCGAACTGGGGATCAGGGTGTGCTCCTCCATCTGCAAGAGCATGGCACATCAGATCCTAGCTGTCCCCCCTCTACTCTCCCTCGCGCATTGTTGGGAGGACCCCCGTGCATTGCCAAAAGACACCACCGAAACCCCAGCGCAATGCCATCGGGACTCCTCTAGAGCCAGGCGGTGACAGCCCAGGGTGAGGTGCCCCTCCGGCCCCCCTCACTCACCAGCACCCGTCGGAAGCCCTCGCGCAGGCGGACGTAGAGCTCTTGCCTCTCTGTCAGGAAGACAAGGCTGCCCTCAGGCAGCTCGTGCGCGGCGCTTAGCATCGCCTGGTAGGTTGGCAGGGCACGCAGCTGTGGGCACAGTGTGGTGGGTGGCTCAGGGCTCGGCCGGCCAATCTGTGGGAAACCCCGTGCCCAGAGCCCTGACTCACCCCCAAGGACATCCCGCTGGTGCCAGGTGGTCCAGGGGGTCCCGGGGGTCCTGGGGGTCCAGGGATGCTGATAGCTGGGGAGGTGAAGAAGTATGAGATGAAGAGGGCTGCAGCACAGAGAGGGATGTAAGGGGTGCAGGGGTGGGGGGTAGGGATGCAAGTGGTGCAGGAGTGGGAGGGAGTGATGTAGGGGGTGCAGAGAGAGAAGCAAGGGTGCGAGGGAGGGACGCGAGGGTGGAAGGGACAGGTACTCACCTTGTCTGTGGGGTCCTGGGAAGGAGGGTGGACCAGGGGGGCCAGGAGGTCCAGGGGGGCCCTGACGCCCCTCGTATCCAATCCCAGGGGGGCCCTGAGGTCCGGGAGGCCCTGGTGGCCCAACGATACTGTCCCCCTTGGGACCCTAGGCGGTGTGAAAGAGCATCCCTGGAGTAAAGTACCCAAGGAGATGCCACTCCCTCCCCATGCCCCCCTCTCACCCTGCACTGGAGGGTACTCACCGGCAGCCCGGGGTATCCCTGGGGCCCTGGAGGCCCTGGCAGCCCAGAGATGCTGGAACTGTAGAGGGGGGTGCTGCCCGGCTCACCCTTCTCGCCCTTTGGACCTGCATCACCCTTGTCACCCTGTGGGATGGCACAGCCTTAGGGTGAGCAGCTGTGGTGCACCCTGGTACCCCAAATCATGCCAGGTGCCAGCCCCGCAAGCCACCGCTAGTGAGCAAAGAAAGGGCTTACCCGCAGGTTAGCACCAAAGTGACTCAGGTCGTAGGGGAAGTGGCCTGTGGAGAGGGAGAGGAGGGGAGAGGAGTGCTGGGATAGGCACAAGCCACCCCCTGCCCAGGTCTGCCCACAGGGACCAGTGACCTACCTGGGGGACCTGGGGCTCCAGCATCACCTTTCTCTCCCTTTTGTCCTGGAAACTGGTGGAAACCTGTGGGAAGAAGCATAGAAACGCTGTCTCAGCATTGCAGCATCTCAGCCCCAGCAATAACAGAGGGAGTCTTGACAGAGGTCCCTGAGCTGCCCTGAGGGGGCTGGGAGAGGGACACTCCCTTACCAGGGAAAGCTGGCAACGCGGGATGGCCAGAGTCGCTGAAGGCCTGTGAGGATGCAAAGGAAGCAGCTGCAGAGACAGCAGCAGGTTCGCGAAATTCCCCATCAGTGTGATGCTGATGACAGCCCCATGTGCCAGCCCTAGCCAGGGTGCCGCCAGAGCATTCTCCATCCCCTCCAGCCAGGCAGGTAGTACTGGGGGGACCCAGCCGCCAGCCCTCAGCACCGCCATCACAGTGACCATGTTGTTACTCACATTGCTGCTGTCGTAGACTATGCTGCCTGGTGGCCCCGGGGGCCCTGGGGGCCCTGGGGGTCCTGGGGGACCCTGCAGAGGGAGAGAAGCTGTGTCAGGGTCCTGCAAAGTGGATGGTCTCTGCGGGGGGACGACACACTGGAGCCATGTCCTGCCCCAGACACACAACCAGTCCTTGCAAGAAGGAGGCATGTGCCCTTTGTCAGTTCCCCAGATTGAACCTCGGTGTGTTCTCCTGCCCAGCAGCCCAGGGCGGCCACAGCAGAGCTTACCCGTAAGCCCAGCACGCTGCTGACATCCGCGGGGTCACCCTTCTCGCCCTTCAGCCCGTTCATGCCGGGACGTCCCTGTAGATGAGCAGCACAGATGAGCCTCATCCCCGTCCCTCTGCCACTCTGCTCACTGCAGAGGGGTGTCACCTCTAACGCCCCAGAGTGACCTCCGACACCCCGGCATCATCTCCAATGCCCCAGCATCACCCTGCCCCTTGGGAACACAATATGGTTCAGGGCTCAGCAGGTGCAAGACGTGTAAACAGAGTGGAAGAGGTGATGGCTGAGGGGACAAACAAACCGGGAGCAGGTCTTACGGGTCTGCCTGGAAAGCCGATCTCTCCCTTCATCCCTGCTCGTCCCTGTGGACCCTGGAGAGGAAAGAAGATGAAGATGAGGGTGTTCAGAGCAAGGGCAATCCACATTCCACTCTGTCCTGGATCAGTCTCTTCCTTCCCCATGGGATATGAGGAGGATGGTGATGGTGACTTACTGAGGGTCCCATTGGTCCCCGCAGTCCCGGCTCCCCCTGTGGACAGCAGAGAAAGAAAGGGCATCACCACCAGGACCATCTGGCATGCACCATACAGGTATGTGCCCCTCGTTCCGGCAGCACACTCACCTTTTCTCCTTTCACCTTCGCAGTGACCACGGTCCCGTCAGGGCTGATGATGACGCCTGGCTCCCCCTTCTCCCCCTGCAAGAGAGGAGGAGGTTAGAGGGAAGATGGAGGGACCAGACTCCCTCCCATAGCAGGGCTGGTGTCACCACTGGGACCCGATGGCCAAGCAGGATGGGGGACTAGGAGGGTGACCACCCCACAGGATAGAGGTGGCCTGGAGCAGTTACCTTCAACCCTGGGGATCCCTGGGGACCAGACAACCCCTGGTCTCCTTTAGGTCCTACCAGGCCCTGCAGAGAGTAGCACAGAGCCCACGTCAGCCCCAGCCCACCAAACCCTCACCCCCATCACCACCACCCTGGCACTGCTGTTGCAAAGTGTGGCAGGATCAGCAATCAGAGGTTTCACCAAAGCATCCCCAGAGCTTTCACTGGGGCCATCTCTGTGGTTGCCAGCCTTGCCACTGACTCACCGAGAAACTGGCGTGACTTGGTCTGCCCTGCAGAGAGAAGCAGAGATGCTTGCAAGAGCAAATGCCCTCTTTCCAAGAAACCAGGTGCTCTCCTGGCACTGCTGAAGGGTGGGCATGGGTGGCAGGCGGGTACCTACCTCTGGACCAGGCAAAGCCACCAAAGACTTCTGGAAAAAGAGACAAAAAGAGTTTTTTTCACCCTGATCTTTGCTCTGAAGAGATCAGAGCTCCTGAAGAGGTCTCCCTCAGCTGCCTCACATGATGGATGCTGGGCAGGCCCCTTCTCCCTGCTCTCAATTTTAGCTTCCCCTAGCTGTGGTGAATCCAGGTGCCATCACTTACATCTTCGCTTGAGACAGTGATGACCTGTCCAGGGGGACCAGGTGGACCAGGGGGGCCAGGTAGCCCTACACCATCTTGGCCTCGTTCACCCTGGAAGACACAAGTCATCAGCCTCAGTGCCACCACTGGCCAGTCCCTGCCCTCAGCCTGGTGGCACCTACCTTTTCACCGGGACTGCCTCTGTCACCTTTGGGTCCCTGGAAGGAGGAGCAGACAGAGGTGAGCTTCTCTCTTGGCACCACGTGTAGCCAGACCCTGACCCTCCTGCCTGCAGCTCAGCGAAATCTTTCAGGCCATCCCCACCACGCCCCCAAGGTCCAGGCAGTGAAACAGATTGGGATGCTTTTGGGTGGAGGCAGTGGCAGTGAGCAGAGTGGTGATCTGATGAGGACAGGGTCCCAAGCAGCGTGGGCACTCCTGGCACATGGTGAGCCTGGTTCCAGAGCAGGGGAACGGCCGAAAGCACTGGAGAGGGTTGTATTTTGGCTGCTGGGAATGGAGCTGCTGCAATAGCCCTGCAGTGACTAAGGGTGCCCTGCCTGGAGCGAGGGGGATTCTGGAAAGTGAGGAGCTGATGCTCCTACCTGTGGTCCAGGGAAGCCTTCTAAGCCAGGACGGCCATCCACACCAGGCACACCAGCATCTCCCTGCAAAGAGGTGTGGGAAAGGGCAAGATGCAGGACGGAGCATTCTCCTGACAGCCCCAGGTCCTGTCCAGTGCCCTGCAAAGCCAGGTGCTCACATACCACCCATCCCAATCTCCTGGTGCTCCTACCTTTGGTCCTGGCAAGCCAGGCTGCCCAGGGCTTCCGACCTCCCCCTGCAAGGAAAGAGGTGTCAGAGCTAGAGCAGCCCCACAGGCTGCCCGTGGGCATCCTGCAAGGATGGATCCAGGCTTCGGCACCGGGAAAGTGTTTGGAAAGCTCCTCACCTTCAACCCTGGCAGTCCCGGCATCCCCTGCAAGCAACATGAAGTGGGCCGTGAGCGTTGGGTGATGGCAGGGGACACGACAGCAGGGGATGCCCCATGATGGAGGGGAGGGAAGGGGCAAGAGCGGAGCTACCTGGGGTCCTTCAGGTCCACGTGGTCCTGGGGAGTTGGTGGCAAATGGTATCCCTGAGCCCTCCATGTCGCCCTAGGCAGGGGGGGAGAAGGGGCTGAGCTGTGTCTGCCCCCTGCTCCCGTTCATCCCAACCCATATCACAGGAGTGGTCACTTACAAATCCAGCCTCGTAGCCCGGCCCCGGGGGTCCTGGGGGCCCAGGGGGCCCTGGCTGCCCGCGGGGTCCAATGGGCCCAGGTAAGCCAGCTAAGCCAGTTTCTCCTGGGGCTCCTGGTGGTCCCGTTTCTCCCTTGCTGCCCTGCAACAAGGACAAGAAAAACAAGAGGACAAATGAGACAAGGTGACAATAGTCCCTCTGCCTGGAGCCTGCAAGCGGGAGGCAACGTGTCCCCTCCTACATCCTCAAACCACTCCTTGGGACAGCACATGGATGCTCTCCTGTCTTCAGGGCTTTGTAGGAAGGGGAGCATCCTTTATCCCAGCTGTCCTTGGACAGCCCCAGCTGCCCGTGCAATGTGCACGGTGGCCACCAGAGGCTTGTCTAAAATCATAAATGCGCCCTTTTTTTGCAGTCATTGCTGGCTGAGGTGCTGCAGCAGAACTCAGCACCGTCGGGGGAGGTTTGCAGGCACCCCGGCACTTTGTGATAGATGGGCAAGTGTCAGGATCAGCGCCTACGCCCACTGCCACCCGAATTACCCATTCGGTGTTGGCAGCATTCTGAAATCTTAATTTCTGAGGTTCTTGCCGCCAGCTCCCTGTGTGGTGGATAGGTCATCTCAAGTGGCATCCCTGAAATACATCCAGGAGAGGGCAAGCATGCACATCCCAGCAAGCTTTTACCTCCACACTTGAGGATGTGGGCTGGAAAGATGTTCAAGCAGGTAGGCAGGAGAATGATGTATAGAAGATGAAGCGCTGTCTCATGTGGACTGGGCACCCAAAACCCCCCAAGAAAACCCTCTTCTGTGCCTCAAAACACCCTCCTTGGTTTTCCTGCCTGCTTCCCTGGAACACGTTTCCCAGAGGGGTGGTAGATGCCCCATCCCTGGAAACATATCAGGTCAGGTTGGACTGAGCTCTGAGCAACATTCTCTAGTTGCAGATGTCCCTGCTCACTGCAGGGGGGTCAGACTAGATGGCCTTTAAATGTCGCTTCCAACCCAAATCAGCTTATGATTCTGTCATTTCTGAGGCAGCAGCACCCAGACCAAAGCCATGTGAAGGTGATGAGAGCCTGGTGAGCATTCTGGGGCTGATCAGCAGTTCCATACACCCTCAAGCTGCGGCACTATTCTGCTCTGGAAGGGACCCAAATACCAGCATTCCCCTTCCTACTCCGGTGTAAGGTAGCTCCCCGAGCAGCATCCCTGTCTCCAGTCCTCAATGCATGTGGGACAGCACACACACCCCCCTGCCACAAGAAACCCACCCCAGGAACAGTACCTTGGGTCCTGGTGCACCAGGGAGGCCGAGGTCACCCACATCACCCTGAGGAGGAAGAGGGAGAAGAGGGTGAGAAGAAGCTGTTCAGGTAGGAACAGGTTGGTGCTCCTCAGCCTGGGGATGGAGGGAGCTGGGATCTCCTAGAGATGTGCCAAGGGCACTAGCTGTCCTGTTGGGAAGCCATGATGTGCTCCTGGAAGACACAGGACGGGGGACACTCACCCGCTCTCCTTTGGGCCCCTGCTGCCCAGCTGCTCCATCTCTTCCAGGAGGACCCTGCAAGATGCCCAGAAGGTGGCTCCAGCACAGGAAAACCCGGTGGGGCTGATGGGACCTAAGCCCCCACCACTAGTAGGGGCACTTACAGCCCTACTGTTATGAGGTGGCCCTGGGATCGATCCCGCTGGCCACCCCATACACCTACCGCTGGCCCTGGGGGTCCAGGGATCCCATCTCTGCCCGGCAGTCCTGGTGGTCCTGGCAGGTCTGTGTGGTTCATCCCAAACCGTCCTGGCTCCCCTGGCAAACCGGGAACGCCAGGTGGCCCTGGGGGACCGGGTGGCCCTCGCGGACCCTAGAAGAGAGGACAATGGATGAGTGTGTGTCCTTGCTCCCTGATGGCAGGACAGACACCCACCCACACTCACCCGCAGGTTCTCCAGGTCACCGGCAAAGCCAGAGCCCTCCATGTCAATGAAGGTCTGGGAGAAAAGCATGAGGGCAATGTCAGGCATCAATGACCAGGGTCAGGGTACCCATCAGTGTGGAGATGCTGCCTGGTGGCTAGCAGCAGCATCCCACACCTCTGTGGCTTGATGGACCCACCTTTCCCTCAGCTCCCCCAAATCCCTGTATCCTGGAGGGTACCACCTACCAGCTTGTCGTGCTTCGAAGAGGGTCCTGGCGGTCCTGGGGGACCAGGTGGTCCAGGGGGTCCCCTTGGCCCCACACCTGGGTCACCCTGGAAGAGAGGGGAGAATATGGTTTGCAAGCGCAGCCAAATCAACGGCGAGAGGAACAGGGGGCAGTGGTGCGTGCTGCCCCCTACACCATCCCCCCACACTGGCGCCAGCATCGGCACTCACCTTCTCCCCCTTCAGACCGGGCTCCCCTGGCGTCCCAGGGAACCCCTGGGGTCCCATGTCGCCCTGTGAAGGGGAGTATTGGGGGTCAGCAGGAGGCGAGGCAAGGGGGTGGCTGGCATACATCACCCTGCCATCCCTCCCCCTCCACTTACGGGTTTGCCGTCCTCGCCTGGATCGCCCTAGGGAGAGGGGAGAGGTCAGTGTGCAGGCAGGTGGGAGGGGGTCTCCAAGGGGCCTGGGGCTCGACTTACAGGCTCACCATCCCGGCCGGGGGCTCCGTCCTTCCCCGGTGGCCCTGGGGGGCCGGTGACCTGCTCCACCACTGAGCCGTCAGCGTGCCGCGAGAGGGTCCCAGGAAGGCCGGGGTCGCCCGGTTCCCCTTTCTGGCCCTTGGAGCCAGGGTAGCCAAATCCAGCGCTGCCCTGGGGAGGGGAAGGGAGAGGAGGGAACTGGGGATGGGTGGTATGTCCCCAGGGCTGGCAGCCCAGGCAGCATGGCTTGGTCCTGGCTCCCCCAGGAGCTTACCTTAATGCCCAGTTCTCCTTTCTCCCCCTGCAGAACAGAAGCAAAGAGCAGGTGTCAAACACGGGCATGTCACTGGCATCCTCGAGCCTCTGGGGTCCGCTCTCTCACCCACCTTTTGGCCCTTGACATTGCCTGTCCCCATGATGCCACCGGTCCCCGAGTCCCCTTTCAGGCCACGTTCACCCTTCTCCCCCTTTTCACCTTTGGGGCCAGTGCCTGCAGGAATGGAAAAGGGACCTGGTTGTGCTTGGGGATGGCCATGTCCCCAGTGGTGTACCCCGGCCAGCCAGGGCAAACCTGCCAGCATTACCTCCTGTGGAGACTCGCATTGTCTCCTCCGCTTTGGTTCTCTCCGCTTGCTGGAGGGAGCCCCCGCCACTCTTTGACCCGCTGCCTGCTGCCACAGGGGGAGAGGTGACAGGGACAGCGTCCACCAGCCCTGGGACACCCTGTGCCAACAACAAGGGGACACTGCAGCACCGTTCACCTCCTGGTGCCCTCGCAAAAAGGGCAGGTGCCTGCACCTCATTGGGCATCCTGTGACATTAACCATGGAGGGCACTCAGGTCTCCTCATTCCTAAAATCTTGGGGTGTTGCCCTTGAGTGCAACACCCACAGGTAGCAACTCACCCTGACTTTCCCTGAGGGTTGGTGCCCACCTTCTGCACCGCTGCCAAAATCACCTGAGACCTGTGTTTGCCAAGGAAGAAGAGGTGAGCTGGGAGCATGGAGGGGCAGCCTCCCAACCTGCCTCAGCCGAGTTGCCAGCACTCACCTCAGTGTCATCCTCGTCTTCCTCGCACTGGCGCTCAGCTGCTCGTGGGTCCCCTTGCAGCTTCAAATCAGCAATCACCCCCTGGAAGGAAATCAAGTCAAGAACTGTCATGGATGGACAGGTGCCATTGGTGCACGGGTGTCAAAAGCCACCCTGCAACACCTGCTGCGCCACTAAGACACCATGTCCTCAAGTGCCCAGTGTACATCAAGCTCAGAGCATTCTACACCCAAGCATCTGTTCATCCATCCAGTATAGAGTTTCTAACCTTGCAGCCCTGGTGCCCAGCACCACTAGCATGGCTCGACAAGCCATAGGGAAAAGCCATCTGCTGGCTCTGGCACCTGGTGAGCTGAGCAGAGGTGGTGGCCAGCATCTGGCTAGCCAGCCAGAAATGCTTTTACTGGGACCTTGGCCCGGCTCCTTGTTTCCCCTCTCCGGGGGGAACGGGCAGGTCCCAATTCACTGTAGCCCAAGTTTTGTGTTTCTTAGGCTAATCCACATTTCCTTACCATTTATTTGGGTTTTGCAAGCGCTGTGTGCATCCAAGCCTCTTGTTTATACAAGAAACCACCACAAATTCCTTCCTAAGGATGCTGCCTCCAGACAAACCCCTGTAGCTGAGCTATCTGCTCTGCACGCGAAGGCAGCAGCGCCGTCGTGGCTGGGAAGGGTATCTGAACCCCACGGCTTCCACAGCGAGCAGGGTCACCCAGCACATCCCAAAGTCCGGAACAGGTCCTTTCTGCTAGGATGGGACATGGGACTGCTGCCGCGGTGGGATGTTGCCCATCCCTCTGATCCCAGCAGGGACGTGCCAGGGACCATGCTGGGAAGCAAGCTTGGAGAGGGCAGCTACATCCTTCTTGGTGACTCTTCTCTGGGCAAGACACCTAAAATAATATTTGGGCTCACTTGAAAGCACAGCGCACCATGTCCAGGAAGAGAGCTGTGCTCAGGAAACACAACGGGTTTAAGAAAACAAGAATCAGGGGCAGCTGCAGTCCATCCAGGCTGGCGATGATATTAAAATACAAATATCTTATAAATATATTATAATATAGATACATAATAACTAGAATATATTTAAAACATATTTTTAATATATTATAAATATATTATAGATCTCTAATAAATACACTATACACATAGTTTTAAAACACCAATCTCTCTCACAAGCAAATGCCCCCCAGGTGGACTGTGATGTCCTTCGGCTACTTGTCCTGGTGACAGTCGGCTCTAATCCATCCACCTCCTGCCCACTGAGTTCCAGCAGCAAGCCCAAGCTTTGAGAAATGCAACACTCCAGCTCAGCTTTCCTGGTCCTGGGAATTGCCACAAGCATCGGAAATAATCATGTTCCAGCCCTGAGCCGAGGTATCCCCATGAGGGCTGGTTACAAGGGCCCTTTGCGGCCCCTTTGCACCAGTGAAGGGGCAGCAGTACCATAGGTACTGCAAAGTAACCCCCCTGCCAGACCACAACTGAGATCCCATTTACAGTAACTCCTTTGATACAGCATCATAGAATCATTTCGGTTGGAAAAGACCTTTAAGATCATCAAGTCCAACCATGAACCCAGCACTGCCAGGTCACCACCAAACCACGTCCCTCAGCACCACATCTACATGGTTTTTAAATCCCTCCAGGGATGGGGACTCTACCACTGCCCTGGGCAGCCTGGGCCAGGCCTTGACAACCCTTTTGGGAAAGACATTTTTCCTAATGTCAAACCTAAACCTTCCCTGGCACAACTTGAGGCGACTTCCTCTTGTCCTGTCGCTTGTTCCTTGGGAGAGGAGACTGCCAGCTTGGGAGAAGAGATCGGTATCTGCTGTCCCAGGGGCTCCTGTGTTATCTGCAGGCTTTGCCCCTCCAGGTTTCACGCCATTGACACAGGCAGCTTGGGAAGAAGCCCAGATGCCAGCTGAGATCCCACCAGCAGCCCTTCAGCCGTCCATGAGCAGCTCATCTTGCGGCTTGACGGAGGGCCAGCTTTTAATCAGCTTGATGACCCCATTAGTTAGAGATAACACGAGTCAGGGCTGGTCAGTGATGGAAATACCACGAGGAAGTCAGATGTCAAGGAGACGTTCAAATCTAAATTCCCCTTTCCTCTCCTGGCCAGCCCAGGCAGTCAGCCTCTTTCTCATGACAGCCAGCTATTCCCTGCGGGGAAAACAGGGGTGGGAGGTGGGATTGGATGTTTGGCAAGCTCAGGAACATCACCTGCTAGAACGGCAGGAGCACTTCACTCTGCTCTGGGCTGTTGCTTTGTCTCCAAATAGTGCCAAACACTCTCCAGCTGGGGAGAAAAGCTCCTCCACAGCCATAACCTGGCCAGCACGCTCAAGAGCACAAAACTGCTTTTCAAGAGTAAAAAACTGCTCTTGAGACCTCATGGGACCAACCTGAATCCCAGTTCAAACCTGTCTCTAGCCCATCAATCATTAACCCCTTCCTGCATGAACTTTCCTTGCCTGAAGCTGTTTAACTGGGACTGCAGCAGTGCCGCTCATTAGTCAAGATTATGTTTAAGCCCTGAGAAAAGCACTGCCACACAGCAGAGTCTCTGTTGCTGGGCAAATCACGTTCAGCCCAGGAGAAGCCCAGCAATAAGATCCTGAACTTTCTTCTCCTCAAGCACCATGGGGGATTTCCTTGTCAGCTGGGCATTTTCCCCACACTTTCCATAAACCTTATCTAGAATACGTCATGCTCAAATCATGGGCTTCTCTCCTTGCTCACCAAAGTCATCCTGCAGATATCACCCAACGTCAGCCAACAAAGATATGCTCTGGCCCAAGCATTTTTTCCAGTAAAAGAGACATTTTACCAGCCAAACCATCTCCTCCGCCACAGGAGTTGGGTATTTTCAGCAATGGGGAGATTAGAAGAGGCTCCATGTGTTTGCTGGAAAAGCTACAGACAACAGTGGCTGCTGTCGCGCAACCCCATCTCCTTCTGCCAGCCCACCTTGGGAGCTTTGTTTTGGTGAGACCCAAGACAATATAGCTGGTGGCATCTCAAGCCACTTTTCCCCCTATCTCACACGTCTACTTCCCCTGGGACACACAGGGAGTGTGGCTGCTGGTTTGTCTTGTGGGCAAAGAGGTTGGTTCAACAGGCACCAGCTAGTGTCACCTCCCTCCAGCTTTCACCCAGGCTTCGTGGAGATGCTCCTTAAGGTGACCTGAGGCCTCACCTGGTATTTATCCGGATCAGCCCCTCCAGCCTGAGCAACAAAGAGCCCGGAGCCTTCTTCCAGCTCCATCTCATCTGGGGAACGCTCAAAGCGGACCCGCTCGTGCTCCTCACAGTCCAGGTAGAGGACGACTTCATCCTCCTCCACACTGATGGCAAAGCGTGTCCACTGGTTGAGCAAGGTGGGCACAGTGAAGGTGGCTGCTGCATATGAGCTCGGTGAGCCTGGTTCTGTGTAGTAGAAGATGATCTGCTGCTTGCCTGCCTGCAGCTCCGACAGTTTGACGCCCACATAGATGATGCTCTGTGAGGAGTCCGTGATGGCAAAGAGCATGCCGGCCCGCGGGGTGGTGGGCTGGATGTGGAACAGGAGGGAGAAGTCCCGGTAGAAAGGGCTCGGCAGGTGGTACCGCGCCACCTGGCCCGTGTTGGCATTGGGGCCAAAGACGTAGCCAGGGTTGTTGTCGGGCCCATAAATTTTGAGGATCTCCTCCGGTGGGGGGTCTCCAATCAGCTCAAGGAGGCTGACCTCAGCACTCAGGTTCTCTGCAAGAGGAAAGGAAAGGGAATGGTCACAATTGGCCTGACAAGGATGGTCAGTAATGTGTCTTGGGGGCCATCACTGGCCATGCCTCCCCTAGATGCCTCTCTTCAGTGGATCCCTCCACTTGTCCTCCTCAGGGCCTGGGATTTTCCTTCAGGCTGTGAGTTGGCCAAGGTAGCAATGCTCCTCAAGCTTCTCCCACCACACTGCTCAGATGCAACTCTCCAGATGCCACCCATTCCCTGCTGCTGGCCCTCCAACCACAGTTGGGACATCCCTGAGATGGGATAAAACCAAAGGGATCTTGCCCCTGGCAGCAACATGCCCGTGCAGGCAGCAGGGAATGCTGCCAGAGCACCGGGATGCTGAACAACCACACAGCCACATGGAAGTGTGTTACATCTGTACTCACTGCGGGGCCACGGTGACCCCCCCCGTCACCTCTGTAGAAGCTCACAGGATAACCTTGGCTGGGAATAAATCAGAGCCACCCCCCTTGCAACACCCTGGGAACAGGGCTCGATCCGGTGCACCCCATCAGCTTTCCAGATGATCTCAATTTGGAGCCCGCCTCCTTTCCCGACTCCTTTTACTGAAGGCGCTTGGGGAAGTTCTGCTCGGGATGGTCTCTCCGACCCAAGACAGCTGAACATCTGGCCGGGGTGAGCCGGCTCTCTGTACGCCAGCTCCCATTGTTTTGGCAGCAGGCACATCCTCATCGCCCACACACTGGGCGCTGGATTCCTCCTCTCCTATGTCAACCACTCGGGTCAGTGCCAACTCCACGGAAGCAAGCACGCAGGGTGCTTTTTAACTCCACGCTTCCCGGGAGAGAGGAAACCCAACCACCTTGGCTTTGAAACAGTTAAGGGCTCCGCACCAGGAATGGATACTCAGTACTGATTTTGGCCCCATCCAGAGTCAGGAGCAGGACTGGAGACAGTTCAATGTCCCCAGCTCCACCCCTGGTGTTTCACATGAGCTATGTGGGGGTATCAGAGGTGTGCTGAGCCCAGGAGGAGGAGCCAGGAACCTACTCCGTGCTCTGGAGCCACGCATTGTCCTCCAGAGCTCTTCAAAAGAAAAAATGGGGGGAGGGGGAAAGAAGAAGAATAAATCAGCCCAGCCTTTCCCAGCCTGGAAGGAATACATTGGTGGGAGGAGATTAAAACCTGCCTATTCCAAAAGCCTGAGGGTACCTGCTTATGAAGAACATCTCCAGCTTCCCCCAACTGCCAAGCCCCAATGCTAGTGTCAGGCCCATGACAGGGACCCAGGTAGCAGAGACGTTAGAAGTGCAACCGATTAGAGGTGGGGGAAAGTTTTCTCTCTGCCAGACACACTGATCCTTTCCTGAGCCTGCTGCTCTGAAATCACCCTGAGCCCACCCTGCTCCGCCACGTCCCCAGTCCCACCCAAGCCTGGCAGCCCAAAACGAGCACCTGGCCATGAGAAAACCTCCGTCCAGGTCTTGCACCAGCCCTAATCCCCTCATCTGCCCTGCACTGGGCTCAGACTTCCCCGTGGGGCATCCTCAGCCACCTCAGAGGGGAAGGGCTCAGCAGGGAAGGGCTCAGCGTAGCTCCTCTGCCTCGCCAGTCCCCTCTGCCTCACCAATCATTGGGCCCTCTGGACCCTGGGGCCCAGCACCTTTTCAAGCCCAGAATCATTTTGCAGCCCAATGTGCGCAGCCCTACAGCAAAAATGATGAGGCGAGTGAGCAGGGCTTCTCCAGACCCACAGCGAGTCCCAGCCTGATACCCATCCTTGAGAAACCTCATGTGTCACAAGTTCACTCCCACTGCCCTCTCCCCAGTTGTAATGTCCCCAGCCGCACCAGCCACCCTGCAGCAAGAGGTTGTGACCAAGCCAACTCCAAACTCCAGGGCTGGAGGAAGCCAAATTCACAACAGCTTTAAGGGAAGAGGAAACCAGTTTTCTCCCAGGGGTCCACATGGGTGTAAGAGCTGGCACTGCAATTTCTGCAGCTGGACAAGCACCCTCTGCCCCCAGGGCTCAGGATGACAGCACAGGCTGAAAGAGGCTTTTGTTAGCAATGCAATTTTCAACATGGTCTCTTTGGCATTTCAGCAGGCTCTGAGATCTCCCCTCCTCTCCACACGTCTCATCCATGGGGGAGCTGGCTGCCGGTGCTTCCCCAAACAAACACGGACACATCTTTCCCCCGTGCAATGTGCAAGGCAGGTGGAGGCCAGGGCTGCGAGGATGGATGGATGGAGCTGGGGAGCAGGGGAGAATAAGGGGAGACCTCTTCAAACGACTAATCCCCTGCAAAAGCCAAGTGCCACTTCTCAACCTCAAACCTTTCAGGCTATCCTTGCTTTTTCCACAGGGCACCCAGAGTCCAAATATCACACCCTCTCCTCCCTGCAGCAAACCAGCAGCACCCACTGTGGATTATGGAGAGCCAGAGATGGCCAACACTGCAGCAGTTTTGAGACGAGTGTTGGCAGGGGCTGGCTGCGGGGATGCTTCTGGCCACAGTGACCTGTTTGCTCCTGTTGCCTTTGGAAAGGCTCCAGAGATGTTCCAAGCCACCTTCCTGCTAAGCCTGAGCCGGGGCTGCCAGCATGGCCCCATACATCCCACCCTGTCTGGGATGCAGAGGAGCCCCAGCATGCAGAAGCGGCTCAAGTCACTCTGTGGGGCACACCACACTCCTCATGTCCCCCACCCATTCCTGATGCTGCCTATCCACTCAAGCATCCATCCCCATGATCCTGCGACATATGCCCGGGTCGGCTGTCAAACAGAGCCGCTTTGATACTGAGGGGACCATGAGTACGACCTTTGTCTGACGGCCCCCTGCTAAATTGCCCCTCTGATGGCAGGGGGCATCTTGCTGATCCTGGTCAGCAGCCCCAGGCCATCACCTGAGGGCACGGGGAGGGGGACTGGCTCCAGAACACAGCCTCATTCAGAGGGCTCAAACAGCCTCATTCAGAAGACTTCCAACGAGTTCCCATTCCTGCTTTCTCTGAGTGCCAGTCCCACCCCCTGCTCCCTTCCTTTCATTCCCCTGGCAAAGAGGCATGTCTCTGACCCGGCTGACATACAGAAGGGTCACAACCACCTAACGATGAAGCTGGAGGTGAAGTAACCTCTCCTGCCTGCCAAGCAGGGGGGGAATCAAACATTAGCCGTTGGGTAAACCATTAACCCCAAGGCAAAGAGCTGCTCTGGGAGGGAGAGCGTGTGGGCACGGCCACAGGTCACCTTGAAACCTCCTCACCACCATGGCCCCAGTTGCTGCTGCAGTTGGGTGATCATGGGGTCCTGGTACTTCCTCTTCCCCTGTCCCTGCAGAGAGCTGCCAACTCTGCAAGCGCTCCACTCTCGGCATGGACACCCTAAAGCCCTTCACTGCACTGTAGCACCTGCAAACCAGCCCTGAATGCCAGCACAATGCACTTGGGGACATCTCTTGTCCTGGTCACCGGGATGTTGTCTTTTAACCCGGCCACTGTGCTTCACCAGCAGTGAAACAGCACAAGGAGGAGACGATGATGTTCAGCCTTGCAGAGGGAGCCAAACCCCACTGGTGGTCCCTGTTTGAAGAAGCTGAGGCTGAATGGAAAGCAATTTTGGACTCAGCAGCATCCCATAAGGACAAGGCAGAAGCATCCCTCAGTGCCTGAAAAGCTGGGGGAGAAGAAACACACATACAAACACATGGACATCACCCAGCCACATTACCTGCAGAAGCATTAATAAAGACACAAGAATACCCTTCATCCTCCTCAGGGAGAGAATCACAAGGCAGAGGCAGGTGCCCACCAGCCAAGTGCATCCAACACAGGTCTCTGACAGCCTCACAGAATCCCTGGCACGGTGGAGGGGTTACAGGGACCAAGGTGCTACACCCAGGGAGAAGGAGCAAGCAGAGAAACCACTCCAGGTAGTGATGGCACCGCGATTCAAGCAGGCCCTCCCACTCATGCAAAGCTGACCGAATTTCTGCCTCGCTGCTGTGGCGGAGGTAATTCGGCAACCTGAAATGGTCGGTGCCCAGCACGTCGCAGAAGGGCAGGTGGGTTGGGATGGGTAGGCAAGAGCCATCCGGTGGCATCAGTCTGGGAAAGAAGGATGTAAGCCCTGTGCCGCTACTACCCAAGAGTCGTGTAGTGGCGGTTAGCAAATCAAACTCAAGAGGACCAGAGTTACTGGCAAGAGGATTCACACCGTAAGCCACCCTCCTGTTCGGCAAAGGAGGGCTCTGGCTCCTGTTCGTGCCAGCCAGCGCCAGCCCCAGGTGGCCGGTGCTGTGCCACAGGTTCGGTGAGGCAGATGATACTCCGTGGTGGCGTCGGGGCAGTTGTGCCATGGGGTCCAGGGGCAGCACTACCTGCTCACGGGTACTGTCACCTGGTGAGAAAGGAAAAGGGGCACTACCTGGCTGGGGACCCGCTGGTCTCTGCAAGGATATCTCTGTCCCCGTCATTGTAGGGGTCTCCGTCCCCACGAGCTGCGGGTCCTTCATGATCCCTGTCTCCAGGAGCTGTGGGTCCTTAGTGGTCCCTGTCCCAAAGAGCTGCGGGTCCTCAGTGGTATCCATTCCCAGGAGCTGTGGGTCCTTCACGATCCCTGTCTCCAGGAGCTGTGGGTCCTCAGTGGTCCCTGGCCCAAGGAGCTGCGGGTCCTCAGTGGTCCCTGTCCCCAGAAGCTGTGGGTCCTTGGTGGAGCTGCTGGCTGCATCCTGGCCAGGGGCAGGTGACGTGCTGTGGGGAGGAGCGATGCTTGGCCGTGTCGTGCTCTCTACCAGCCCCGTGGCACTCCTGTCCCGCTGCTCGGTGTTTTCGGACGTGGTCCCCACACCCGCAGGTGCTGCTGTGCCAGGATCCAACTCCTGGTGCCGCGGGCTGGTGACATCTCCCGCCATCTGGCCACCCAGCGTCCCCAGGGACATGGTGGGGGTGGGAGTTCCCGTAGAGGCAAGTGGCTCTGACACCATGGTTTCCTCGCTGGGTGCTGCTGGGCTTCCCGTGGTCTTCATGCTGCCCCAAATCCAATTCAGGAGCTGTGTTTCAGAGGAGGTGAAGCAGTAAGCCAAGAGGAGCAGAAAGTCCAAGCGAAGTGGGGCCATTAGGAACAGAAAATGAGCCCTGTTGCTTTGGAGAGCAAAATGGAGAGGCCAGAAGAAGGAGAGGAGGGAAGAGGCAGGAGTTTTGCCCCAGCCAGTCTCCCGGAGCAGTCACATTGCTCTCTCCTCCCTGGCTCCAGCACACAACCCCTCAATCTGGAGCAGAGTGGGAGGAGTGGCCGCACTGCCGGCCCAGCCAAACCCCCTCTCCCTCGCGTCAGCCTCCCTCGCACCAGGCACAACCTCCCAAGGATACTGCTGTCTGGTTGAGAGCCCACCTGAGCTCCCCAAAACCTCTGGGAGCAGAGCCAGACCTCAGTCGCACCCTGTTTCCAGTCCCAGCTGCTGCTACCAGCCTTTTAACTCCTTCCTGCCCAGAAAACCCTAAATCCTCTCTTCCTGCTTGGTGGCTCTGGTTAAATTACCAGTGGCAAGAGCTGTACATGGGGGGTTCACATGTGGACATGGTCCCCACAGATGCTCAGCTTTGGTGGGACACAAAGATCTCCCTGCTCCAGGTCCCAGGGAAAGGTTATAACCTCGGTGCAAATGAGAACAAGGAGGGGAAAAAATCCCAGAAAATATTTCCAAGATTTCCGCTGTCTGGAAACACAAGTCCCAGACGTCAAGTGCTTTTAAGCCGCTTTCCCAGCTCAGTTACAGGTCCAGGAACCCCAGGTGCTGTCACAGGATGGCAAGGGGAGCACTTGCAATCCCCCTCACCACGCGCATCATGTGCCAGTGACATCTCAAAGCCAGGTCTGAGCAATCACAGCCTCGAGCACTTCTTTCCCTGAAGCCTGGGACAAAAAGCTTCCCCAGGCGGCTGGCACTCTCCCGTGCCCCAAAAAATTGAGTTGCTTTTCACCTCAGCCTAAAACAAAACCACCCTAAATCCACTTCTCTGGCCCATTTTCCCACATCAGCACTGTCTTGCTCTGCAGACAATGACCCCTGTTCCTGGGGTCTCCTGCAGGGATGAAGCACACTCGTGGACCGTACCGCCATGCTGTTCTTGCTGTGACACTGGGCGAGTCACCTTCGTGGCTCAAAAAGTGCTCCCAAGAAGAGGAGGTAACATTTTCACGTCCTCTTAGCCCGGATGCTGCATGACAGGGAAAGCTGTGGTCTGCAGTAACACGGTCCCACAATGCGGCGCAGGAAGGGATGCAACTCTCCTGATGCTCCAGTTTAAAAATATTCATGAAAAGCACTGAAACAAATGCTCAAATGCCTATTTTTGCTTTACACAACATTTCCTACACTACTTTTTAAGTGAACTGCGTGTGTTTTCCCCTTAAAACAGTCGCTGGCAAGGCAAGGCTGCTCTGGCTCATAGGTTTGCCCCATGACTGATGCTGTTAGGGGCGCATGTTATGGCACAGCCCACAACTAATTGAATGTGGGACGCCTTTTTGTCCGTATGTCAGACTTTCCATATTGCCNAGAGAGGAGCCAGCCTGGCAACCCGCCCCAGCGTGTTTAGACGGGACTCGCTGTGCCCAGCTCTGCTCCCTGGGGTGAGGGTGCGGTGTCCTGGCAGGGTGCCGAACACTCAAACATCCCCCTATTCTCAGCACCTCCGAGGGGGATGCCGGTGACTGCTTCCCTCCCACTGGCGGGAGGACAGATGGAAAAACCTGATGTTCCCACAGCCAGACTTGGGGGAGATAAGTAGGGTGACAGCCTGCAGCGAGGACGTGACCCAAGCCCTCTGGAACCATGACCCAAGCCCTTTGGAACCATGTAACACCGGGCAGCTCCTGTAGTCACCAGGGAGCATCATGAGCCCTGATCAGACGCCCAGTCTCAGTCAGGAGGGTTTCGGCAGCAGCACCATGCTGGAGTGCCCCAAGCATGTGCAGTCACGATGCCCAGCCAGAAAAAAAAAATCCCATTTCTCCCTTCTGCTGGGATTAGGCAGCTCAGAGTAAAGCAGCAATCCCGCAGGACCCCTCCACGCGCAGGGCTGCTGCCAGCCCTCATTAAGTCAATGATCTTCATTTCACTGCACACCTCCACACCAGCAGCTCCCAGGGAAGGAACCAGGGCTGGGACGTCCCCACGAGTTGCAGCGTCCACATACCCCAGCTGTACTCCTGACCCTCTCCCAGCAGCAGGATTTGCAAAATAAGGGCTCAGAGGGTGGCCCGGTGGTGCAGTTGCCACTAAAGCATTGCAACCCAGTGTGTGCCCAGCTCTGCCACGACAAAGTGGCCAGGCATGGACAGGGAATGAAACAGCTGGTGAAATATTTTGGAGAAGCATTTCCCCAAAAAGAAGCCACAGCAGCTGGCTTGCTGGCAGAGCAAGGGAACTCCCTTGTTTTAGCCTCCTCCGTCCTAAAGGCTCCCAAAAAGTGCTTTGCACACTCCAGAGGATGCTGCCAGAAGCTTACTGTGACCGTGTACTTCCTTAAAAACAAAATTGGACCCTCAGTCTGGCCCCAGCCTCCCTCCTGGACAGGCCTGGCTGTGTCTTCCCACCACTGTCTGTCATTTGCTGGTGCACCCTGGTCTCCCTGGAAAAGAGGGATGAGGCCACCCTGCACCCTGCTCCATCTTGTCCCAGAAGGTAAGGTAAAAACACAAAGGGAGTGAAAAAAATGTGGNGGAAAGAGGGAGGAAACGGAGGGAAGAGAGAAAGGAGGGGAAGGATGAAGGGAGGAAAAAGCAGAGAAAAGGGAGGGCAAAAAAGCAGTCACAGGCAGACAGGCAAGCTAACGGATGGACAGGTGGACAGACAGGCAGACGGACAGCAGAGGGAGCCTCAGGCCGAGCAGAGCGCAGATGCATCCTCAGTAGACCCATTTTATTGTGCCCTATCACGGGTGACGACCCATTCCAGTTACACTGGGGGCCCCTTTATCACCGAGGGGTCACCGAGCTCCGGGCAGGGACCAGCAGCGTTTTTTGCAGGGTGCAGCCAAGCAGGGAGCTGTGACCTGCTGCTTCCTTCCTCTCTCTGCTTGCATCTCAGGGATGGTCTCCTCAAACCAGTGAGAGATCCCAGGTCTGAGATGTCCCAGGTGAGAAGCCTTCTGTCTAAATAGATGAAGCAAAGCTGCAGAAAGGGCTTTAATGCCGACAGTGGATCCCACGGCCCAGAGATTGAGCCACGGAGAGAAAGATCCCACCCAGGGCACCCCCACTCCAATCAGCCACGTATCCATGGAGCCAAGGATGGATGGAGCTTCACAGCATCCCCATGGCACAGTTCCAAGGGAGCCTTCCTTAGGTATCAGGGGCTTTAATTAACAAGTTTGCCTATTACCTGGCTATTTATCTACTTTCTGTTCACTGAGTCCAGCCTCAGCTTCCCCCAGCCGCAGGCAGGATGGCTGCAAATTGCCTCTGGTTTTTGGCCACCATCAAAAATGTCCCCTGACCCTTAAGAGAAGCTGCACCGACCCCCACACAACATTGCACTGGGCGCTACTCCATGAAGTGTCCCCCTGGGACCAGCAGAAAGGATGCCCCTGGATGCAAACATACCACAGCACCACAACCTTTCCAGAGTCCACTGGCACATCAGCAGTTTGCCAAAAGCTTGCCTGTTTACCACCAGCCACAGCAATGTTGTTGTATCATAGACTCATAGCACCACAGAAGAGTTTGGGTTGCAAGGACCCTTAAAGATCATCTAGTTCCACCCCGCCCCGCCATGGGCAAGGACGCCTCCCACTAGACCATGTTGCTCAAAGCCCAGTCCAACCTGGCCTTATACCTAATTGAAATCTACCCTCTTCCAGTTTAAAACCACTACCCCTTGACTAGGTATATTCTTTTTTCACCACCTCAGGCAGCTCTCTCTCAGGATGGAATATATATTTTGAAGCCTATCACATGGAAAATACCCAATTATTACATTATTAAAAAGTGGTTTGATGTTGCAGCATAGTTTACACAGAGCTGTTGTCAGAAACTTTGTTCCTGAATAGTGGTTCATAGGATAACTCAGGCTCCAAAGGGCCTCAGGAGGTCTCTAGTTGAACCTTCAGCTCAAAGCAGGGTTACTTCTGAGCTCAGAGCAGCTTGCTCAGGGCTTTGTCCAGTTACGTCTCGAAAATCTTGAGGAATGGAGACAGTGCTTTGTACAGTCTCCGACAGTCTTCATGGGAAAAGTTTTTCCTTATATCCAGTCTGAACCACTTTCATTCCAATTTATTCCTGTTGCTTCTTGTTCTCTCTCCATGCTCTGCTCTGAAGAGCCCGACTCCATCATCTTGCTAACCTCCGATTAGATACTAGGGGCAGCTCTTGGTTCACCCCTGAGGCTGTGTCTGTTTTAGGCTGAACAAGTCCAGTTCCTTTAGCCTCTCCTTACTGGACAAGCGCTCCAGTCCCCCGTAGGGTACTCCAGAGAGCACACACCTTCAAAGGGCACAAAACTGCAGCACAACAAGTGCTTGGGACTGCTGCTGCTGCCTCATCTATATGTCTCCCCTGCTGTGAATGCTACTGGGGAAGTAAGGGAGGAAACGTTGACAGCAGCACAACCAAAACGCTGGAAGCGGGAGCCCTTATGCACCGAGGAGAAAAATTCAGCAACTGTCAGCAGCAGATGGTATCTATAAATCCTATCGATGTTTGGGATTTTAATCCGTTCTTCAGCTAAAAGCCCAAACAACAGTTAAAAAGCCCTCACTGAGATGCACACTGAGGATATTGCCACATCCCAAGTCGCTGACCTCCCATATAGAGACAGCCCCCGGGGACAGATGGTGGGACCTGGCCCACGGACGGGTGCTCAGCCAGGCAGACAGGAAGGCAGTGGCTGGAGATGATAAAGATGCACAGGGGCTGAGCTGGTGGAAGTGACGGCACCCACCACACCCCAGGAATGATGCAGGTGCCTGTTTGCCAGGGCCTGCCTCCAGGCCAGCGTTTCCCCCTGCCTCTGGCTGTGCAACACCGCGAGCCCCTGGGACCGCAGCGTTCCTAAACATTTACTCATGGAGAGCCAGAAACATCCTCCCACCAAATTCCTCAATAAGATAAACCATGAAAATGTCACGACAGCCTTGGGGAGCCAGCAAATAACCCCAGAGGGGAAGAAGAGTGGCCATGCCCAAACTCCCACCATTACCTGCATCCTCCTCCCGCTCCCGAACTGAGCAGAGACGGAGGCATCCACTGCGCCGAGGCATTCATCCTACTCATCTAAAGAGTATTTTTGTCTGCCCTCATGGGAAATTATGTGAGCAACAGGAGTGGACAGGGTGAGCAAAGAGCAAAGCAAACAGCCCTCCTTCCAAGTGTGGCTAAAAATACCCATGGGGGTTGAGCCCCTGGGGAATGACACGTCAAGGGGCAGGTCTCGCCGAAGGAATCTTGAATTTGCCTTGTAACTCGTTACCCTCCAGAGAAGACCAGGAGCCCCGAGCTGGAGAAGGCACAGCCCAGAGATTCTGGTGTCCCCCTTTTTTCCGTCCACATGGGCAGAAGGACAAGGCAGAGCCTGGTTTATCGGCAGCTGGAGCAGAGAATTGGGGCTGGCGTGACTTTGGCTACCCTGTGAAGTGCCCTGGCCATCAAGAGGATGGATAGTGGAGAGGGACTGTCAACCTCTGGGCACAGCAGAATCCAAGGGAGGTCTTTAAAATTGCAAGAAGGTCTTTAAAACACAAGGTGAGCTAGGTGTGACCTGCAGCCCCCAGCCCCATCCCCAGACACGCCTGGGTCCTGCCTCTTCAAGGGCCACCAGCTCTGGTTCCCATCACTCTCCTTCCTCCGGGGCTGACCGACAGCCCAGAGATAAGGCAAGGGGAGGCAAGGGAAGGAATGCGACCCCCTCACTCTCCCTCCCACGCATTAATAAATCACCTTGCAGGCAAATTGCTCCTTGGAGGGGGAAGACCCATCCCCCCCCACACACCCCATTTAAGGTCTCAGCTCAGCCTGGGAGTCACACTCCCAGGAAGCCCCGAATTTTAATCACGTTCCTGGAATTCCTGCCCCGGCATGAAGCTGAGAGGGCTCTGGCAGCACCCACAACCACCGTCTGGGCAGGCACAGCGAGCTATCCCACTCCTCAGAGAGGGGGTTTTGCTCCCATCTCTGCGAGGAGCTGAACGGGTCTGCAGCTCAGGAGCACGTCTCCATTCCCAGACACCCATTTATCTAGAAATACAGGGAGACCAACACACCCGACATCCCAGTTCATAGAGGGATGCTGTACCGCAGTACGAGGCGAGATCAGGGCTGGGATGGAGGATTTACGAGCCGACTTGATGCCACCTGCTCATTTGGCCTAAGCAAAGTAGAGAAGAGGAAGACAAGCTACCCACGTGGGTACGCTTCCCTGAAGCTCAAATAAAGTCTTCCAGCACGTCACGGCGGAGAAGCCAACGAAGTCCAAAACATCAGGACATGACTCCCATGAGCATATTCCCAGCCATGGAGAGGGCTTGGCACCAAGAGGGACAGAGAAAGGGTGTGCAGGACACCCTGTCTCCCCCTCAGCTGTGCTTATGCGCTGCACTGTGCCAGGATGTTAAGCCACCAATGTCAAGGAGCACTGCTGGAGAGCAAACTTGCACCAGTTTTGAAAGCTGCATGAAAAATAGCTGGGAGTTGCCCATTCGCAGTTGAAGGAGGAAAATACCAGCACAGCTAAAAAAGTCATCCCAATTCACCACACAAAACAGAAGAGCTGCCAATTGAAGCAGTACTTGAAGCTACAATGGAGCGGTGCAGCATCCATCCCATGGTACAGCATCCATCCTGTATCCGCTGCGAGACAGGGAGGCCAGGTGCTAGCTGGTCTGTGCAGTTGCAAGAGGCGACTGCAATAGCTTGTGGGTGCTTTACAGAGCCTCTTCGCAGATTTACGGTGAGGGAAACCACTCAGCAGTTCATTAACCTCATCCTCAGCATGGCTCGCAGCAAACAAAACCCAAACTTGTGTGGCTGCTGCAGGGCCAGGTGACAAGAAACTGTATTTTGCTAAGGAATGGAAAGGAACAGAGGAATCCAGGAGTGGTTTTTTGTTTCTGGAATTCAGCTGCAATCTCCCCACTCATCCAACCAGCCTCGGTTTTGTCAGTGCCGCCCCCCTGCAGCGCAGGGGACTTTGTTTAGCTTGGAGCCTCTCAAAGCCCCTGGCTGTGCTCGCAATGAGATTCCTTGTCCTCTCCACGGTCCTTCCACCTCTCTGCACTCCTCAGACAATAGTTTGCCTGTGCTGCTGGCTTTGGCATCGTTTCCCTGCTCTTTCCAAAGTTTCCTCTGCACCAGACAGCCAAGCTTGGCCATCCTGCTTTGGCATCCCATCCCATCGCAGGCTTGTCTGCTGGGCGCTGCGCTTCATGCCAGACCTCGCCACAGCTTTCAGGTCGCCAAGGTGGAGGGGATACAAGAGGGTGAGATGCCCCGCAGGCCCTTTGGCAGTGGATGCTTTAATGCCTTTGTTAGCAGCCTGGATGAGGGGCCACTTAAACAGGGAAAGTGTTGTCTGGCCCTTGAACCTACTCGACTGCATATATTTCAGTGCTAAGGAAAAAACAAATCAGTTGAACACCCTGAAATTAAGTTGAGTGATGACAAATTGATGTCAACCAAGGCTGAAATCCCCTACTTCCTAACAGGATGACAATTCATGTCTCCAGTGGCACAGAAAGTATTTAAGCAGCAAAATGCAGATCTTTTGAGAAAGTCCAAGCATCACTGGAGATGGACATTAAAGGGGTCAAATAGGTCGATGTTGTCAGTGACTATTTTGTTGTTCCATGCAAGTGGAGAGAAGATATCTCAACTTCCTTTAGTGCTGGGGAAAGCCAACAGGAACTGGATGAGGCCAGAAAACACATCTCCCCTCTCCAACCAACAACCAAACACGCCAAGCGAGAGATCTCATTCTGAGCCCAAGCACGAGATAGGGACCAAAAGCCATCAGTTGGCCCATTATCCCCTTTTTCAATAAATCACTTGGTTTTAAAGCAAAATACAACGCCAATAAATAGCTTTAATGTACTGGAGTTTACCTATAACGCAAGAGATGTCAAGAACAGGGATGAATGTAAATTGGGGTCCTGCTCAGATGTAGATGGGGATTCAGAAGGAGGTTTGCCCTGTCTTGAGCATGAGGACGATGCTATGGCCGGGCACTGTCCTCAGCATCAGCATCCCAAAGCAAAGCCAGCCAGCCCATGGGCATGGTGCCACCAGCTGAGGAGGGCCATGAGGCATAGCATCACAGAGATACATCCCCAGAAGCTGTTTTCCAGGATGATAAGGGTTAAAAAAAAAAAAACCAAACCACACAAAAAAGCCAGCAGGCATGCCTGAAGAGGAGGATTAGAGAGAATAAGGCCATTTCTCAGCACAGACTATGGCAACGTAAATAGAAAATTAACATTACGATCAAGACAGGGGCCCTTTCCCTTTGCTCCTGCCCTACAATGCCACTATTGTTTTGCTGACAACTGGTAATTATCCCAAGCTGCACACACTGGTATTCCCACCCTTTAACCGGGAGGGATTTTGCTGCCGCCGACCCTCTGACACCAGCAAAAATTCACATACCACAGGGTTCAAAGGGGGGGCGGCTGCAAAGGCTGGGCAAGCCGAGCAGGGTAAGTCATTCGGAGACCTCCTTTTAGCCATCCCTAAAGAAAGAAGCTATTTGGGATGGTCTTGCTCCCAATGGCTATGCTTGGGGTTCAAGGTGCCCCAAACAGCAGGGGGCCTTTTCCTCCATCCCCAGTGAGCAGTACCCATCGTCACCCCAGAAGAAAAAATATTCACCTCCCAAATATGCAAGTCTACACAGCGCATCCTTTCTCAGCCTGGTAGCAAAGAGAAAACTGCAAAAGAAGAAATAATCCCACAGAGGCACGGTTTTTCTTCCTTCCTCAAAAGCTCAGACATCCCTGGGGACCCTGGACCCCTAGGATGAGCCCCAGAAGGCAGCCACTGCCCTGGTGCAAGGGAGCTGTAACGGGAACGAGTCGGACCCATCACTTCTCATTTATGGGATGTGGGAGTCGCAGTCTAAACCTCCCCAGTCCACCAGGAGTCCAGCCTGGTGCCAGCACCTCCTCAGATAAGGTTATAAAAAATACTGGAAACTCCCTGAAGGTGGATTAAAACACTCCCATGGTCAAAATGCAACTTTTTAATTTATTTATTTTTTGGCAGGCTGGTGTATGAGCCTGAAATATCAGAAAAAGGGGGGGAAAAAAGCACATTTTTTCAGCCATGGACTGCAGGCAGCAGTCAAGGACAGACCAAAGCAGAGAACACACACAGCCACCAAAGGAGCCGGCTCCCAGCACCGCAACCAGCTGTTCTGGGATTTGGGGATTTTTTGGTTGTTAAGGGGGGTATTTCATTTTGTTTTCTTGTTTTCTTTTTTGGTTTTCTTCTGCATTTTAATTACACGATCGCAGATCACATAAGTTTCTTCCTAACGGGAGAGCTGGAAACCGGTTTTTCCTGCAGCAAGGCCAATTCCACAAATGCTAGCAATGACCCGTAAAGATAAAACAAGACCCATAAATCAGCAGAGCAACATCTTTCCTTCCTCGCAGTGTCACTGGCCTGTTTCGCCGGGGTGGGTTTTTATTTGTTATTGTTTTAAGCACCCAAGAGAAAAGAAAGCGCTCCTAAAACCCCACTTAACCCATCCCAGCTGCAGAAAAAACCCCACGCAGGCAGGAGGAGCTACGCTAAGGGACTCCGTGCAAGCTCCAGCCTGTCCCCGCAGCACCCGCTCGGGCTTTGTGGGGAACGAACCCCCCTTCTCCCAACCCTGGGAGCCCCGCCAGCCCCTCACTTAATTAAAGCGTGTGGCCACTTGCAGAGCAGAAAGCCGGCGGCCAGAGTATGGAGGCTCCAGTGCCTCCAGGGTGAGCCCTGTCACTGGACCAGCACCCCATGTTTAAGGATGCTGAAGCCTGAGGGAGCTCCCAAGATTGTGTCAGTACCTGGCTGACTTTGGCTCCATCACTTGCTTGGCCAGAGCGGTGACACGGCTGCAGAGCAAAGACCGAACCCAGATTTTGTCCTTTAAATCGCTTTTGCCAGTGGAGGTTGTGTCTCACCCCTCTTTTGGGGGCTATCAGAGCACAATGGGATAAGGGGGAAGAGCAAGGAAGGGACGAACGCTCGCAGGGCTCAGAGAGGAAATGCTTGCTGGCCCCTTGGGAAGGAAAGGAGGGCAGAAGAAAGCCCGGAAGGGGCCACAGCGAAAGCAGAGGAAAGGCTTAAAAGATTAAAACAGGACAATGTTACCAGCGCTGCCCCGTGTCCCCAGGCCCCTACTGGGGTGAGAGGGGAAGAAGAGGGGGGAGAGGGGAAGAGGAGGGAGAACAGGGGGTTCTGACTGCCAGATCATGGTGCCCATCAACAGGCTGCGGTACCTGCTGCGGTACCATCCATCAGATGTATGTTCAGGTGCCAAATGCTGGCACCAACTGCACCCCTGAATCCAGGCACAGATGGGGAAGCATTGACAGCATCACTCAGAAGCAAACTAGGGGCATGAAGAGACTGAACAGCAATAGCACCATAAAAAGATTAAACGGCAAAATGAAAGAAATGGGCAACATTTCTACTCCCTACCTAAGCCAACTGTTTTTCACTGGTGTTCGTGTAACTGTGGTTCGTCAGTCCAAACCACATCAGCAGCTCCCTGAAGCCAGAATAGCCAGTAGCTCAACAGCAAGGCCCATGCAGCAGCTGTTGGCACAGCTGGAGCATTGGGGATGTACCGGAAAACCCAAGCATTGGGATGCAGGAGATGTACTGGAAGACATGTTTCCACTGTGAAAGTCAGATTTGCAGGGCCACAGGCTGTATCCTGGTATGGTCACAGTGGAGCTGACGCAATCGAGCAGGCTGTACCTGGCCATCGAGCATCCCACCTCGGTGAACAACCCAAGTCAGGCCTAGTGTTGGTCTGAGCACTGGGGAGGCTGCACCTCTAATCCTGAGTTCAGTTTTCGCCCCCTCACCCGAAGAAGGACATTGAGGAGCTAGAGTATGTCCAGAGAAGGTCAATGAAGCTGGTGAAGGGTCTAGAGCACAAGTCTTGTGAGGAGCGGCTGAGGGACCTGGGGTTGTTCAGCCTGGAGAAAAGGAGGCTCAGGGGAGACCTTCTCACTCTCAGCTCCCTGAAAGGAGGTTGAAGAGAGGCAGGGGTCAGTCTCTTCTACCAAGGAACAAGCGACAGGACAAGCGGAAAAGGTCTCAAGTTGTGCCATGGGAGGCTTAGGTTGGACATTAGGAAAATTTTCTACCCTGAAAGATTTGTCAAGGCCTGGCCCAGGTTGCCCAGGGCAGTGGTGGAGTCCCCATCCCTGGAAGGGTTTAAAAGCCATGCAGATGTGGTGCTGAGGGACATGGTTTAGTGGTGACCTGGCAGTGCTGGGTTAATGGTTGGACTTGATGATCTTAAAGGTCTCTTCCAATGTAAACAACTCTATAATTCTGTGCTTCACCAGTGACCCGCCCATCCCTGGTTGTATGTGGGCCAGCCGAAACATCTGTAAGCCTACTTTGTCACTTGCCTCCCAAATATCCCCACTGCTAGACCAAAGCACCAGAAGCTGCCGGTAGAGCTTGGGGCAGGCACAGGGAGCACAGCAGGGGCTGCCCTGTGGAGCCCAGCCCACCTCTCCCCCCTGCCCAGCCATCCAGAGCGGCACACATCCAGACCACCGGCCCGGGACGGAGCGGGACCCAACCAACGTCCACCTTACACCGCTGCAGTAATCCTGTTGCTAGGACACCCGCAGGCGAAGAAATACAACACTCAACAGATTAGCGTCTAGACTGGCTGACCTTTCCCTCCGCTTGCAAGGTGGAACCAGGGAAAATTGGGCGCTGTTGGCTTAAAGGAGGAGTTTTGTAGTCTGAAGGGGTTTTTTTGTAGACAGGAGCCAGAGAGGGAGGGACATTGCTGTTCCTGAAAGAGCCATTTCACTACCTGCTGCCGGAGAGGGATGTGCAGGAGACAACCCCGATCTTGCAACCTGCTGCCAAGCCCGGGCTTTGCCCAGCAACCCAGCTGACAAAAGAGCCTTTCATTAGAGGGGACGATGTCAACTTGGTAATTAGCAGGGGAAAAGAAAAAAGGGCCCAGAGAAGATTATTACCTCCAGCAGTTGCCTCTGGAGGCCCCTCTCAAATGGTCTCATTAACTCTTTCAGTTGAGCTCAAGGAGGAGAAGGTGGGGAAGGAGCCACCAACATCATCATCAGCCATTGGCTGGCTGGGCCCAGGCGGCATCTGAGCCTCTCAGGATATCATGAGGAGAGTCGTCCCCTTGGGTGCTGTTGGAGCAGTATGGCAGCAAGTAATGCCTCTGCTCTTGAGATCCAATGCTGGATTGGACCCAGCAGGAACCAGGACCACTACCCTCCTGCACCCTAGCTAGGAGGGCACCACACTACAGCTACCACATTCACCTGCCCAACCCTGGGGAGTCCCTGCTAGATCACTGACCTCGGTGAGTGGAATCCTCGCTCAAGCCATCAAGTGACCACTGGGTACACCACACACCAAACCTCTTCCAGCTCATGCCTTGCTGAATAATGCAACGGAGTCCAGCCCAAGGCCACTGGGTACCATGCAGAGAGGGCGATGTTGGGGACTCCCCCATATCCTCCACCTTGATGGCCTGATGCCTCCATCTCCCCATCAAAAAAATGCAATAGATGATCGTTAAAATCAAACAAAACAAACAAACAAAAAAACTACATGTTATTATCAGATGGTGCCCTGGATACCTAGCGGGAAGAGATCAGAAACCTCCCTTCAGGTATCTTTTCTCCTCCTGATGCCAAACCCCCACAGCTTTCCCTTTTGCCACCCACTCCAAAGAAATCCAGGATGGGTCACCCAGAGGAGAGCGGCTCATCCCATCAGTACCACTGTCCCCTACTCCAGGGGCATCGTCCAATGAAAATCATCCCTGAAAAAAGCCATCCAGAGAGCAAATCCAACCTAGCCTCCAGCAGCTTTGTCGGGCCAGGTGCCAGGCTGAATGTGGTCACAGGATGGTGACATGTCGGGATGGCTCGCTCACCTTGGCAGGAGTGGCCCTGTGATCACCACTTTCCAGGCTCACTGAAGGCTGCAGGACTCCCTCCTGAGGAACCAGCCCTGGCTTCCCCATGTCCCAAGGACATCCCTGGGGGCTGAAGCACTGGCCTTGTCCCTGCACAGAGATTTAACAGCAAGCCCCAGGCACAGAGGTCCCCAAGCAGCTGCAGAAATAACTGGTTAATCAAGTCCTACATTAAAAGCCGAAAAACACAGACATGCGCTGCTGCCACACACCTTCCTCCATCCACAAACTCAGGGACTTTCTCCCACTCCCCAATACTCAAGAGGATTTAGTACCAGCCAAAATCATTCCAGATCTCTTACATGCCACCTCCCATTCATCAGCATCTCCTCTGAACACCAGCTGTCAGAAAGACAAGGCACATCTTCCTGGAGGGCAGCAGCACTGAGGTCCCACACACACTGGTACCCAGGGAATGAGAAACATGGCTGGAGGACAGGAGAGTCAGAGAGAGCCCCCCATAGATGGCAGAGAAGAGACAGAGTGACAGAGTGAGGTGGAGCCCAGTCCTAGTCCCTCCATCCACCGCAGAAGCAGCTGCCTCCAGGCTGCGTATGGAGAGATGGGCAGGATGCTCTTGAAAAGGGCCCCTCTCACTCGATATGGCTGCAGGGAGCTGAGCCATCAAGTCTAAGCCTGCACCAGATCAGGCCTCTCCAGCAGGCTCGTTGGTGCTGGCATCTCCCAGGAGGGCAATGCCATGTTGTGCACTTCATGGTACACGCTCCTGCTGCAGCAGGATGTAATCTCCTTACAAAATACAGGGCGTCCTGGCTCTGAGAGCGCCCGGCCCCTCCCAGGGCGAATGACCCAGCGCTCAATAGCAGAGCGTGAATTCATCTCGTGTGAAGCAAGCGGCTATTAATCATGAGCACGTGCTAACAAACACTGGGTTGAAGGCTCATGGTCCCGGCACGTGGGCACTACAAACCCTTCTCGCGGTTCAGAACTTGACTGGGGAGATGCTGGCATCAGCGAGAGGGTAACGGAAGTTGTCCCTGGGCTCCACATCATCCACATGTCCTAAGTCTGGGCAAGCCTGTACTCTTGTCACAGCACAGGCTCCCATCCAAAGAGAGGGAAGGACAGTGGCTGCAGGTACCTCAGCCCTGGCAATGGTGCTGGGAGTGGGGTGGGGGTCGTAGGCAGTCTTCCAGGAGGGAGCAGGGAGATGACCCCATGCTGGAGTTTGGCGAGACACCTTGGGAGTGACAGCCACTTCCAGACCAGGCTGGCCACGTGAGCGCTCACCACTGAGGCTGAGCCCAGGGTCTTCATCCACACCTGGCAAGGATTGATGTTTCCCCAAGATGAGGGTCCTGACCCCTCTGGTGAGCATTTTGGGGCCAAGAGGGAAGGACCAAGCCAAAAAGATGCCTTCCCACCCCAGATGGCTGATTAGAGCAAAACAAGACATTGTTTCACTTTCACCCTGACACACTGATGGATGCCTTGCTACTCTGACTTGCATGTATCACCCCTCTAACCAAGATCATAGATGCTTAGAAGAAGGGTCCAAATCATCACTTCCCTGCAGACCCTGCTAATCCCGCTGCTGGCGGACACAGCAGAACATGCAACACCCCAGCACCACCCTTCTCATCAGGAGGCACAGGTCCCACCCACACAGGCATCGGGAGGAGAAGCCACTGCCTTTTGGCAACCTCTTGCCTTCCCCCGTCCCACATCACCGCCAGTTTAATGTATCACAGCAACCCAGACCAAACACGGAGCCCCTGATCTGACACCACCAGCTGCAGGGGTGGCCTGGGACCTGCCAGCAGGAGTGATGGTCGAAGCCTTGTGCTCCTATCATACATGGACATCCTTGACCCTGCCTCCCCTGGAGACATACCCCAGTATGGTGCTGCGTCGGCTGGGAACACTGCTCAGCTAGAAGGAAAGTAGACAGGACCCTGGCCACCATCCATGGCGTGGGTGCAGTCAGCAAGCACCGCCAGCTTATCTGGGGTTATCAAAAAGGTGCCGTTTATCCAAAAGTCAACAATAAGCAACACGAGATACAGACTAATGAGGAGAGCAGAAAAGACTAAATTAGTTTGAATACAGCATTTACTGGAGAGAAGGCAGGTGGCTTATTTATAAATTAAAAAATATCAGAGATAATTGCAAGGGCCGCTGGGCTGATGGAGATTTATGCCAGTGGTGATGGTGAGAAGAGCACAGGGATGGCAATGCTGGGCTAGCAAGCTGCAGATTCCAGGTGTTCTGGATGCTCTTCCCACTCCAGGCTGTTTGAGCAGCCTCCCACAACCTGGGGACAGGGTTAGAGGAAGAGTCAGATCTTCCAGTCCCCTAGGGAGGAGGAAACCAGCAAATCAAGCTTGGGAATAAAATGAAAATACAATAAAATCCACTCATGACCCATTTCCATCTTAGAAAAGGGTTGGGACGCAATGCCAAAACAAGCAATAAAAATTCCACAAAAGCAACCTTTTCAACTGAAAAGCAGCAGACACAGGCTGTTCCGGACCAGATGTTGCTTGCTGAGAAAGCCGCCCTGCGCTGGGGATGCTCCTGCCAAACGGTGCTGCTGGTCAGAGCCAGGAGCACAACAAGTCTCCAGAGTCTTGTTCCCAGAGCAGCCCTATCCTAACAGCCTTGAGGGGGGGTGTCCTGTTCCCCACCCCAACACTTGCTAGGAGGCAAAAGCCACCCCACCTTTGGCTTGTGGGAACCATTCCTTCATCCCCAAAGAATTTATTAACTGTGCTCATGCCTCAAGGCCGTTGAAGCTTTTTGGCCTGTAGTTTGCTCTCACACACACCAGTGGGGAAGGAAATCGAGATGAGAATCAGAAAATGTGCGGAATGCTGCTGAGACAATTATGAGGGCAGAGCTGGCAAACACACCTGGCAATGTCGAGGCAACCCAGTGGCTGTGTCACCGAGCTGCCATCTACCTCACAGGCAACCCTGCTCCTGGTGACTGGGAAGGACGTGGAACATCAGGCTGCAACATTGCAACAAGATACCCAAAGGCCTTCTCTTTAACGAAGCCTTCTCGCTCATTATAGTGGAGCCAAGCTTTGCAAGCACACAGGAGACAGCCTCACAAGTGTCTGAGCAACTCTGCATTAACCTCAATCTAGACAAATGATAACCCAGAGTGTATCAGCCACAAGTTTTCCAGCTTCTGCTGGTTTCCCCAGGTTCATCCTTCCCTCTCTGCTCTTTTCTCGCTCCCACACTACATGATCCCTTTTCACCCATGAGCCCGCTCCAGCTCTTCCCATGCCCACCGCCTCTCATCTCACATTTCTCCCAGTGGCTTCAAACCCACATGAGGACAATGCTGGAAGCCCCTATTAGCTGTAGAAATATCCGCATCATTTTCTAATCCCATTCTGCTCCTTGCTTCAATTATATCTTTGGCAACAAGCTCTCTAGGCTAATCAAATCCTACATTAAAAGCCAAAACTCACACATGTGCTGCTGCCACACACCTTCCTCCATCCACAAACTCAGGGACTTTCTCCCACTCCCCAATACTCAAGAGGATTTAGTACCAGCCAAAATCATTCCAGATCTCTTACGTGCCACCTCCCATTCATCAGCACATCCTCCGAGCACCAGCTGTCAGAAAGACAAGGCACATCTTCCTGGAGGGCAGCAGCACTGAGGTCCCACACACACTGGTACCCAGGGAATGGTGAATGTGGCTGGAGGACAGGAGAGTCAGAGAGAGTCCCCCATCGATGGCAGTGAAGAGACGGAGTGACAGAGTGAAGTGGAGTCCAGCTCTAGTCCCCATATCCGCTGCAGAAGATGCTGCCTCCAGGCTGTATGCACAGAGAGATGCACAGGACACTCTTGGAAAGGATTCCTCTCCAATGCTTTCTCAAATGTCATCAGATATGCCAGAAGATCGTTAAAATGTTTTATTAATCCCATACCTCTGGGCTACTGATATACATCCGATACTTAATCCCAGATGTCTCCTTCAGTGCTTTGAACTCTCTACTGAAATGCCAGAATTAATTCTTTTCTTGGTAAACTATCAGTTTGGAAAAGACACAGCGTACTCACTGGGATTGTTATTTCAGGGCTTACAGCATCATCCCTAACAGCAGCCACAGACCAGACTAGTGCAGGAGAGAAGCCAGCACAGCACACATCCCAAAACTGCGGGAGCAGCAAAGGTGTGGGCAAGCCCTCACCAGCAAAACTGCACAGCAGTCCCTGCCAGCCCCATGTGAGCAGTTTGCACAGTTCCATCCCTTCTCTGTGTCCCCTCTCCATATGTCTTCCCAGAGACATTGTCTTCTGCACAGCAGCCCCAAGCTCAGAGCATCTCTTGAAGCAGGGAAGCATTAGCTGGAATAACACGACAAGGTTGCCTGTGGATGGAGGATCTTCTCCTGCTGCTCTCCAGGCACAAGGCAAGTATCCCTCCTTGACCCCACCTCCCTGCTACATCTCTCCTGACTGAACAGGGCTCTGCATGGACCTTACCAAACTGGAGGGCTGCTCTGGCCCCACTGAGCTGGTTATGGTGGATGCCTGTCCATCACAGTCATAGGAGACCAGGGAGCCCCCAGGCAGCAGGAAGACACCAGCACAGGAAGGTGAACTGTTCAGGTGGGTACAACTGTGGGGCTTCCCACACGGCTGGGCAATGGGAACCTTAGATCCCCATCCTTTAGGTAATGCTTAGAAGGAAGAGCATATGGCCATGGTTAGGCAACCTAGACCAAGACCCCAAATCAGAGTAAGAAGAAAGCATGGACAGCAGGTTGAGGGAGGTGATTGTTCCCCTCTATTCTGCTCTCCTGAGACCCCATCTGGAGTACTGCATCCAGCTTCATGGTCCCCAGCACAAGAAAGACATGGACTTGTTGGAGCAGATCCAGAGGAGGCCACAAAAACTGTCAGTGAGCTGGAACACCTCTGCTGTGAGGACAGGCTGAGAGACTTGGGAGTGTTCAGCCTGGAGAAGAGAACGCTCTGAGGATGCCTTACTGTGGTCTTTCAATATATAAAGGGAACTTACAAGAAAACTGGAGGGGGACTTTTTACCAGAGCCTGTAGTGACAGAACAAGGGGCAATGGTTTTAAACAAAGATGGTAGGTTTAAATTGGGACATAAAAAAGACAATTTTTTATGAGGTGGGTGGTGAGACACAGGAACAGGTTGCCCAGATAATCTGGGGATGCCTCATCACTGAAAGTGTTCAAGGCCAGATTGGACACAGCTTTGAACAACCTGATCTAGTGGAAGATGTCCCTGCAAACACACGAGAGTGAAATATCTTGGGCTTGCATAGAAGACCAGTTGCCCCATGCATGTGCCTGGCAGCCTCCTCCCAGAACCACCGCAACAAGCCTCAGATGTGCCAGAGGACATACCAGTGGCATCCCATGTTGCAAGCTGGAGTGAAAACCACCCTCCCTCACTATCCCAAAGGATCAAGCACAGACCTCAACCCCACCAGACACCCTTAGGAGTTGGGTGTCCAGGGGGCTGGTTTATAAACAGTGGTGGCAGTGTCACCTGAGGACCCAGGTCCTCAGCAACCTCTGCAGGCCCCAGGCACCCACAGCCATGTAGGGCCAGGAAAGACCTGGGCTGCTTCCTTTGTTCACATGGAAACCTAAAATCAAGTCAGAGCTCTGGGAGAAGGATGCTGTGGATGGATGGACTACAGGTACAGAGCAGCAAAACCACATGAAAAAATAGGATTTGGGCTTGAAAATGTTGCTTGCACCAAGAGAAGTGAAGAAAACTCCCACCAGGAAACACAGCTGCTCTGCAGGACTACTCAGTATCTTTTTAAATTGAATTCCCAGCCCCAAAGTGCCACCTGAGCAGGGCCACTTCATCTCCCCTGCCTCCTCGAGATGGGCAAAAGGGATTGGGGATGAACCAGGAGCCCTGGGAGCATAAAGCAGTGCTGTAGGGAGGCTTGGCTCCTTTCAGTTGCCAGAAGCTCAGGGCAGCTCTCCCTGGCCACCAGCTTCCATAGCAGAGAGCAGCAGATAACCTCAGATAAGGTTTTGCAAACAGAAATCCTATCAGTTGATAAGGAGATGAAGAAGCCGCAGAGGTTCTTGACTACATCATCCTCTCCACTTGTTCCAGCCCATTCCAGGGGCCTCAGCAGCCAAATGATGCTGTCAGAGCTGAGAGATGCCAACTCTCCCCACGTCGAACCCATACTGGTGGGTGCATCCCAAGGCCAATCCCCCACAGCCCTTCTCCTAGTCTTTAGAAGAATTTCTTAAAATAATGTTTGCAAAAGCTCTGATCCACCTGTCAGAAATCCCAGGCACCGATGCCAAAGCCGTTATGTCACAGGTTGTAAATCACTTTGCACGGCACCTGTTTCATCTTTGAAGGCACGTGCTTGCACAGAATCCCAGCCATTGAGACCATTGGAGATGGAAATAACATCAAGCACGAGCCTCTACACCAGCAGCAAGCGGCTTTGGCACCTGCTATATTCAAGAGTGGGAGGAGGCGGCTCAGCCTCCCAGGTGCTGTCTGCATTCTCCTCCTCACCACCAGACAAGACTTTGATGTACCAGCCCATCCCAGTCCCAAATCAATGCAGAGGAAGTCAATGCAAGAGAAGATGGATGGCATCAGGCTGTCTCACATAGCCATCCCCACCACCAGACTGGGCAACCCCGGCCAGCTTTGTAAACCCCTACGGGCGGGGATGCCCCATTTCTGGGAACCTGTCCCAGGGCTGTCCTTCCTGGGAATGGGGATTTCCCCAGAGTCCGACCCAGTACAGGGGACACCCACAGCCCCGGCGCGCCCCGATTCCCCCATGCCCTCAGGACTGGACCCACGGCAGCATCCTCACAGCATCCCCATTCCCTGCATGGCTACGTGCCCTTGCTGAGAAATCATAGATATCTGGTGATAAGAGGTAAGACCAGCTCCAGGCAGCTAAGCCCCCAAATTCGCAAGGCAGGCAGATAAACAGAAAGGTTATCTCTATGCCAGGACGGCCTTCAGAGCAAACATTCCCCAGGAGCCATCACAAAGGAAGGCTGGCAGAACAGGCCCTGCAGTCCTTGGACATTGAACCAAGGGAAGAAAGAAAGGAAAAAAAAAGCCACACCAACTCTCTTGCAAATTCTTTTAAAACCCGCTTCACAGCCTGCCTTTGGGAGACGGCCAAGTCAGCTGGGTGAAACGGGCACCTCCCTGCCCTGCCAGCGGTGACCGGTGCCGCTGGTGCTCCCTCAGCATTTAACCCCTCTGAGCGCCATATGAAATCTCCTTGGGGTCCCTCTGCATGGCTGCAGAGAGCATGTGGGGGAGATGCAGCTTGGCAAAGGGCCCCGGCCAGCCCTTGCGTGCCCAATGCCATGTCGGGAGCTGAGGCGCCAGTGCGGAAAAGGATGGGGAGGGCATGAATAGCTCTGAGTAACCACTGTTAAACCAGATGCCAGCCCTCCAGCTCAGTTTGGCCATGCTGGATGGTCTCCAGGGACCTAAAATAGTCAATTCAAGATTTCACATGGGAATGATGTTCCCGTCTCAGACCACCTCCAAGGGAAGCTTTGTTCCCACAGTTCCTGGGGAGGCATCCACACCACAGAAAGCAGCGTCACAAATCCAGCCTGGGTCGCCTTGAGAGCTTCTCCAAGAGTCCCTAGACACGTTTTGGGTGTGCTGGGCTTCCCCACTACCAGGGCTGCGCTCTTCCCCTCCACAGCACGACCGAGCCGCCAGCAGAGCCAGCCTCCATGCAGTTGTGCCCGAGCTGTTCCTAGGTGACTTGAAGCCTTGCACCAATAAATATCCAAATTTCACGGCCCAGCACTTGTCCAACTTCCAGCTTACCTATACCTGGGGAGCCATGTCTCGCCCAGCCTACGATGACAGAGAGGGGCATGAGCCATGTCTCGTAACGTGCCGGCAAGCTGCCAATGCTCAGCGCAAGCAGAAGACAACAAAAACACTACCCCTGGATAAAAGCTACCCTCATCTAGCTTTGGATCATTGCTTGCAGCTCAGCTGCTTCTGCAAATGGGGTTCCTGGGCCACAAGCGGGGTCAGGGGCTCCCTGTCTCAGCCCCCTCATGCTGGGCACACATCCAGAGACTGGCTACAAAGCGGGGAGGGCTTTCAACTAGTCTGGCAGCTGGGAGGAAGCTTCCCCAGTGGGAAGGTAAAGTTCACCAGTAAAATAGGCAGGCGCGAAGGCAGTGGGAGAACCAGCTTTTGTGGCCCATGGGGAAAGAAGGGCTGGAAAGCTGAGTCAGAGCCCAATTCCCCTTTCCCAGGACACGAGCAGCTCGGGAGCAGGGAAGACGAGTGGGTTGTTTTGCTGAGCCCAGAAGGCAGTGGAAAGCCAGTGAACAGCGTGGAAGGTGTTGCATCTCCAGGGCACACTACTGCTCGAAACACTTCCCAGGCCACACAGTCAGGGGGAGGACTTCAGCAGGCATGGCAGAAACCGCTAACACATGGAGCACAGCTACTTTGGGGCAATGCCATCCCATCTGTCCCACAACCAGAAAGGACCAGACAAACCACCCTCCTCCCGGTAAAGCCTCCAAGTGCACTACAGCTAGGCACGTCTTGCAAGGGCTGCCTGGCACGGCGTTTCCCAAGCATCTTTCCTCGGTGCTCCATTGATGAGATGTGGCACACGGGACCCCAACTCTGCCACCCTCAGTGACCATGAGGGACGTGGCTGTTGAAGAGGGGTGTGTGGAGAAACTCCTCCCATCACCGTTCTCTTTGGGGACCACAGACTGGGCGCAACACTTGAACCAAGGGGAGACGCAATCTCATGCCTGCTGGGGAGCGGGGCTGTGTTCGCACTGCGTCCCAGGGACAGGGGGCTTCATGACAGGGAGGGGGTCCAGGACTCCGGACGCGGCGGCAGGGATCATCCCTTCCCCCCCCTCCCCCCCCCTCCCAGCATCCCGCGTAAGTTACCCGGCTCCTGGG